>OX101824.2:42800980-43400980 GCA_944452925.2 Chrysolina oricalcia
TTCTCCATTCGGTCTGTGACACCAGCGCAACCACTGGTGCAACAAGCTTTGGCGCCACCACTGGAAGGTTAACAACCAGCAACCCTTATTTGCGGGCGGATTCAATTAGGCAACCATATATAATAATAAATAGAAAAAAAAAGCTTAAATTTTGTATATGATTAATAAATAAACGTTATGAACGTATGAGTGTATCGAAATCATACTTGTTTACACCTGGCTGCGAAGAGGTACGGCCAGGTGCGCAACGGCGACCGTGATTTTTTTTTTAAATCTTCATATAAATTACCGTGATGTAGACGTTATTTTATTCAAAAAACAAGTGAACAAATTTTTTTCCAAAAAATCAATTAAAAATACTGGTGGCCAAATTTTGATAGGCAACCTGGTAAACATATATTCTTCTAATTAGAAATATACACAAAAATTTGGTTTTGAGCTAACAACCGTTGAGCGCACTAATCCTGCAGCCGGATCTCGTACTATAATGGGTGAAGGTCGACCCCTCTTTGGCTCTTGTAGTGTTTCCTTCAGATTGATGAATATGAACTGCGTGTAAACAATGCCTCCAGATTTAATTGGAGTAAATGCAAAAGTGTATAGACGGAAAAAAATATGGTAGTTATTCCTAACTGAAATAAATTGTTAAGATTTTTATGGTTAACGTAACCAGGTTTGCAGTTACTACTACGTTTCTTTCTGGTACAACATAGTTAGGGAAACAAAATACATATAGTTAACTCTATATCGTTACCGTAACCCTATTGTACTGTTATGATTACCAAAAATGTAACCAGGCGTAAAATAGCTAACCTAACAATATAATATTTGTAGAAGAAAACTCTATATCGTTATCGTAACCGTATTTTTCTGTTATGCTTAGTAAAAACGTAACCAGGCGTGAAATAGCTAACCTAACAATATAATATTTGTAGAAGAATAGTTTCAGTGACCAGACGGTTATGTTAGCAGTCGAGTGTCGCTCGCCATCCGTTATTAGAAACTAAAAGTCCTTCACCCCTTCGTCCCCTTCAGCTTCAGCCATCGACATTCGACAATCAGTATCACGGTCGAGGTCACAGTGTACGGAAGTTTTTATGCGTGTTTGTGCAATTTGGCAGCGATTGTTTACTGGTACCGTAATATTTGCAACTGCTATGTAGATGACTCGATAATTAAATAGAAAAACGATGGAGATCAATAGTAGTGTCGCAGACATCTTAAAGTCATGGTCTTTAGATCATTTCGCCCCTGTATTTGAAGGTAAGTGCAGTTCTACCAACGTAGCTGAACATGTGAAATTCTCAATCTCAACTATGCAATGTGATAGAATTGTGTTTTTGTTTTGTTTTTTATGTAAGAGATATTCATTTCTCCAGATTATTGTATACTAGGGCAGATGTTTTGCTACCTACTCAAACTATGCAATGTGATAGAATTGTGTTTTTGTTTTGTTTTTTATGTAAGAGATATTCATTTCTCCTGATTAATGTATTCTAGGGCAGATGTTTTGCTACCTACTCAAACTATGAATTGTGTTTTTGTTTTCTGTTTTTTATGTGACAGTTCTTTATTTGTTATTATCTTTCTATCTGAAATATAATGAATTTTATAAACAATTTGTTTTTTTTTATTTCCAATTCACTTGTACCTTTTTCCACTGAGTACAATAATATTGTTATGATAACTACATAATTTTGTAAGGATAACGATTTTCTCGAGATAGCCATAATATATTGTTACTAATACGATGTAGTAATATTCGAATAATAATATATCATGGTTAGCAGAACAATATATCACCAAGTCAACAAAATCAGTTTGCTAGAATAGCTATGAGTTCAGGTCAAGGTAACAAGATAATATTGTCAAAACAACACTATGTTGTCCAAGTGACTGCACAATCTAGTCAGAATAACAATATTATATGGTTAAGGCTGAATATGATTTTCTTTGTTTCGCAACATTACGTTGTCAAAGTAACTGCATAATCTAGTCATAATAACAATATTTTATGGTTAAGGCTGAATATGATTTTGTTAGTTTCGCAATATTATTCAGTAAGAAAAACAATATGATATTAATAAGGAAACTATTAAATTTGGTGATGATAACAATATGAGAGTAATAAATCACGATGTAATATCACTAGGTTGACAACTTGATATTGTCAACAGTCAGCAGTATCATATCGTAGGATAAACCATTCATTTGGTTAAAGTAACTATAATATTATGCGGTTACTCTAACAATCCATAATTAGCTATCTGAATTATTTGAGGCTTACAGTAAAGAAATAGCTATATTAAAAATATATCTGGCTGTGCCTATACTGACTAGAATTCTGGTTAAAATTCTGGTTATGGTAACAGTTATATTTTTCAGTGCAGATTTCGAGAAATGTTCAGTATTAGCCTAGTTAATTACTTCATTTGTTTTCCTAACACATCCATTCTTTCAAGGTAATGCTGCCTTCATTGTAATCAATGTAATTACAAAACCAAGTCTGAATTTGGAATACGTCGGTAACGCTCTACACTGGGTATTTCTCGTCATTCCTCATTATTCCCTCTCTAGTGCTATCAGCGAGAGCTACACGTTGTACTCATATAACACTATTTGTAACAAAATGTTTGAGAGATGTGGAAACATAACAAAAGAACAATGTTTAGCACTGATGAAATCAGCACCTCAAATCGGAGATAAATGTACAGGTGAGGAAAATTACATACTAGAACCTACATTATTTAAATAATTTCCACATCTTGCAATTTTATTGCAACCTCCTACATTTCTGACAATGGTATAAGTGTACAAAGGACAGAGAGCACTATTTCATACAGGGTGTTCCTAAAATCAATACAAATATTTCAAGGGCGTATTCCTGGGGCCAAAACAAGACCTTTTTTTTCACAAACACGTGTCCTGAAATTCACCCCCTCCAAGCTACAGACATCGCAAGTTGCCATAAAAAAATCGTAAATTTCGAATGGCGTCCACAATTATCCATCAAATGTTCGGAAAATTTACAGACTCTTGGTTTTTTTAGACGCTCTATTCATTTCGTGCTTCAAAAATAAGATAACTCTGACGTGAAGAGGTGAATGAGGGTTGCCTATAGTTTTTATGGCCAAAATTTTCTATTTTCCCAAAAAAATCTAATTCAAATATCACCATTGTGTTGTAAGTAATACCACAAGTGTTTCGGTGACTATCGAAATAGCAATTCCTTTGAATTTGAGAATCAAATTATGTTGCTTGGCAACCACACGAGCGCTTGCGCGAGTGTGGCTGCCTAAAGCAACATAATTTGATTCGAAACCGAGAAGGAATTAACGATAATCGCCGATAACACGAGTTGTATTTGTTAAGATTATTTCATGAATAAAATCGAAACCATTTTTATTTATTTACTATTTAATTTAACTAGGAACATTAATCCCGCATTTAGTTCTGAAATTATGCAACTAACAAAACATTTACTTGATATTTCAAACATCCCTCTATTTCAGTTACCAATGACAGAGCGCGTCATTCGTAGTTTCGTCATTGCATGTCTAGTCTACTGCTTCTCGCTCGAGGTTATGTTTTGATAACATTTTGATTTAGTGATTTGAATAATCAACGAGTATGCAGAATTTATCGAAAATTATGAAGTTGATATGAATTAATAGTGAGTGCTCATTTAGTTTTGGTCAAAGTTTGGTGTTGTGTCATTATAGCAGCTTGCTAGTGGTAAGTTTTTGTTTTGATAATAACCAATCAGGAATCGAACTACAAAATCGAAAACACATCATATACATATCCAGTAGCCAATCAAGAGCCGAACAACAAAATCAAAAACATGATGTTTTCATTTATCAACACAAAAATTTCAACCAATCATAAAACGCTATTTTAGCATAAGTGAAATAATCTATGAAATAACTTAAAGTTTTGACCTCCTGCATTTTTTTGAATCAGCTAATAGTTTTCTAGAAAATCGCTAGTACCTAAATGGAAGGGGAATAATTAACAAACTAAAATACTTAGTGGTCTATGAGTTATTAATGTGTCTCCCATTTTGACGCTTTTGACTTTTAAAATGCAACATAGCACTTTGATTTACTTGCTAGTTTGACCTTTGTTGAACGGTTGAATTACTATTTTTTTCAAACAACTTGCTATGTCTGTAGCTTGGAGGGGGTGGATTGTACGACACACATTTATGGAAAAAAAGTATTATTTTGACCCCAGGAATACGACCTTGAAATATTTGTATTGAATTTAGAAACACCCTGTATTCAGGGCGATTCACGACGAATTGTACATAGTCCAACCATAAGTACTGAGGACCAAGGCCATTTTATATCTGTCATTGAAAAATGCCTTGTTGCGTTTTTGACGGATATACAGGGCGATATTTGAAAATAAGTGATACATTCTACGTTAAATATCTCTGAAAGTAAAAACTCAGGAATATGAAATTTGGCAAAGTGAGAATGCCCCCTGAGCTCAATTAAACAGGTTTTTTTTTTAAATAAATCATTTCATGCCCGGACTTGTTTTTTTAGATTTATATTAAGGTACTGATGAGGAATAAGGCCCGGCGGTTAATAATGCCCAGCGTCTTTTTCCTTAGAGTCTTGGCATTATCTAAGGGTTGAACCTATACGAAAACATCGTTGAGTTCAGTCTTCCATTAGCAACACTAGGTGCATGTGTACTTTCAGGCTGCGCAGATTATAAGTTGGCAAGAAGGTAAGACGTATTTTATAATTCAAACCATTTTACTCAAAAAAAAAAATTAATAGTACTACATCATTTATTATAACATTGGTACTGTCTTTTACACTGAGAGAAAAATTAAAAGCATTGTTTAATATCCTGCAAACTGCATGATTGAGAAAAAGTGCTCGCCCGATAATAAGGCCCAACCGACGATCGCGTAATGAGGAACTTATTATCGGACGTGAGCCATATTAGCGGACATAATGATTGTACTTTTTACTACAAATAAATTTATTTCATGTAGGTTTTAAAATGGGAAAGACGTCCAAGAATGTTCGTGCCAAATGGTCTGAAGTTGCAAGCAGCTTTAACAGCCATACGAAACGATGAATCTCAGCGAAATGTAGCACAGAGGTTCGGCATACCAAGACGAACTCTCAGGAACCATTTGCAATCTGGAAAAATTACAAAACGTTTGGGCCGAACCGGAGTGCTGACCCAAGATCAAGAAACGGAATTTGCATCAAGAATTATTCGCTATTGCAATGTCGAAAGGCCACTCACCCCTTCAATAGTACGCCATCAAGTATTCAGATTCTG
The DNA here is from genome assembly GCA_944452925.2 of Chrysolina oricalcia. NCBI lineage: Eukaryota > Metazoa > Arthropoda > Insecta > Coleoptera > Chrysomelidae > Chrysolina > Chrysolina oricalcia. Next base: position 42,806,291 of record OX101824.2, read on the forward strand.
TGAACTCAACAATATTAAACATAGTTTTGATCAGCGGAAACAAATGGCGGGTAAGGATTGGTTTTACCGATTCCTTAAACGGAATCCAAATATTTCAAAACGAAAAGCTCAGGCAAGAGCCCAAAAATTAAATAAAACAATTGTTGGTGAATATTTTGAGAAGGTGGAACGAATCATTATTGAACTGAACATAAAGTCAAACCGGCAAAACTTGTTTAATATGGATGAAAAAGGATGCCGGTTGATTATACAGGGTGAGTCAACAAGATTCCCGTGGTCGATTGCTCCGTCATTGAAACGTGGCTGACCAAACTTGGTCTTTTTCAAATAAAACACCCAGTATATTTTAATATATTTCGATCCGCTGTTTCATTGGCTGCTCAAAGATTTTTTCAATTTTGGATTCCGTTGCGGCGTTGCCGAGTTATCTAAAAAATATCTATTTTGCAGACTTCTTTTTGAAAAATCTCCTATTTCACGTTTAGAAATATTTAGTGGAGATAATTCGGGAATCGATAGTCGAAATGGTGAAGTTAATTGTGAATATGGTGAATATTGTATAAATTATACAGGATGTTCAGTTTTCAAACATCAATATTTTGATTTTTTCAAATGGAACACCCTGTATTTTATCATTCATATTAACTCCTCTTTAATGACTCTTCAATTTTTATTCTTGATGTCATTTGCCTAAAACAACCCGTTTCCGAGATATTCGACATCCACAGAAAATATTGACAATATTCGGATTTTGTATCATATTTGGAATTAAACTTTATAAATCATATTAACCCAATAATAAAACAAATTATCGTATTTATTCAAATCAGAAGAAAGAAATCGATAATTAATGCAGCAAATGTTTAATGATCCTGCCATTTTCACTAATACACAGTCTCAATCTATTCTGGAAACTATTCTCCATACGTTCCAGCATGTTTTCTGAAATTTCCCTGAAAGCAGTGCGAATTCTTGCTTTCATATTTCCAGGAGTTGTAGGCGGAGTTTGATAAACAACCCATTTAATGTATCCCCATAGAAAGAAATACATTTTTGTGAGGTCCGGTGACCTGGGAGGCCACTGAACTGGCCTTCATCTACCTATCCATTTTCCACGAAATGTATTGTTGATATATTCCCGTACATCTGTCTGGTAATGTGCAGGCGCACCATCTTCTTGGAGCCACATTCTCTGCCTTGTTTCCAGTGGCAGATCATCTAATAAATTGTATAGCTGACGCAAAAACCTTAGATATTCTCTTCCATCAAGATGACCATTGAAAAAACATGGCCCTATCACTCGCTGTCCAATGATACCTCCCCAAACATTCAGTGACCAACGTTGTTGGTGATTGACATATCTAACGAAATGGGGATTTTCAGTTGCATAATAGTGCGTATTATGCCGATTCACATGGTCATTGTTGTGAAACGTGGCTTCGTCCGAAAATAGAACAGACTCAAAAAAATCATGTTCTTCTCTGATTTTATTTACACCCCATTGGCAAAACCGCATTCGCTTTGGAAAATCTCCATCAGTTAGCTCCTGCATCAACTGCATATGATATGGATGGAAATTGCATTTTCTTACCATCCGAGAAAGACTACTTTGTGATATTCCCAACTCCATACTCAGAATACGTGTACTTACATGGGGATTCTCGGTAATATGTAATGCAATATCAAGAGTATTTTCATCATTCGTTACAGAACGGGCACGTTCAAACTTTTTGTGAAATACTGTTCTGGTTTCCTCAAATCATGTTTTGAGGGCATCAAATGCTCGCATGTCTGGATGTTTTTTCTCAGGAAACTTTTGTTGGTATAATATAGATGCCAGTAAGCGGTTACCGTCACTTTCCCCCAAATCATGAACTATTTGAACCATATCCTCTGAACAATAATTCATAATGCCACATTTGTCGAAACAAGTGGATTGTAGTTTGACAGTAACCTCTATTTACAAATGCCGATAGTCATTTTTTCAGGGTCGTCATGGATAACTAAACTAGAAAAAATCTTACTTATCAAAATTTCTTTTGCTATGCTAGTTATTCATAATTTTTCAAGAATGCTCTTGAAGAAGGATAAAATAATTAAAACGTCATTCAATGTCAGTATTTTCTGTAAAGAAACGTGAAGGTGAAAAATATGCAGGACTGTTGATTTGCCATTGAACAATTCCTTTATAAACCACAATATCTCGGAAACGGGTTGTTTTCGGCACATGACATCAAGAATAAAAATTGAAGAGTCATTAAAAAGGAGTTGATATGAATGATAATATATAGGGTGTTTCATTTGAAAAAATCAAAATATTAATGTTTGAAAATGGCCAAGTTTTTATTGTTGTACCGAACATCCTGTATAATTTATACAATATTTACCATATTCACAATTAACTTTACCATTTCGACTATCGATTTCCGAATTATCTCCACTAAATATTTCCAAACGTGAAAAAGGAGATTTTTTCAAAAAGAAGTCTGCAAAATAGATTTTTTTTTAGGTAACTAGGCAACGCCGCAACGGAATCCAAAATTGAAAAAATCGTTGAGCAGCTAATGAAACAGCGGATCTGAATATATGAGAATATACTGGGTGTTTCATTTGAAAAAGGCCAACTTTGGTCAGATACGCTTTAATGATGCACCCTGTATGAATAAGAATAATTTCGGAAGATAGTCTTAAATGGTCCGTTTAGCAAAAAATATGAGAAATCGAAATAGTGATTCACAACGGAGCAATCGACCACGGGAATATTGTTGACTCACCCTGTACATCATCAGCAGAGTGTCCTTGCTCAAAAAGGCACAAAGCGTGTGCACCTGGTGTCCCCAGAACATGCAGAAAATGTTACTATCGTTGGATGCTGTAATGCTATAGGGAATTCGATTCCTCCAATGATCATCTTCAAAGGCAAACTTACCACCTGGAAGTATTGTCAGAATGGCACCAAAAGGAAGTATGACAACAGAGTTGTTCATAGAGTTTGTGCGACATCTCGCTCGGTACAAAGGTCCAGACGCCATTTTACTTGTATTTGATGGAGCAACATGTCATCTCGACTATGATATTGTCGATGCCGTAGAAGAACACAATATAAAATTGTTTTGCTTGCCTTCGAACACAACACATGAATTGCAGCCATTGGATAAGTCGGTGTATCGATCGTTCGAATCGCACTGGGACCAAGAGCTTCTTCGGTTTTGGGATCAGCATCCTGATAGAGTGCTGACTAAAATAAGATTTATTGAAGTTTTCTCTAAATTTTGGCCTAAATGCATGACACCAGTGAATATCATCAGCGGTTTTAGAGCAACAGGGCTGTATCCTTTAAATCCGGAGGCAATTCCAGAACATGCTTTCGCGCCTTCTATCCCAACTGAAAGACCTGTTCCAATAAAAACAGATCAAGATATGGTTACGCTGGGATCTATAGACTTAAATAATTCATTGGATGCTAGTGATGACGGATTTTTTGAAGAAGACTTAATTCCACTGCAACAGCTTGATTGCCAGCAAACCATAACCGAAAACGAAACTGTAGAACGGGGAGAAACAATACATATTCAAACAAAGTCGCCATTGAGACCTGCTACCCGAGCTGAACAACAGTCAGAAGAAGAACTCAATATGTCTTTCACAGAGTTACTACCAACACCAAACATGAAACTCAAACCGAAATCTAATCGCCGAAAAGCTTTAAATTATAAAGCTCAAGCTGTTACCAAGGATCTCTTTAATCCACAGCCATCGACCTCTGGGTTGGCTACAATAAAACAAACATGGACAAAGCGTAGTCCCAAAAAATCTGAAAGCTGGCTCTGCAGTGTGTTTGAGACTGAAGAACTGTTAGATATGCGAATGTGTGTAAAATGTGGAACTTGGTTCCACGAAACTTGTATAGGACTGACGGCTGAAAATGTTGAAGATTTTTACTCCGATGAATGTTATTGAAGTTTTTATCAATCAGTTTTTAAACAAATTTTAATTTTTTTATTAAATTTTTTTAAGTTGGTTTTGAAATAAATAATGTTTGTTTGTATTTTTGTTAGAATTTTATTAAGTTATCGTTTTCGATTCAAAACTGATATTTGTATGTAAGTATATAAACAATAAATAAACAATATTCTACCTAACTTACTATGGGTCTTATTACCTGAACATGCGGGTAATAAAGCCCGATAGCAAGTTTTCATTATTTTCAACATTTTGGTTACCAAGGTTTCAAAGAAGACGAATAATAATGTTAACATAGCGCCAAACATGACAATAAATCACCTCATCTAGTTTTGGAATTTTTTATATAAAATGAAAAAAGCACAAAAATTCACAAAAGTTGAGTGGGTCATCAGTACCTTAGTTTAAAAAAAAAACACCCTGCTCAATCTTAAGGACAATACTAAGCGACAATTGAAAACAATTGAGTGCGGAAGTTTTTGTTTTCATCATAAAAAATTAATCTTTCAAAAATAGTATAATTCAAATGGATTCATATTCTGCTAATGAATGATGCGGCACTACATCGTTAACACATCATCATTTTTTCAACAAAAATCATATGGAAAATTTATATTACTCACTATAAAGTATTATTGAATCAACCAATGAAATTCCAGAGCCGTATTTTTTTTTCACGTTTTTATTGATGCTGTAAAAACAACATCCTGAAAAGCGGGTTGACCAAATTTTCATTCTGTCACGACAAAGCCGATGGTACTTACCGAAATATAGAAACCTGTTCAGCATAGAAAAAACTTTTACTTTTGAAAACAGTGCAAATGTGTGTTTTTCTGCTAAGGCTAATATAGCACTACATTGGAAACAACATTTGTTTGAAATCAATCTTTAGCCCATACAGCCCTGAAACTCATTTTTTCCGAAAATTTTAAGTTTTTCTTGTGATTTTTGTTTCATAAAGGGGGTAGAATCTCACAAAAATAATAAAAAAAATTCAAACGGTCACGACTGACCTAGACAAGCTGTCCTTTTAAAAGGACTATCCACTACTATGAAATGAAATTATTGTTAATATAAATTATTTTATTTTATTATTATAGATACAATGCAGAAAATTAATAATAATTACCTTGTATGAAATATTATAAAACAATCCTTTGGATGTAAACCGACATTACATTTTCGACAAATGAAATTAGATTTTTTGTGGCATACAGCGCATCGTCGCTGATTTTCGTTGTACAGAACTAGGTGGTCTATTCTGTCATAACGAGAAAACTCGTGAGATTTTTTGGGCGGTTTTGAATGCCCCCTTTTTGTATTTCTTTTTTGGGTTTCCAGAAGCTGCGTAGCTATAGATCTTCGGAACTCTAATTGTTCCAGCTTTCCACCATTACCCTTGCGCAGTTGCCAAGAATTTTGAACAGCCATGTCTATGCAGTGAGCAAACAACGGAAATTACCATTTTTTCCCTCTAATTGATATTCTATATTCACTCAAATTTTGGTCAACACGATCCACTCCTCCCATATTTTCGTTGTAGGATTTTATGAGTCTCGGTTAATCTACCTGGATGTATTTTTTTTGGATTGTGAGAAGCGTTTCACTTTGTTTATTGGAAAAACTGTGAGAGCGTTAGAAGCTACACTCACAACGCTATTGTCATTCCATTTACAGATGACAATTTCCTTGTCAGCCAAAAAGTACTCAAAATAACCACGTTCTTTATTTTTCACTAATTTGCCTGAGGTAAAAGGAGACTTTGGAACTCGATTTTCCCTGATCGTACCTGTAGCTTTAATTTTTCGAAGTTTTGATTCGTCGAAGAGAGAGAGTGAGCTGAAGAAGTTGTCACAATATAAATGGAATGGCTGATGAGGCATTTTTTCCAGAATATCTGCATATTTTGGAACTACAGATGCCCCAAGTCCCAAATGTTTGTATCTATCAGGCAGTGTAGATGAAGATACTTGGTAGGGGTCAAAGTGAACAATATATCCTAGCCTCAAAGCACCAATCCAAAATGTGTATCTCCAACGAATTGGTTTGTTTCTAATGAAGTGTTTAAAGCTGTGACGACCGTAATATGGAATCATAGACTCATCTATGCTGTGGTTTTCCTCGAGTGGAGCAAAATCGAAAAACTTTTTGCACGAGTATGAAATTTGCATCACGAGCCGAAGGCAACTGCTGCAATTCATACAACTGCAAAATGGCCATTTTGTCGCGAGTTGCATTCTATACTTTTTCTATGACAACATATCGTTCACGTTTAATACATGCATATATTGCAAAAACTTTGAAAGAAATAAACTGGTGATATTTCATTACTCCGAATTTGCCGCTAATGGCTTTTTATCAGAATTAAAATATAAATTGAAGAAATATATAAATATTTTCTTTATTGCTATTTCTATAATAGGTACACAGAAATAGAAGCCTATAAAGTTTTAAAATAAAAATAGAACTAAATATGATCTCAAAGGTGCGATTTAGTGCCTTCTTGTTCATAAAACAGAACATAAGCCTCTCCGCTCACGAGGGATCCGGATGAAATAGGGGACACGCGAGAATCATCATACTCGTGCCACATGCCCGCGTGCGAATGCCTACATTAGGCAGTGTAGTGCCCGCTGTTGGTAGACCCACTATGATTTGAGAATGCGTACAGGCTGTAGCATAATTACTCATATTCAAAACCTCTAACGGAAAATTGATGGTTACATTCATTTTTCATTTGAAACGTTCCATCGGAGAAAACCTTTTTAAATAAATGTATGTATGTATCTAATTGAAGTTGAATGTGCAATTATTGAATATCCAGTTTGGAGAACTTGATTGCTGAATACATAATTCTTTTCGAAAGTAGACGGCTTCTCGCGATTTTCCATTTCTGAATTCGTTGGTATGCCTGATGGTATGTTCTGTATTGCCTTTGCAATTTTATTTGCTATGTCAAGCTTACTCTCCTTCGATTTATTAATATATCCCTCAGCGACTGATTTCCAGCCACCTTGGCGTTTTAACGTGGTTATGTCACCGCCAGCATCAACAAGAATTGTTGCGGAGGATCGGCGAAGGAAGTGCCCAGTATATAATTCGTAATTTGGCAATTTTAAATACTTGGCAATTGCTTTTCCCATAGCTCTAAACTTATTCAGACCTATTCTCTGACTGGTACACTTTCCTTTTTGATAGTTAATGAAAAACTAGAGACCATTAGCATTTTGAGGGCGAAGATTTGCGTATTTTTTATAAATTTCGTAGATTTGCCAGTAACAGTAAAATTTCTTACTATTTTGGTTTTACTGTCTGGTAAGGTATTGTTTCTAAAACAGCTGAACCAAGATCATTGAAATGAGTAATTTTCATCTGATGTAATTCATGTCTTCTACATGCACCAATCACTCCAATAACTAATGCAACCTACAATATAAATTAGTTCACTTAAACTATTGTTTATATAGGAGATAGTTAGTCAACCTTATGGGATTATAATTGGATAAAAATGGATACGACATGTAGATGGCGATAGTGAGCTCGCATCCAAGTCATGTCGTAACTTCAGTGATCTGGCCTCCAAGTCATGTCGTAACTTGATTAAAACAATGGAAAAGCATTAAAATCAGGGTTTTTTGAAGAAATCTGCATTAAAATGACGTCAAATATTCATGTTTGTAACTAATCACGCTAGATGACACTCGCGTTTGTGTCCAATACCTTTTCCACAGGCATTGACTAACTATGTTCTATTTAAACAATGCTTAAACATATTTTTCATCACATGGAAATATAAAACTAACTTTGTTGCCAAATATATTTCATCTGGAGTCTGTTCAATAAAATTATCCATGTCATTTGCTGTAAAGATCTTTGACTTTTTGGGTTTGTAGCCGTTAAACTGCCGCTTGAGGAATGCTTTCAGTTTCCAATATTTGGCAATACCTATATCATTATAGATACTAAGAGTCGTTGGCTCAACTTTCGTTTAGCTGAAATCAGTTACAGAAAAACTGTTGCCATGGCAACCGTTGCTAGGGTAACAATAATACAAAAACCCGATTCCCATGGTGCGGAAATGTGTGGTTGCCAAGTTGTCCACTTTAGTTTAGCTGAAATCAGTTATGAAAAAAAGGTTACCATGGTAACCGTTGTTAGGGTGAAGGGTAAACAAAAATGCTATTCCCGTTCTGCGGAAATGCATAGTTGCCAAGTTGGACCAGTTATAGTTTAACTGAAATCAGTTATGGAAAAACTGTTGCCATAGAAACCGTTGCTATGACCACAAGTAAACAAAAACCCGATTCCCATGGTGCGGAAATACATGGTTACCAAATTGTCTGCTTTTCTTTAGCTGATATTTGTTATGCAAAAAATATAGCATGATAGCCGTTATGGTGAAAATGCCATTCCTGTTTAGCGGAAATGAGAGATTGCCAAGTTGGGCAAGTTATGGTTCAGCAGCAATTGGTTATGGAAAAAGTGTGACAACCATTGCTATGATCACGAGTACAGAAAACCCCAATTTCTGTGGTGCGAAAATGCATGGTTGCCAAATTATTGCTGTTACCAAGTTAGGGATGCTTGAAAAAGATTTATGGAAATAACTGTTAAATAATATCAAAATCAATACTTATTCATCTGAAGGCGGATCCTTCAAAATGATTATTTATATAAGTATTTACATTTGTGAATCTTACTTTGATCACAAATGAGCAAAGCAATCGCTTGCCCCACAGGCCACACACTATAAATGATCATGATCTTTTTTATAAATTTGAGAAAATGGACAAAGTAGTAACTTGATGGCGAGGGGGTCCGGCCGACATTTCGCAAATCTGCGCGCGAAGTTTTGCGAAATGTCGGCCGGACCCGCTCGTTTCGCTAGCGTGTCTTGTGATATAGTCCTAATATCTCAAATTACTGTATGGGTTCACAATGAATTCAACATTTTACCGAATTATAAATAGATTATTCTCCACCGTGAACATCGTCTTTTCCGAAACAATTTCAACATCAAGGTTAAGTATAGTTAGTTCAGGACAGAAGATTAGGAAAGAGTTTTTTATTACCTCGAGGAAATTGACAAAGTAGTAACATGAACGCAAGTGCATCCGGCCGACATTTCGCAAATCCGCGCGCGCGGATTTGCGAAATGTCGGCCGGACGAGCTCGCTTCGTTCGCGTTAGGTGTGTTCTGAATATGATATTTTGCTGTTATTTTACAGTGAATGAATTCTTTCTATTCCTAAATCAACGACCCGCAATTGGTGCAAATAGTGAATTTGTCTCTTCCGAAGCAATAAGGATCAGTTTAGTTAGTTCAATATAGTTCAATGTCCAGCGTGGCTTTAGCCGAGGAAGTAGTTGTTGTTTGTTAGATATTACGAAAAAATTGCTTCATTTAATTTGAATTATCTGAATGAGAATACGAATTTTCAGTTTCGGAATTTTTTTTTGAAGTCAAAGGGACTTTTCACAATATCTATCAGATGTAGATCAATGTCCAGCGTGGCCTCAGTCAGGAAAATAATTGTTTTCTGTTACATATTACAAAAAATAGATTATTTTTTATCGTAGGTTGTTCCCATTTCCAGTGGAGTGTCATGGTTTTGTCAATTGAGAATGTTTCCCCTTTCAAGTTTCAATTTAATTTCAAGTTGATAATTTGGCAACTGCGCACTTTTCCAAAACGGAAATCGTTTTTTTTTTCACTAATCCTAGCAACGATTTTCCCACGGCATCAACTTTTCTCAACTGATTTGAGCTAAAATGAAGCAGAAAATTTGGCAACCACGCATTTCCGCACCGTGGAAATTGGGTTTTTGTTTACTTGTGATCAAAGAAACTGTTGTTATGGCAACACTTTTTTCATAACTGATTTCAGCTAAACTATAACTGGTCCAACTTGGCAACTATGCATTTCCGCGAAACGGGAATATCATTTTTGTTTACTCTTTACCCTAACAACGGTTACCATGGTAACCTTTTTTCTATAACTGATTTCAGCTAAACTAAAGTAGACAACTTGGCAACCACGCATTTCCGCACCATAGGAATCGGTTTTCTGTATTCTTGTTACCATAGCAACGGTTGCCATGGCAACGATTTTTCCATAACTGATTTCAGCTTAACGAAAGTTGACCCGAGTCGTTCTCAGCATTGAGAAGTGTGACCACAAAGTGGAATTTTTTTATTTTTTGGCCAAGTCGCCCAAATAAGCCATTAAAACGTTCTCGGAAAACGAGTTTGTCTTTTGATCTACCTTCCATTTCAAAAAACAGTTATAAGCACGTTGGTACATACTCTTTGACGTTTCTGGAAAAAAATCCAGTGTTGTTACCTTCGCTGCTTCTATTATGTTCGGAGGTGTCAAATCTAAATCGATATCACTATCAGTTTCCATTTTAATCAATAGTTTTTTATAGGAAACAACTATGAAATTACTCGTTACCTACTAAAACTTTGATAGAAAAGATCTGCTGACATTCCATCAATTTGTCGCTGGACGTCATAATTTGACAAGCCGTAGTCGTCATGATTTCAGAGTGAACCTAGACCTAACACGAAATATTCCATTTCGCCTTTGTTGCTTAGCAACAAGCATAGCAACCGATTCAAAAATGAAATTCTGTACAAAATGTGCTTGTTTATGATTGAAGTTACAGTTATAAAATGATCATTTATTGAGGTTGTCGTAGAAAAACGATATTACAGGTCCTAACTTATTTTTTTTTTTACATTTCAATTGGTTTTGTTAAAACGATACCCTGTCACCTTGGAGGATGGCTAATATACTTGAGCAAAATTATTTGAAGAAAATCAACGTAAAATATTCAAAAACTGATTGATTTCTATTCTGCAAGTAAAACAAAACATTGGATGACGTATCCAATAAAGATGGCAGCCGACCAAATGTGAAAATGGAGCTAAACTCGGTTTTATTTGTCTACGGGACAGTTTTTGAAGCTTCCTGCTGACCGTCACCATGAGATGTACATGAAATTGTTCCACAGTCAACTTCCATACTTATTATTGTGAAAAATGGAATGGAGAGAAAGTGCAATGGACCTTTCCAAGAGAAATGAGGTAACACTGAAATTAGAAAGTAAATACGCTAATATCACTCGGGATTTTTTATTTATTTTTTCTGACCGCTAGTTTAACTATAATCAGAAGAAAAGTGGTTTCGTGACGTAACGTTCATCAAATCTAAACTTGGCAACGTTGTTAAAGTTGTGCACCAAATTCTCATTCAAATATACTATGTCGTATGACAGTTGTCATTTGATACCAGATGGGTTCTTTCGTCTGTTTCACGGTGCGATCAATAAGAATAGTTTGTCTCTGTCTAATTCATTTGCCTACCCATTCGATACAAGTGAAGCAGCTCCATCAGATCTAAACTTCAACGAACACTACCTTGATTTATTTTTGAGGTTAATGCGGTTTTCTAAGTTTTGAGAGTTTTTGTTGTTTGTGTTCTAAAATTTGTTACTAATTCCTGTATCTCCAGTACCTGTATCCCTGCATTAACTGAACATGTCGAAAAGGTGCTTTGTACCCGGTTGTCTGAAAACCAGTGCAAATTCCAATAAACCATTCTTTTATGCACCTAAAGATGAAGCGCGTCGGAAAATGTGGTTCGAAACAGTGAATAAACCTTTTGTGAAAAGCGGAAATATATGTTTTTTTGAAGAACATTTCCAACTTGACGTTGTTATTATTGTATTCAAAGCAGAGTTCAAGGAAAGATTTAAAATATTAGTCAATGCAAAAAAGACGTTGAACTATCAAAATAAATGTTGATTGTTGAATGTAAATAAAATAAACATTAACCTCACATCTCCATATAACTTTTGACAATTGAGAACTGTCATTACGATTTGCTGTGTTGTCAGTGCTCGTTCTTCATCAAAAGGATGGTCCGTTCAGAAAATATGAAAGTTACAAATACAATAAAAAATAGCTAATATGTGGATTTTTATCTATGAGTTGATCAAGTGACAATGTATTGATTATTTCACAACGGCTTATATCATGCTAGCAGTTATATTTTTAAGGAGAACGGTATTGCCTGTTTCGGAACGTGGATTATGGTGGGAGGTATTTCCGATGAATGTGACGTCAGCGGCACACTTTCAAATCTGATATTTTTTTTAAAATGAAAGAAAAATAATGGAAATTTTTGTTAAATGGACTTTTCAGACTAACAACTATCGATTTAAACGAATTTTGTAATTTATTTTCCGTAAATGTAAAGGTCCATTACAGACATACGAATCCTAAATTCAGTTTTCTAGAAACTTTGATACAGTTGACCTAACGATAACAATAACAAAACACTACACTTTTAGTTCCAGATCTATCAATCAATTAGTTTTTGAATATTTCACGTTGAACTTCTTTAATTAATTTTGGTGGCGAATTTAGTATAAGCCATCCTTCAAGATGACAGCGTATCGTTTTTACTAAACCAATTAAAACGAAAAAAAAAATAAAAAAAATTTCCTGTAATACCAATCTTTCAATCGAGTAAGAAATACTTCCCCAACGATTTCATTTTAAATTAATGTTTTTTCCGATGTAGTAAATCAGCCATATCAGAAAAACATACATTTGCACTGTTTTCAATAATAAAAGTTTTTTCTATGCTAAGCAGGTTCATTTTTTATTTCGATGGTACCATCCGCTTTGAAGTGGCGGAAAGGAAATTTGTTCTACCCGCTTTTCAGGGTATTGTTTTTACAGAATCAATAAAAATGCAAATTTCAACGGTTGATAGAATAATATTGTATCTCGAGTAATGTGGACTTTACCTATGATATTTGTTGAAAAATGATAATGTGTTATCGATGAAGTGTCGCATCAGTCATAACCAGGATGTGAATCCATTAAAATTATACTATTAAAAGGTTTATTTTTTCTGCAGAAAACAAAACGTCCTCGTTCAATTTTCTTCAACTAATGCTTATTATTGTCCTTGAGCTTTGAAGTTAGAAAAATAAAAATTATCCGATCTGGCTTACAGAGTGTTGTTTTTATAAAACCAATAAAAATCTAAAAAAATACTGCACTGGAATTTCATCGGTTGATTGAAAAATACTTTATCGTCAGTAATATGAATTTTCCTAATGATTTTTGTTGAAATATGATGATGTGCTAACGATGAAGTGCCTCATCATTCATAAGCAGAACTTGAATCCATTTGAATTACACTATTTTTGAGAGTTTAATTTTTTTCTGCTGAAAACAAAAACTCCCGAACTCAATTTTTTTCAATTGTTGCTTAGTATTGTCCTTAAGCTTTTAATTGAGAAAAATTAAAATTGTCCGATCTGGCTTATAGGGTGTTGTTTTTGAAAAACCAATAAAAACCTAAGAAAAAACAAGTCCGGACCTGAAATAACATTTTTTAAAAAACCTATTTTATTGAGCTCAAGGAGTATTCTCATTGTGCCAAAGGACCCCGCACTTTTATAGGTGAAATGGTTCTCTGTGAAATTGTCTGAATTTTTAGTATATTGTAGTATTCGATGTACTGATTGACCGTGCAGAATCGCAAACTTCGTTGATGGGTAGATTTTGAAATAGTTCAAGTTAAAAATCAGTAATTTTTATTTATTTATTTTCTTGGGATTTGAAAGTGCCAAATGCATTTTTTTTGTTCTTATCATAAATGTACCTTCATATTACTGAAGATCATTCAGATGGTGCAGATTATATCATTATGTACAGAGTGAGAAATAAAAACATTTTAGTGATGTCAGAAAATTCGATGTAATAATGAACTATCGATAAAATCATTATGGCATGCGATATACTATTCTTATTCCTTCATTAATCACAATTCATGCATTTCGGGATTTGTATAATTGTTGAAATATTTGGCAGGTACTTTCGTACATATCCGGTATATTCAACTGAATCATCATCCTCCGAAGATGGCTCATACCGTATAACCATGATTTCGTCGAAATATATAGGGTGATCATAAACATTTTCGATGATAAAAATGACAAAATATCAACGCTTCAGAAATCACCCTGTAATTTACGATTACCTTAGTAAAATTATTTTATTATATTTCATATATTCATTATTCTCTCCTCAACACCGTCCCAAAAATTCAGTTTCTTACTATAACCAGTTTCATAGTTATTAATTGACAAACTTATTACCATTTGCATGACGAGTTGAAGGAACTTGTCACGCGTACATTCTACTAGTGGCCAAGATTTTTCACAAATAGTGAAACGTGATAATGTGGAGATCAGAATGAAAAATGTAACATCATATGCAGGGTGATGACCAATGACGGTCCATCCAATTCCATCTACCATTTAGGAACTGACTGAATTTACTACACATCAGTTACAACTCCCACCTCAGGCAGAACATATTCCTAATGCTTGGATAAATTGACTCACAATCATTACTCATTACCTATATTGATGAAATATAATAGATGTCTATATGTTTCTAATGATAGCCAGCATATACAGTGAGCACGTAAAGGTTGGAACAAATTCGTTAAAAGCTTGATATGGCCATTGGGGAAAAAAAGCTCAGACAGGTCGATTTTCTTTTTCAGTTGCGCATTTTTTGGTATACTCAGATTTTTGATTACGTCATTGCTGTTCGAGTAATGACGTCATTATGATTTTTTTTAAATGGCATTGCCATATTTTGATACTAGCTTCAAAAAGAACGCATTTTTTTGGGTATGGTTGTCATACTTTTTCTTATGTTACATAACCGTATATTCGAGAAATAAAATATATTCCATTCATAATTATCAGGTCTGTTAACGTAAAATTTTGACTTGAGGTATCCCTACAAACAAAAATCTACTGGGATTAGATCAGGAGATCTAGCTGGCCACTCTAAAAATCCTCGTCTGCGATCGAAATCCGGTGTGTGAGGGAATTTTTCCCAAGTACATTGGTATCGATAGGCGACCTCATACCCTGTTTTGAAGGAAGTGTGATGTGAGTTGCCTAGATGCCAATCCCGACGTCTGGCGTGTGCAACCGACCACCCGGGGTGGGGCTGAAGGTTTTTCCGGGTATTCCTGCAGCTGAAAAGTGAGTACGCCACCAAAAATCAGAAAGACACCCCGGAGCGCCAAGGCAAATGGTAATAGACGAGGATTTTCAGAGTGGCCAGCTAGATCTCCTGATCTAACCCCACAAGATTTCATTTTGTGGAGAAATCTTAAGTCAAAAGTTTACGTTAACAGACTTAATATTACATTAACATGAGTGAAATATATTTTATTTCTCGAGCATACGGTTATCTAACATAAGAAAAATTATGATATCCACACACAGAAAAATACGTTCTTTTAGAAATTATTATCAAAATAGGGTAATGCCATTTAAAAAAATATATAATGACGTCATAACTCAAACAGCAATGACGTCATCAAAAATCTATGAAGACCAAAAAATGCGCAACTGAAAAATTAAATCGACGTGTCTAATGGCCATATCAAGCGTTTAACGAATTTGTTCCAACCTTTACATGCTCACTGTATAAAATTCATAGCAACCTCTATCCGAGTGGAACACGCATTAGAAAAAAAAACCGTCGCTGCCCAGATTCAAATTCTCCTATTAGAAATGAAAGCGTCCTAGCGATCATTTTCACTTTTCACAGATAGTTTGTTTTTTATTCCGACAAAGCTTGAACCAACAAAATCCACTATCTGTACCTTACATTATTAAATTCATATTTCTGATGTGATTATTATACCTAATCTTCACCCTCTTTTACATTTATTTTGATCTCCACATTATCACGTTTCACTATTTGTGAAAAATCTTGGCCACTAGTAGAATGTACGCGTGAACAAGTTCCTTCAACTCGTCATGCAAATGGTAATAAGTTACTCAATTACAGGTCGACAAGCGTAAGGATGCCTCTGAGATGCGCAAACGATAGAAAGCGTGAGTAGATGTGCGACAAAGATCGACAACTGTTTACGGCTGGTTATCATCGGAATGTACAATCGGGAGAGAAATTTTTCTGCAACACGTAGGAACGTAGGTTCTTATCTGAATTTTCATCAATTCTTAATGAACTGTTCGAATAATATAATTGTCTGTGATCACTGGACCGTTTATGAAAATTGCATAATTTTCCCGAAGCCCTAAGTGTAAATAAAGTACGACTAGAAAAAGAATGCATCGCCACACAATATCAGAAATAGGTAAATAAATATAATAAAGAACACGAGGAACATACTAACAGAAGTTGACTAACAATATCACACGACGTCTGACCACTGCCAAATCAGCATTGTCCATGGTAACTTTTTATTTTTTGTTTCTCTTTTTATTTGGAGTTGAGGAATTGTTCCATTTCACCTCTTTCAATTTTATTCATTTCTGAATTAATTTTCCTAATGCTTCTAACGCGAACTTCTGTTGCGGCAGCAACTCGTTCTAGAACCTACACAAGAGGAATACTGGTTTTACCTATCATTGCTTCTGCCTGCATAAATTTGATGACATTACTGACAATTTCCCTACTTTGTCCACTCATAATCTTATTTCTCACTTTACTCTTTGAAGGCATTTTCAAACACAACAAACTACACTATAAGCTATCTAATAATATTTCAAAACTATTCACAACACAATGATTTCAAATTCAACACACAATCAGAATAACGCCACAATAATTTTATTCCACTGACTGTACACTCACGACGTTAACTGCTTGAATAATGTGGAGCGATTGAGCTCCTGCCCCACTCCAGGGTTGTGTCTACTGCGCAACCAATTCTCGGAGGCATCCTTACGTTTGTCGACCAGTAATAACTATGAAACTGGTTATAGTAGGAAACTGAATTTTTGGGACAGTGTTGAGGGGAGAATGATGAATATATTGAATAATAATAAAGGAATATCACAGAGCTTATCGTGAATGACAGGGTAATTTATGAAACGTTGATATTTTGTAATTTTTATCATCGAAAATTTTCATGATCACCCTATATATCCCAACGAAATCATGTTTATACGGTATCAGCTATCTTCGGAGGATGATAATCCACTTGAATATACAGGATATGTACGAAAGAACCGGCCATATATTTCACCAATTTTTCAAATCACCCTGTACGAAATGCACTAATTGTGATCAATGATGGAATAAGAATAGTATATTGCATGCCAAAATTATTTTATCGATATTTCATGATTACATCGAATTTTCAGACATTACTAAAATGTTTTTATTTGTCACTCTGTACATAATGATACAATCTGCACCATCTGAATGATATTCAGTAATATAAAGGTACGTTGATGATGAGAGCGAAAAAAAAATTCAGGCCCTTTTAAACTCCGAGAAAATAATTAGATAAAAATTACTGATTTTCAACTAGAACGCCCTGTATTTCAAAATCCATCAACGAACTTTGCGATTCAGCACGTTCAATCAATACATCGAATACTACAAAATACTAAAAATTCAGACAATTTCACCAAGAACCATTTTTCCTATAAAATGTGCGGGGTCCTTTCATATGTCTGAGTTTTTTACTCTCGGAGGTATTTAATGTAGAATAATTTACATATTTTCAAATATCGCACTGTATATCCGTCAAAAACGCAACAACGCATTTTTCAATAACAGATATGAAGTGGTTGGACTATGTACAATTCGTCGTGAATCACCCTGTATAGAACTACATACAGGAAGAAAAGATTTATTGGACTGAGCCCTCTGTGAAAATGCAACCATAGACACGTATTTCGAGCTTGAGGCTCTCATCAGTACTGAGCCTTAAGTTTCGAAAGTTATTCACAGTTTCTCCTCTAAAGCATATCTGAAGTACATATATATATATATATATATATACTTATAAGACTAGCATATATAAATACATAATCCTATTTTTTTATATATTTTCATAATCACCATGTACTTATCTATCTATGGCAATAATATCATTTATTATTATTATATTATTATTTGATTCATGTAATGATTTTAAGGAAGCCAATCTCCTTATGTGGACAAATGAATAAATGAATAACGAACCTTAGTGTGTCTCACGGAAAATCCCACCAACTCACCCTTTAAACTAGACTGCTAGTACTCATTTGCACACCACTCGAAAAACTCATCCAATTGCACATACTGAAATCGTGTCTGCGCAATGCGCAAGAGCCACCAGAGAATTGATATTTGACAATCTGGGGAGCCATATTTTTAATTTGTTCATTGGCGTTACCTCGAGTAAATAGATATTGTTAAAATGAAGTGTAATGGAGGTGTAAGAATCCCTAATTTTGAACGACTGAAATGTGCCTTGTTGAAGTATGGTCCCCATTACATTAATAATAATAATCTTAATTTTCCTTTAAAGCAAATATAAATCTGTATAGGAATTAGTCATAAGTACGTTAAGAAATATTACAAACGTACATAAATATATAGGTACAAAATAAAATTATATAACTGTCACAATCACAACAATATAAATTCGTACATTTAAAAGTCATTGACTGAATAAAAATGTTTATTAATGAGGATCAATATCAACTTTTTCCTAAAGTTTTGGAGAGTTGAACAACATTTTAACTCATTTGGAATGGAAATCTGTTGAAAAAATCAAACCAGCACTTTCAGGAGATCGGTATGAGATTGAATGTCTAGTTTGCGGAATATGAAAATTATCTTTGTATCTAGTGTTCATGATTTTCTTATCTTTTGATAAATTGATCTTTATTATTGAAAATATAACTGCATAATATTCAAATATAAAGTGAAGGTAATGTTAGGATATTCAATTTTATTGAAAAATCCCTACAACTATGCCGTACCGAAACATTAGAGATAGTTCTGATTATTCGTTTTTGTACAAGAAACACCTTATTTGCATTTGCGGACCAACCTCAAAAACACCATACCCCACCCGTGATTCCACCTGTACATAGTAAATACTGAGTTTTTGTTTTGTATTCAAGATTTCCCTGAGTAAGTAATTATGAGAATTAAGATTTTGGACAAACTCATCAGAGTGAGTTTTCGAAATTAACATTTTGTCAAAATGGATACCTAGAAATTGTACAATTTTGAGCCACTTGATTTGGTAATTCCGGAATTTAAGGAAGTCTGTCTTTTCAAAATTTAAATAGAGTTGGCCAAAAACCATACATTCAACTTTTGGAAAATGTCACTACACTGTTTTTATAGTGAAATATATTTTTTTTGGTAAACAATCACTGATTTATTATCAGCGCATATGAAAAGTGCATATATTGATACGCTTGATTCATTTATATATATAAAATAAATAGTACCGGTCCCAACACCCTGTGGTCTCCAAGGGAAATGTCAGTTGTTAAGGATTGCTTGGGTATCTATTTTCCTTTTACTCTTTCAAAGTGAAAGTAGGGGAAGAAATATGATTCATGGATGTAGAGTTATAAAATATTCTTGTCATTATATAAAAACTCAATTTTTCAACATTCCACTTGCTTTCGTACTAGACCCAATAATTTTTCCTGAAGTACGCCAATGTGATTCTGACAGATAGCAGACACAATGCGCATGTCCTATGGCCACCAGTCAATTTCGTAATTGGATCAATTTCAATAATATGGTATTGGCAGTCTAGTTTAAAGGTTAAGTCGGTGGAAAATCCTGATTAACATCAGTGAAGGTTACTACCGATATGTCCAACTTGCTTCTTAGATATCACGACTTACGTTTTGTATTTTTTCAGACTTGGATGAACACTACTTCAAATGGAAGTCCCCTGGAATAGGAAGAAACGTGCTTTACTCCATTCTTACGGGATTCCTATTTTACATAATATTGTTCGCCATCGAGTACCAAGTATTCTCAAGAATATCCTACTATTTCCAACTGAAGTTGTTCTCAAATGACCCAGTAGACGTAACCGACGAAGATTCTGACGTAGCTGCTGAGAAAGACAAGATTCGGAATGCAACCGATGATGAGATCAGTTCGACATACCAGCTCGCCATCCGGGATTTAACCAAATATTATAAGAAATTTTTGGCGGTCAATGGATTGTGTCTAGGAGTAAAAAAATATGAATGTTTCGGCCTACTTGGTGTCAACGGAGCTGGTAAAACTACAACCTTCAAGATGATGACTGGAGACGAGAAGATTTCCCATGGCGATGGTTGGGTAAGTACACAATTTCAATCAATAAATCAATCAAATTTACTTCGCCAAGAAACATTACATGTTCATGGAAGAGATGAAAAAAATCTTAAAAATAACATGAATAAATAAGCATGTGATCAATAAATATGAAAAAAATCTAACATTTGCTCAAAACTCAAAATACAATGTGGTGAATAAAAACACAATAATAAACATTGATATATACATAAATTTAATCAGTTTTCAACTTTTATCGAAACTATTTCAAAGTTCTAGTGGTCAAATTCATTGAATAAATCACCTCAAAATTTCTTTCTTCAATTTGTTTTTGAATTTCTTCAACGAATTATAAGATTTTACGGAAAAGAAAACTGTAATTCACAATGAGCTTTTTACTTTAGGCATAATATGTCCGGAGGACTGCTCATTGCTAATATCCTATACAATAGGAAAAGTTGGGTCGAAAATACAACAGAAAACAACTACTTTCCTGGCAATGCCACGACGAACATTGAATTACATCTGATGAAATTTCCGTGCAGAGTTCCTACAAGGTTATCTCTGCAATTGCTTGGTTGCATGGGAATGTTCATCGAAACATTCGGACCACTTATATATCGATTTCAGAGTGTTGCTCCTCATCAGTATAGGGTAGGTCTAGCAGTCAATAACTAATGACTGCAACGAATGAATCGACAGCCAAACCCATTTACAGACCGAAACTGAGACCGCGCCCGCACAGTTGATTAATTCCAAACTGCGAGCGCCATCTCAGTGCCGGAAGCCCAACCAAAGCAATACCCATGCCACAATCGTCAAGACCGTATATGAAACGGAAAAGAAAACTGTAATTCACAATGAGCTTATGACTTTAGGCATAAGATGTCCGGAGGACTGCTCATTGCTAATATCCTATACAATAGGAAAAGTTGGATCGAAAATCCATCAGAAAACAACTACTTTCCTAGCTAATGCCACGACGAACATTGAATTACATCTGATGAAATTTCCGTGCAGAGTTCCTACAAGTTTATCTCTGCAATTGCTTGGTTGCATGGGAATGTTCATCGAAACATCGATATATAGGTGGTCCGAATGTTTCGATGAACATTCCCATGCAACCAAGCAATTGCAGAGATAACCTTGTAGGAAATCTGCACGGAAATTTCATCAGATGTAATTCAATGTTCGTCGTGGCATTAGCCAGGAAAGTAGTTGTTTTCTGATGGATTTTCGACCCAACTTTTCCTATTGTATAAGATATTAGCAATGAGCAGTCCTCCGGACATCTTATGCCAATACGATTTTATTTCATCAGGTATCGAATTGTAATTGACTATTCCATTATGAAAAACAGATTTTTTTTCAAAATTTGTTCTAAAATTACTAGCAGCTAACAATTTTGTTTGTATGGTATTATAAATGAAATAGTATTCAATTCAGTGAAAACTAAATTTGAGGTTTTCACTTTTTTTCTGAGTGGATGAAACAACAAATTTTCAGCTTGTAAAGTGAGTTCAGATCTAGCAATCCATTTGGTTTGTATACATTAATTGTTGGTTCCATATAATTCAGTTTATAGATAAATTTGATTGTTTTATTTTGAAGTTTCCTCAAACAATTTAAAGAACAATTACTTGCAGTACCCCATATAGAAAACAGATATTGAAGATGTGAATAAATCAGAGCGAAATAGATATTATTAAGAAATTTGAACGGGATGTAGTTTCTTATTTTGAAAAGAATTCTGATCAGTGGTGCTATTTTATTTCTGATTTTATCAATATGTTTAATCCATGATAGTCTTTCATCTATATACAAGCCCAAAAATTTAATTGTTTGCTGATAATTTATAGTTTTATCATTTAAATTAATTGGAAGAATCCACCACCTTTTTTTGGAATATTCATGAAAGTAGATTTCTTAAAATTTAGTGTCAATTTATGTTTTGGTAACCAAATTAAAATATTACTAATGTATTTTTTTTATTTCATTTGCTATTGCATAATGATTATTGGAAACAACGAAAGTACTCCATTAAGAGTCAATTTTGATAATGAGTTAATATATATTTAATAACTATAATTTATTCATAATATCACAAGAAACAGGTTTGTTTATGGTAGGGATAGAAAATAATGATAATAATAACAATGCTTTACAAAGCTACAGAAAAAATAATATACAAATTATATAAATACAATTCATAAAAAAATTGAAAAAAAGGAAAAGTTATCCATGTCAATTCAAAATAGTTGGACGGAAAAATAAAATAAATTATGGAAAAAAAATCATTTTAGAACAATTGAGGAAGAAAATGGGTTTTTATTCTATTTTTAAAGATCGCCACTTTTGTTATTTTTTTTAATTTCATTTGGTAGTGAATTGTAGATATCTATATCATCATGGTATATCGATATTTTTCCAAAATTACTTCTGTTATTGCTGAGGCTTAAACAGTTTGCTTGTCTTGTTTTGTTTTTATTAAAAATAAAACCGGGCCAAGAATAGAACCTTGTGGTACACCATAATTTATATTTCAAAGAACTTCGATTGTTTCCTAAATGAACATATTGTTTTCTATCAAATAGATAGTTTTGAAACCATTTATGTAAACTCTAACACCAATACTAGGTATATAATTTTTCAAGTAATATATCGTGATCAAATGGCTTGCACATATCCAAAGACAAAATGGTTGATTTCTTATCTTTATCAAGTTGAATTTGAATATTCGAAACAACGTCTATCACTGCTGCCTCAGTGTATCCAGATCTGCGGAAACTATATTGTCCACTCATAGTGAGTTATTTTTTTTTTTTCAAGAAATTCGAAAAGTCTGGATTATAAGGCATCTTCGGAGTTGTGATTGCCTACTTTCTTGTAAACCGCATAATGACTCTTCCAGAAAAAGTACTTTTCATTCGTTTTTAGACTCTTCTATTTTTTATGTTATGGCTCCTCCATATAGGAAAATATTGTTATGTTCGCAGAACATCGCGAGAGAAAAACAAAGTAGGTAACAACGTTGAATTGTCCAGAAATGTAGGAGATACCCAAGATAGATTTTGTGCCCTCTTCTATGTTCTGAATCCCACCAAGTATCAGGAAATTCATGAAATAAATGATGAGCCAGACAACAAGAAAGCACCAGGAATTGTGGGAACCAGTATTGAAATTTTCAAAGCAGTCAATTATGAAATTATTAAACAAATTGATCAATACATCGTTTTACAAAGGTATGTTCCCAGATGAGTGAAAACTGCTGAAGTCAAACCCAATATTCAAATGTGGGGAAAAAATGTCATAGGAATTTACCGTCTAATTTCAATTCATCAAAATATTTTCAATAATCATCGAAATGATAATGGATTGAAAGTTCAATAGAATATCTGATAAAATCAAAATTTTTGTATAGAATAGAAT
This sequence comes from Chrysolina oricalcia, assembly GCA_944452925.2. Classification (NCBI taxonomy): domain Eukaryota; kingdom Metazoa; phylum Arthropoda; class Insecta; order Coleoptera; family Chrysomelidae; genus Chrysolina; species Chrysolina oricalcia. Next base: position 42,829,835 of record OX101824.2, read on the forward strand.
ATGCAGTGCATTATGGAATTCGGAAAGGATCCCGCACTTTTTATGGGTAAAATGGTTCTCGGTGAAATTGTCTGAATTTTTAGTATATTGTAGTATTCGATATACTGATTGAAAGTGCAGAATCGCAAAGTTCGTTGATGGATAGATTTTGCAAGTTGAAAATCAGTAATTTTTATTTAATTATTTTCTCGGGATTTGAAAGTGTCAACTGCATTTTTTTTTCGTTTTCATCATCAAAGTAACTTGATATTGGAGAATATCATTCAGATGGTGCAGATTATATCATTATGTACAGAGTGAAAAATAAAAACATTTTAGTAATGTCTGAAAATTCGATGTAATAATGAAATATTGATAAAATTATTTTGGCATGCAATATACTATTCTTATACCATCATTAATCACAATTCATACATTTGAAATATTGTTGAAATATATGGCCGGTTCTTTCGTACAAATCCTGTAAATTCAAGTCAATTATCATCCTCCGATGATAGCTGATACCGTGATCATGAAAATTTCAGTTGATAAAAATGACAAAATATCAACGTTTCAGAAATCACCCTGTAATTCACGATTAACTCTGTGAAATTTCCTTATTATTATTTAATATATTCATCATTATTTTCTCAACACTGTCACAAAAATTCAGTTTCCTACCATGACTAGTTTCATAGTTATCAATTGAGAAACCTTTTACCATTTGCATGACAAGTTGAAAGAACTTGTTCACGCGTACATTCTACTAGTGGCCAAGATTTTCCAAAAATAGTGAAACGTTAATAAATGTTAAATTATATGCAGAGTGATGACCAATGACGGTCAATCCAATTCCATCTACCATTTAGGAACTGACTGAATATACGACATCAGTTACAACTTACAACTCAGGCATGAGCCAGATAAAATTTCTCTCGACTGGACCAAGTATGAGACCCCGGTACGGGAAATCACTTATCACTGGAGATGACAAGGAACAGCCTTAACCGAATCCCCCGTAGCAGCGCTACGGTCCACATACAAAAAGAAAACCCTTTCGGTTATCAGGTACATTTTGATTCTGTCGTAGACGGACAGTGAATGAAAAAGAAAAATCAATTAGTTCCATCAGTGTTAATTTTTATTACCCTTCGTATTGAAATACCAATATTGATGAAATATAATAGATGTCTATATGTTTCTATTGATAGCCAGCAAATATAAAAATCATGGAAACCTCTATCCGAGTGAAACACGCATAGGAAAAAAATCGTCGCTGCCAAGATTCAAATTCTCCTATTAGAAATAAAAGCGTTTTATAAATCATTTTCATATTTCCCAGATAGTTTGTTTCTTATTCCGACAAAGCTTAAACCATCAAAATTCACTTAACTATCTGTAACTTACCTATCTGATGTGTTTGTTATCGCTAATCTTCACCCTTTTTTACATTTATTTTGATCTTCACATTCTCACGTTTCACTATTTGGGACAAATCTTGGCCACTAGTAGAATGTACGCGTGAAGTTCCTTCAACTCGTCATGCAAATGATAATAAGTTTCACAATTAATAACTATGAAACTAGTCTAGTAATAGACTAGTAATAGTGAGAAACTGAAGTTTTTGGACAGTGTTGAGGAGAGAATGATGAATATATTAGATGATGATAAAGGAATTTCACCAAGTTGATCGTGAATTACAGGGTGATTTCTGAAACGTTGATATTTTGTCATTTTTATCATCGAAAATTTTCATGATCACCCTATATATCCCAACGAAATCATGTTTATACGGTATCAGCTATCTTCGGAGGATGATATTTCACTTGAATATACAGGATATGAACGAAAGAACCGGCCATATATTTCACCAATTTTTCAAATCACCCTGTACGAAATGTATGAATTGTGATTAATGATGGAATAAGAATAGTATATTGCATGTCAAAATAATTTTATCAATATTTCATTATTACATCGAATTTTCAGACATTACTAAAATGTTTTTATTTTTCAATCTGTACATAATGATATAATCTGCACCATGTGAATGATATTCAGTAACATGAAGGTACGTTGATGATAAGAACAAAAAAAAATGCAGTCAACACTTTCAAATCCCGAGAAAATAATTAAATAAAATTAACTGATTTTTAACTTGCACGCCCAGTATTTCAAAATCTCTCCATCAGCGAATTTTGCAATTCTGCACGTTCAATCAGTACAACGAATACTACAATATACTAAAAATTCAGACAATTTCACCGAGATCCATTTTACATATTAAAAGTGCGGGGTCCTTTAGTGATACTGAGTCTGCGGCAGTAGACATGATGTTCAGAATAAAACTGGAATTAGATTCGATAAAAAATGCCCTTTATTATCACTGGATTTGCGGAAAGCCTCCGATATGGTTTAGCACAACATTGTTTTATAAAAATTATATGACATTGGAATGAGAGAAACAATTGGTTCAATAACTATTTGGCAAAACGAAAACAACTAGTACTTATTTATCATAAATACACTTTTTCTACAAACGTCAAAAAATGACAATGTTCGCGCATTGACAACAGTATGCGAAGTGGCACTTTTTTTCATTTTCATTCGTTACCATGACACCGTGCGCGAAGTAATGTGCGAAATATATTTCGCACACTGCATGTAAACTATATGGGATTTTCATATTCTAACCTATATGGTCCTCAACTCCTCAATCATGCAAAAAACAAGAAATCGTTTATTTATTAATGTTGAACAATAATTAAGGATTTCAAATTGTGAGAGATATTTTTCTGGCTTTATTTGCTTCATTCACACCACTCTTTAAATTGCGAATAAACAGTCACTCCAAAATAATTATCAAGAACTGTCACTTTGAAATAATTGTCAACAAATGCCATTTTATTTCCATAGTTACAGTAATTACTTGATTTGGAAAAATTATTTAAGCCAGTTCAATACTATTTTTCATAGTTATTACTTATTTTAGAACAATATTTTTGACGTTTGTAGAAAAAATTTTGTTTGCATCTCATGCGCGAAATACTTTGGTAATCTCGACTATTTTTTTTAACTCGGCTGCGCCTCGTTAAAAAAATCAGTTCTCGATCATCAAAGTAGCATTTCGCGCACTAGATACAAAAATAACTATTTCATATGATGGATAACATATACAGTGACCGCCAAAAAGTATGTACCATACGGGCTATTGGTGATCGTTTTTTTGCTGTCAGGTTGGTGGTAAATTTTGTTTTTAAATGTTTGAAACACAGAATTGATACACTGACATGTGTCAACACTGTTAAGTGTCAAATTCAATTTTTCAAAATTTGAATTTTGAAAAAATATTTGCAAAAAATTTGAACTTGTTGCAAATGTTGTATTCCATTTTGCTGGAATGTGTACGAATATACAAAAAAATACGTTTCACAGATTCCTGAAAACTAAAGAAAATGGTTGTTCCATTTGAATCTTCCCATTGACGAACTAGAATTCTTTTATCGTTAAAGATTATCTGGAGATCAATTCAACGAGAGTCAAAGATTGGGAAGACATCATTCGTGTCAAAACTCTGAAGTTGTTGAGTTCCAGTCTCGATGTTCAAATTTGGAATTTGAGAAAACACTTTCCTTTCCAGACCCCATTATCTAAAAATATTCCCAATAGTTCAACCAAAGAAGGTGAAAAAATAAGGGGTGATTCTATTTCTTGTTACTCTGAAGTTGGTAAGATTTATTTTTGTAACTCTGATGTTGGTGAGGAATTTTCTGTTAAGAACTTTTTCTTTTCTTTGGTGTATTGGCGTCGATTGCTATGTCATTAGCAACGTGTTCTGGATAGGCCTTGTTACTACATGCGCCACCTTAGGAGCAGCACTGTTAATTGGAACGCAACAGTGAATCGTGCAGGACGCACCCCAGTCCAGCCACGATATTTAAATAATTTAATCGATCGAATTAAATTAAAAAATCCCAGCCGCAACTGGGGCCAACTCCGAACCTTTCGACTATATAATTATATTTGTTTCTTGTTTTATAGATACAAATATTTGTTTCAAGTGACGCTAATGACATTTGAATGAAAAAAATGTTTAGTTGACTGTATGGAATCTTCAACCCCCCTTAATAATTAAAACGCCATTTCACTTGGAGAATTTCAAAATGAATATATCAACGTATCTACCTACCTAGGTAAGAATAGGTATTTTGTAGATGTGCAGTAGGTACCCTACAATTATCATTGACTATAACATACCAAATTGCACTGTGAGTTCCTTTTTTATGGTGGATCGGCAAGAAAGCACCAGAAAATCAAGAAATCAGAAAAAATATTTACATCAGTATTGGCATAGGTAGGAATTCAAATATATATTTATACCTAATATCAAGATAATCAGGTTAGAGTTAAGATTTCTTACTTCTGAAACTAGGGATCAGATGACCCAAATTCCATTCTTCTAAAATTTCCAGGACACAAACTACTAACCAGAACCAGTAAGAAAAAACTCGCATTAATCGCAATGAATAATTTGTTTAAAATTGTTTAAAATTGTTTTTTCCGTTAACCAGCTGTTGTCCCCTTACGAACGACAGCCCTCAAAAGTCGAAACTTGTGCGAGCCAAGGATTAACGAGGTCTTACCTTTTAACGTGCGATTCATAGCACGATCCGAGGAGAATATCGAAAGGAGGTCCGTTGGTCACCCATCCAAACCATGGCCTCGCCTAGCGTTGCTTGGCTTCAGATATCGGTGAACCGGCGCTCTCCGTTCGAGCTATCCCCGCGGAGATGACCCAAATTCCATTCTTCTAAAATTTCCAGGACACAAACTACTAACCAGAACTAGTAAGAAAAAAACGATTAGAAATCGCATTAATCGCAATGAATAATGAAAGGCGAAAACAAAGAACCTTCCACCTGCGAACACCGCGAACAAATACATTTCTCACAAATAAGTAGTTGTTTCTTCCAAACAATTTTCTTTTTTATCAAGGTTTGATTTCTTTGATTGAAATTACATTTATTCACTACGAAAACATTCATAATTGAAACTAATGAACACTTTCTTTGACCTGAATATCCATTCTTCTCAATAATCCAATATATTAATTTCTCAAAAATAAATATTTGTATCTTCCAAACAAGTTTCTTTTTTCTCTGAATGTTTGATTTATTTGGTTCAAATAACATTTATTCGCCACGAATAATTCTTTTGTAGAATTGAAAAACATTTTTGATTGAAATAAACAAACACTTCCTTTAGACTGAATATACAGTGCGGCTTTCAATAGTCCCCCCCCCTGTTAACTTTTGAACGGTTCGACGAAGAAACATGAAAAAAAAAACCTTTTTGAGGGTATCACCAATTCTACTTTTTGAAATAAAAAAAAATAGGGGGCGCAGGGGGTCCATTAACTCAAAATTTTTAAATAGCATGTCGGGTCAAGTGTCACATCGTTGAAAAGATAATTCAATTATCTTTACAACCATCTAAATATTTTTGAATTTTGTTTATAATTTTTTTCCCAATTTCGATTTTTATACCTTTCGAAATTTTTAAATTAATGTGCCCCCAGCACCATCTGTCGAGTATTTGCAATGTTTCTTCTCTCAAATAGTAGGATCGGTAATACCCTTCAAAAAATGTTTGGTTTCATTGTTCCACATCCAACCGTTCAAATTTATCGAGGTATGAGTAATATTCAGATCCGCATTTATATTTGATATTTCGATTTTGAATTACAAAAAAATATTCTATCTGGTACAAAAATAACAAAATATATGTGAGGAAAGGTAAAAAAAAATCGGTGGCTAATATTATACATCTAAAAAATTAATTTTTATTTATTTTTCAGGTTCATTTTTTAGATTTTTCATTTCATATCACTTATACATATTTCATTCTTTTTTTATGGATCAGTTAATTAATGTAGTAGAAGATTATATTGAGACTAATGTCGTGAAAGATTTAAATGAGTACAAAAATGTAAGTTTTAAAAATGGTATAAAAAATTGTGCATGCAAACATTAGAAGCATGGCAAATAATTTTGATGAAGCTAAATTATTCATCTATCAGTTGAATGAATATATTGACACGATAATTTTTTCTCAGACTTGGTAATTGTCTAATGCAAAATTATTTGGAATTCATGGATAAAACCAAATTTATAATTATGGAAACATTAATCAAAATGATGTGATGATCTTATATATAAAATATAAATGTTCTTTCAAATATGAAATTATAGAATTTGATGATATCAAAGTAATCTATACGAAAATTGCAGTAGATAAATCAAAAATCATTAATTTAATAATATTATACAGACCTCCTTCAACTTCACCTTACACTTTAACGATAACTTACTAGTTTTTCTAAATGCACACCGAAATGATATCAATAAAAATGATACATTTTTTATAGGAGACATAAACATGAATATTTTGTCATATTTAATAATAATAATAAATGTCTTTTATTATTCCACAAATTATTGCAATTAAAATATTGTTATAATAACGAAAAATCTTACAATTTGTGGAAAAATTCTCGGAGCGAAATTCAGACACTTAGTATACCAAAGTATATCAAGGTCTGCTCTTCCATTTAACTCCGATACATTAGAAAATAATACAAATTTGCATGCGCGTGAAAAAATTAGTTCGATATCAGTTGCAGAAGTTATTTCTGATATGATTGTTACAAATTTTGGTTTTTTAATAGCCATAGACGAACTTTTTGTTTGAAAGATGAGGGCTTATCAAATTTTACTTTTCTTGTTATAGAATTGTATCGTTTGAAAATACCGTATCTGAATGATCTCTGAAACAGGGCAGATTTATGCGAGGGAGGGGTTATTGTGTTTTTAAAACGAATATTTCTGTTATGGATATTTTCTCTGAATGATATTTTTTTGAAGAGATATTGTGGTTCTTTGTTAGTTATAATTGTGTAATAAAGGGTGAGAGACTGAAGAATGAACCGGTTTTTCATAGTTAGCCATATCAATTATGGTAAGGTTTGAGAAATGTGATCGAACTTTCGTATGCCAAAAATGAATCTATGACAGGAATTTTGTACTTTTTGTATTCTATTCGAATCAATGTAATCTAAGCAGGGAGAGTAAACCTGCGAGCAAAACGAAAAATGTGATAGAACAAGTGTTTCACAGAGCTTTTCTTTTATTTCTCTAGTGAGATATGTTCTATGGGGATATAACATTCTCAGACTTGAATATGCTTTTTGCAAACAATTGGAAACATGCTTTTTGTATCTGAAGGAGTTGTCCAACATGACACCCAAGTTTTTCGCTTCCTTAACCACTTCCAATTCTGCGTTGTCCAATCTGATTTTAATTTCAAGTTCATATTTCTGACAGACCTTCACAGGGCCAAAAAGTAAAACTTTGGTTTTGGTAGGATTGAGCAGTAGTTCGTATTTCAATGAACTTTCATATATGATCTGTAGATCCTCATTAATTTTTTCCACTGAGTCACTCAGACTGGTGGGATTGAACGAATGATAAACTTGGGTATCATCAGCATAAGCATTAATTCGGCAGTGCTCCACATTCAAAGTTAGATGAGAGGTGTATATACAAAAAAGCAATGGTCCGAGCACTGAACCTTGGGGAACACCCCGTATTAGTCTCAGTGGAGCAGAGAGAGAACTTCCTAGTTTGACCATTTGTGTTCTATCAGTGAAATAACTCGTCATCAGATTGCATGCATATTTTCAAAAGCTAATGTAATGTAGCATTGACATTAGAATGTTAGAATTCAAACTGTCAAAAGCTTTACTGTAATCTAATAAGACCAAAATTGAAATATCTCCCTTATCACTGGCTTCTAGAATATTATCTGTTATTTTTAATAATGCTGTGCAACAACTGTGGTGTGTTCTGAACCCAGATTGGTAGTTAGGGATCAGTTTATTCTGGTATATAAAAATTTTCATTTCATCATTCAGGGTGTGTTCTAGAATTTTTGAAAATGTGGGAAGAATACTTACAGGTATCAAGTCCTTGTATTCCTCAACATTTTTAGTTTTGGGACGGGGAATGACATGCGCTACTTTCCAGGATTTTGGGAAGTAACATTCCAAAATACAGCAATTTACTATGTGCAACAAAAAGTTTATGATAACAGGAAAGCATATTTTAAGCATATTTAGATTTAGTCCATCATCTCCAACTGCAGTACTTCTTAATTTATTCATAATGTTCAGTAGTTCATGGTCTTCAACTATCCGAAACTGGAAGCTATTTTGGTCAATACCGTTCCCAACATTACTATCATAGAATTCGATGAGTTGTTTATTATCATTTGAGAATTTGGGAACGCTCTCGAGAAAATAGCTATTTATATTATTTGGATCGTATAAATGATTAGGAATTTGTATTTCGTTATTTTTCTTAGCTATATCAATATTTTTCAGTTCTTTCCATAGTTGTTTAGGATTATTTTTAGTACAAATTTCTCTGAAGAATGCTCTTTTTTCATTTTTTACAGCAGATGTTACATAATTTCTAAGTGTTTTGTAATATTGCCAGGACCCCTCCGATTTATTTGTTTTATGCTTCAATTTGGCTTTATCTCTAAGACTCATTATGAATCTGAGGTTATCTGTTAGCCAAGGAGCAGGCTGTTTCGTAAACCGCATTAAACGTAGCGGTGCATGCTCATTAAACACATTCAAAATTGATTGATTTAAAAATTCAATTTTTTTTGTCAATATTGGCCATGTAATATATCTTTTCTAGATCAAGTTTTTCAAGTTCCGATTGAACCAGCTGCGGATGGATTCTATTAAAGTTTCTACAATATTTATAAACAGGTTCAGGTTTTGGAATTTTAACTGTTACATATACTCCATCATGATCTGACAATTCGCAGTCCAACGTACCTGACGATGAAACAATTTTACTGTCAGTAGTGAATATTAAATCGATCACAGTCATGCTGTCTTTATATATTCGAGTTTGGGAGTTGATCAGTTGTGTCATGCTGAAATTATTGGTAAAATTTGACAAATGGTTATTCAAACAGCTATCTTTCGAGACGTCAATATTCAAATCACCCATCATGAAAAGTGTTTCGCAGTTTGTTTGACAGTGAGTAATAGAGTTTTCTAATTCGTCAAGAAAAACATTAGCATTTAGACTGGGTGATCTATAAACGACACCACATATGATTTTTTTCGGGTACGACGGAATCTGAACCTCCACCCAAACTTGCTCAATATTTCTTGAAGATTCAATTCGCCGGAATTTTAATTTATTAGAAATGTATATCCCAACTCCCCCTCCACGCGACCCTCTGTCCTGTCTCACAAAAGTGTACCTATGTATATCAAATATATCAGAGCTGTAGTTATCGTCTAGCCAGGTCTCTCCTACAGCAATTATTTCTCCTTCATTTTCCAGTACAAAATTTTTAAAGTCCTGAAATTTATTCTGCAAAGATCTAACATTTAAATGAATGAGTTTAATACTCTTTGAATGGATTTTATTCATATTCAATTTATTCAAAGTACAATAAGATAAGATAGTTTTTTGTTAACAATGAAAGAAAACAGTAAAAACCACTGCTTTTTATTCCGCTTTGCGTAGATCCGTTCCTCTAGGTAGGTATATGGTGTAGGTGTGCTCGGTACAGTTCACTGACGTCATGAGTCAAGTCGCTTTGAGTTTCTGAACATCTTGAAGGTTTTTTATATTTGTAATGTTTCCACTGATCTTTGCTTTTATTTGACCCCTCATACTCCAAACATTTGTTCTGCCTAACTCCTCAATGGCGGTCATCATCAGTTTGTAACGTGTGGGTGTGAAGTCTTCCTTTACTACTATTTTCGTTCCTTTCAACCTGCTTTTGAGACGATAGAGTTCATCTTTGACATCTTTGGATCTCAATTTCAACAATAGCGGTCGAGGGCAACCTATTTTTCCAACTGGAAGTCTAGCACAGTACTCAACGTCACTTTCCTTGATTGGAATATCCATTTTATCATTGATAAGTTCAACCAGTTTTTTTATATCACTGTTTGGCTCACGAGCATCTTCTGGCAACCCGAACACTCTCAAATTATTGCTTTTCGCTTCTTGTTCTAATTTATCGACTCTCTCCTCTAATGAGCTGACCTTTTCCTTATATACCTTGATTTAGGCTTCGATAATGGCAGGTATCTACTTGGAAATAGTTTCTGCTAATTTTTGAAGAAACACATCTGAGGAAAAGATTTTCTCGCACATTTGTTGGACTTGGATGTCCATTTCTGCTTGTGTTTCTTTTCTGGTTCTGGTCATCTTATAATTCGCACAGATAACTCGTGAAATAGACACTTAACTGTAGAGCTTCCTACAACACGTCTACTCTCTGGCACGCATATATCTATAATAATCTATAATATATTTATAATAATCTATAATATTTCAAATTTGTTCATGAGTATCTCAATCTACTGAGCGAATTTGGCTTTGTTTACTACATTAATGGGCATACTAGATTGAAAAACAACATGAAATCTTGCATAGATCATATTTTCGTAAATAGTAATCAAAACAAAAATGTATTCAGATCCGTGATATGTGAATATGAAATCACTGATCATTATCCGATATTTCTTCATTATAATTTGTACATTCCAAACAGAAATTATGACAAGTTTTTTTATAAAGACATGATTGACTACAAAACACTAAATGAGGAGTTTGAAAATGAAAATTGGAGCGAATTTTATAAAATGAACAATTCCGATGACTTGACAGAATATTTGATAAAAAGAATTCAAATAATTACAGGTGAATGTACTAAGACAGTCAGGATAAAAAATAAATTGAGGAAAAGAAAAGGGTGGATGACTTCAGCATTATTAATATCTGTAGATAAAAAAAATGGATTGTATAAACAACTGAAAGAGATTCCCAATAATGCACTAGTAAAACTAGATTATAATACTTATAAAAACAGACTAACCTGCCTTATTAAAGAAGCTAAAAGACAGTATTATCAAAAACAGATAACAGATAGTAGTGATTCACTTGGAAATATCTGTAATGAACATAAAACCGTTGAAGGAATAAAATCTATGAAACTGAGTGATAATTCAATAACAGACAATAAAGAGATTATTTTAGACCATCTCATCAATTATTATTCGGTAGTAGCAGAAAAAATATGAATGAAAAAATTATTCGGTCTGAAAAAACACCCATATTTGAACCACCCAGAACACTGAAAACATTTTATCAAGAAGACACAAACCCGATTGGAATAGAACAAATAATAAAATCGTTGAAATTGAAAAAATCTTCAGGTATTGATAAAATCACTTCAGAAATACTAACAGTCGTTCGCCGTTCGCTACACAAGGATTATAATGCACAGTCGAGCTCCAAAAAAAGTGACAACTACACGATAAGTCATTTTTGGCAAAATGCTGGCGATGTACCACTTTTTTGGAGCTCGACTGTGCATTATAGTTCTTGTGTAGCGAGCGGTGAAACTCCGGCGAGTCGCTGGAATTGACTATGAATACGGCTGTAATATTCTTAAAAAAAATCATTTCAGAACCATTGACTCATCTGATGAATTTTATCTTGAATTCAGGTCAATTTCCAAAGTCTTTCAAAGTGGGCATTATCAAACCAATATATAAATGTGGTGATAGATTTGAAGCTGAAAATTATAGGCCTATTTCACTTATTTCAAATTTAGCAAAAGCTTTTAGAAAATTTTGAAATATAGAATGGAAACATTTTTGGAAAAATATCATCTGATTTCAGAAAAACAAATCGTATTTAGAAAAAACGTTTCAACCCAGGATGCTATCTGTCATCTGAATAATAATAATATACATCAACATCTTGATAATCAAAATTCAACTATGGCTATTTTTTGGGATGTAGCTAAAGCTTTTGATACAGTTGACCATAAACGACTATTAATTAAATTAGAGAATATTGGAAAATTACTTAGAAAATATGTTGAAATTGATGAACCTAGGAGTGAACAAAAAATCTTTTAATCTCGTGTGCCACAGGGGACAGTTTTGGGAACACTGCTATTTTCTATCTATCTCAATAACCTTTTTTGTATTGATACTATAGGTGAAATTCATAGTTTTGCAGATGATACAGTTATATTATATGGAGAAAAAAACTGGAGTAAATAACAGACTGAGACTACATTAGATTTTGAAAAGATTAAAAATTGGTTTGATTGTAACCTACTCACAATAAACTTTGAAAAAACGAAATATATGCCATTCACATTTTATAATAATACTCTTCCAGACATGGGGCCACTGATAATTGATAGTAATACTAGAATATAAGAAACGGATAGTATCAAGTACTTAGGGATTATGCTTGACAGGCATCTTAAATGGAACAAACAAATAGAATTACTTTTGAGGAAATTGCGAAGTTTATTATCAAAATTAAAGTATCTCAAAACATTCATGGACATTAAAACCCTTGACATTCTTTATTTTTCATTAATACACTTTCAATTGAATTATAAAATTTCAAACTCAGCACATACATTTTTGTTTTAACCCCGGAAATATTCTACCGAATTACACTCGTGCATCAAAATGAACCTGATGATTTTCCATTCAAGCATGTTGTCAGTAAAAAAACTGCATTCGGTTATTTTCATATTTTGCTAAAAGAGCCCTTCTCCTTCGGAGTCGGGCTTTTCGGACAAAATATGAAAATATACTCATGCAGTTTTTAGGAAACATGCTTTCATGGAAAATTATCGGTAATTTTGAAGCACTTGTGTAATTACTCCCGACAATTTTTTAAAAGAATCCTTGATTGCGCCCACAATGTTCCTACAACCCATTGATGAAAATGAGATAATCTTGTGTATAGCTAAACTCAAAAATAGAAGTGCACCAGGGCCAGATGGAATTACCTCCAAACTCATTGAAAACATACACATACATATTTTGAAGCCGCTTGTCCATCTAAGAAATATGTGCTACAAAAATGGGAACTTACCAACCAGTGCAAAGAGTCAAGAGTTATTCCCGTTTACAAGGCTGGCAACACACACGAAATGAAGAATTATAGACTGTGATAGATAATTCGCTAAACTTTTTGAATAATCTGTCAAGAAAAGATTTTCTTAACAAGCACCATGTTATAACCGACAGGCATTTTTGATTCTCGAACACTGAAAACGCTGTTTTGGATTTTGTAGAACACGCAATAGAAATAATTGATGAATCATCAAAATATTTGGCTGTTTTTCTTGCTTTAGCAAAAGCTTTTGACACCGTATCACATGATGTCTTGTTAGAAAAACTTTTTGGTTATGGAATACGAGGGAATAGTTTGGAATTAATGCGAAATTATTTGTCACAAAGAACACAAAAGGTGTAGATAGGGGAAGAACTCAGCAGTTCAGCATATATATCTGTTGGTGTTCCTCAGGGTACGGTTTTAGGTCCAATTCTGTTCCTGATATACATCAACAGTATATCACAAATCAATGGTTTTCGTGGACACATTATCTGTTATGCAGATGACAGCGATGATTTTCAGAGGCGAAACCTGGGATGACGTCTATAGAACTGCTGAAAATGATCTTAGAAAAATACTCATGTGGCTGAATAATAATTTTCTGAGCTTGAACATTAGTGAGACTAAATTCATGACATTCTCGCTTAGTACTCGGGATAGTCCTCAGGTCGATACCCTAAAAATACACAATCCACAACGACAATACTACATGTAACTGTTCGTCAATAGATAAAACATTCTCGATCAAGTATTTGGGGGTTATTATCGACCAACACATCAGATGGGATGACCACGTTGCAAATGTCATGAAAAGACTGAGACAGAAAAACCTGTTCATGGTATACACCTCACTAGCAGAAAGTATATTACGATACTGTATTATTGTATGGGGGGAACTTGCAATAAATCCTCTACAAGTTATGCAGAATTCCTTAAAACCCTAAAAATAACTAGATTTTCTGATAACTTAAATGTTAGAACTCCTTATTACCAAAAATCCCATACGCAAAGATTCGTCTTTTATTTTGGGCCAAAATTATACAGTGCGGCTTTTAATAGCCCCCCCCCCCCCGTTAACTTTTGAACGGTTCGACGTGGAAACATGAAAAAAAACTATTTCGAGGGTTTCACCGATACTACTTTTTGAAATAAAAAAAATAGTGATTGCACGATAGGGGGCGCAGGGGGGCACATCAACTCAAAATTTTTAAATGGCACGTGTGGTCAAGTGTCACATCGTTGAAAAGAGAATTCGATTCTCTTTACAACCATCTAAATATTTTTTAATTTCGGTAATGTTTTTTTGTAATTCCAAATCGAAATATCAAATATAAATGCGGATCTGAATACTACTCATACCTCGATAAATTTGAACGGTTGGATGTGGAACAATGAAACGAAAAATTTTTTGAAGGGTATTACCGATACTACTTTTTGAGAGAAGAAACATTGCAATTACTCGACAGATGGTGCTGGGGGCACATTAATTTAAAAATTTCGAAACGTATAAAAATCAAAATTGGAAAAAGAATTATAAACAACATTCAAAAATATTTATATGGTTGTAAAGAGAATTGAATTGACTTTTCAACGATGTGACACTTGACCCCACATGCTATTTAAAAATTTTGAGTTGATGGGCCTCCCTGCGCCCCCTATCGTGCAATCACTATTTTTTTTATTTCAAAAAGTAGTATTGGTGAAACCCTCGAAACGGTTTTTTTTCATGTTTCTACGTTGAACCGTTCAAAAGTAAACAGGGGGGGACTATTGAATGCCGCACTGTATATTCAACTTCCTATGAATCTCAAAATTATCTCAAAAATTAAAGAATTCAAATATGCTATCAAAAAGTATACAGGGTGTTATTTAAGTACGTGGCCAAACTTAAAGGGGTGATTCTTTGAGTGATTCTAAGACGAAAAGTTCATATAAACATAGGTCCGGTAATGCTTCTTTTTCAAGATACAGGGTGACAGAAAACATGTGCGCCACTGATTTTTTTTGCAATTTTTGTATTTGTTTCACATTGAGCAACTGAAATTACAACTTTTTTATATTTAGAATTTTTTTCGCATCTTGCTTTGTTTTTGAGAAAAAATATAAAAATCACTTCATTGCACATCCCTGTGACAACACAATAAAACATTTCAACTACTAAACCATCAAAAACTGGGGTCTTACTAATATTTTTTCATATCAATACTCTATTCTAGTCTTAGAATTTTTTATCAAAATTAATGCAATGAAAAAAAAATATATGTATGTATGAATTGCAGCACTTGCCTTCGGCTCTTGGCTTCGGCTCGTGCTGAAAAATGGGCACTTTGTTGTCCATGGAAATGCAATAAAGATATTTTTATTTATGATTAAACAATTAATATTACATGGAAGTCATCTTCTAATTTTTTTCGCTCATATTACCTGTTTTCGATGAAACAAATAATGTTGTTATGTATTACTGCAGTGTTTTGAAACTAAAGTAAGAGGGTCATGGAAGGAACAACAAATGTTCAAACAAATTTAACTTCATAACTGTCACAAATTGAAACGGTACATACGTAATTATTTGATAGTAATTATTTGAAGTGTTTTCAAGAATTTTGAGATATAAAATTTGTTACTAATATCTGAAAATGGTTCGGTTTACAAACTCGGAAATGGCCGATATGCATTTTGTCTATGGAATGGAATGGCCCAAGGCAATTTCAGAGCGGCTAGACGCATTTATCAAGAATGATATCCTCATCGAAATGTTCCAAATAGGCAAACATTTCTGAGAATACATGAAAGGCTGTACTAATCAGACACCTTTCAAAGGTCGGCTGCTCTTATTGGGAGACCTGCAACGGTAAGAACAGTGGCGCTGGAGGAAGAAGTTTTACATGAAGTTGAGCGTTGCCCCGATACAAGCACACGCAAAATTGCACAACAATTAAACATTTCTCACTTTACTGTATGGAAGATTTTGAAAGAGTACCAACTGTATCCTTACCACATACAGCGTGTTCAAGCGTTATTTCCTGCGGATTTTCCCAAGCGAGTTGTTTATACTGCGTGGCTTTTGCAACAACAGGTTGCATCTCCGACATTTTTATCCAGTATATTATTTACCGATGAAGCGTGTTTTTCCCACAATTCAATTATGAACTTTCATAACAACCATATCTGGGCAGAAGAAAATCCCCATGCGGTTATAGAAAATAATTATCAACAGCAGTTTTCTGTGAATATCTGGGTTGGTATTGTTGGCGATTATCTCATTGGACCTCATTTTTTACCCCCGAGATTAAATGGTCAAGAGTATCGTCATTTTTTGGAATTTGTATTACCTGTACTACTAGAAAATGTCTCACTGGCAGTAAGAGGAGCAATGTGGTTCATGCACGATGGGGCTCCACCTCACTTCAGCATAGTAGCACGTCAATTTCTGGATGAAACTTATGGTGAAAACTGGATCGGTCGCGCAGGTTCACAGTCATGGCCGCCCAGGTCACCGGATTTAAATCCCTTGGATTTTTTCCTTTGGGGACATTTAAAGTCCCTCGTTTATGAAACTCCAGTCAACACTGAAGAAGAATTAATCCAACGAATACGGTTTCATGTGATCAGATAAGACATACGCCGGAAATATTTCAACGTGTTCGGGAATCGATGTTAAGACGAGTTAATGCTTGCATTGAAGTTGAAGGAGGACATTTTGAGCAACTATTGTAAGTTTTGTGTTAGTTATTATTGAATGTATTCTTACAGAAACAAATTGCCTAGGTACCATTTTTGTTTCAGTGTGGTTTTAATAAAGGGTGTTTCTTGTTTCATGTTGCTTTGGCATTTCCGGCGTTACCACTATGCACGCACTGGCCAAATGAAAAAAACAATTTTTAAGTATAACAGATTCACCTGTAATCCTTAAAAACCCTATAAAAACAATTTTCTCAAAAACAAAGCAAGATACGAATAAACTTCTAGATATAAAAAAGTTGTAATTTCAGTTGCTCAATGTGGAACAAGTACAAAAATTGCAAAAAAATCAGTGGCGCACATGTTTTCTGTCAAAAATATTGGTTACAGTGCCTTCCGGGACGCCACTGGACATGATAATTTTGATATAGTTGAGGTTAAATTCGCCCTTTACGACCTTCAATAATACTGCCAAATTTCAATAGGATCGGTTGAAGTGTTATTAAGATATTTACGACAAAAACGATTTCATTACCGGACCTATGTTTATATGAACTTTTCATCTTAGAATCACTCAAAGAATCACCCCTTCAAGTTTGGCCACGTACTTAAATAACACCCTGTATATTAGAAAACCCTAACATACTTAACATATTCTGAAAATCTATTGAAATGACATAGCAATACTTTATTACCTAGACTGGGGGTGACCTCCAGTATACTTTCTTTTCGACCATCACCCATATTTATTTACTGTCACACTCTTAAACAATACTGATTTGTCTAAATTGACAATAGAACTAAATAAATTGTTTGGATTATGTTTAACATGTACCATAAATTGATATTCCAACTATGAGTGGAGTGAAAAAGCACAAACAGGCAAATTGATGCCTAGGTGTATTTCACCCATTTGTAGTGGTTTTGACATATTTTTTTTGACTTAATTCACATATTGTACTGAAAATTTGAAATAAATTTGATTTGATTTAATGATTTGAATAATGATGAGTTTGCCAGGTAGTACTTTAGAATACTCCTCTCCTGTTATAATGACTATACCACAATCACAGGAAATTGATCAATATTGCTTTCTGATTATAGGTAAACGGAAAGAGTATCAAATCCCAACTAAAAGAAATACAAAAATCTATCGGTTACTGCCCGCAGTTTGATGCTCTCATTGAGGATATGACCGCCCAAGAGACAATTGTGATGTTTTCCCTATTGAGAGGCATCAAAAGAGAAGATACTGATAAGGTGGCTCAGTATTTGGCAGGAGAGTTCGACTTCCAGAAACATTTGAAAAAAAAGGTGAAAGTATTGAGCGGAGGAAACAAGAGGAAAGTGAGCACTGCAGTTACATTGATCGGAGATCCTCCAGTTCTGTATCTTGATGAGCCAACTGCAGGTGAGACTACTTTTTCATTTGTAAAATCACAAACCACACAAGTATTCATTATTGTCATTGACAACCATCAACATTATTGTGTTTTCATACGATATTTGTGATTTATGATCATTTACGAAAAATAAAATGGCGTCTAGTCTATCTTATCTTGTAAAAATACAGCTGTAAAATTTTAAAGATATCTGTGACGATTTATATCATTTTTTAATACGCCAACCCTCGAATATGTGCCATTGTATGAATCGTTCTGCCTCTCCCTATGATCGATCGGTGATGTTCAATGTCTATTAGTCCAAGAAACGAGGAAGCGGCCCAATGTTAAATGTGCAAAAATCAATATCAGAAAAATAAAAATATGAGCGTATAGGAAATTGAATGAGTTTCTATTTCATGCGACTCGATCCTGATTACCGAACATAACCTAAAAAATTGGCAAAGTTGGGAAAAGCGGTTTTTTGTTGAGAATAAAAAACTACAGCTCCGATAAAAAAAGTTGAATAAGGAAATTGAAGGTATTGAAAAGATCTAGCAGTTGAATGAATCATAATTTTTTGATATCATTGATACTTATCGAGTTATATCGGAAAAACCGTAAAAAGTCGGGTTTTATATAACTCGTTTATTGTAAGGTACCTATTGAAAATTGTCACATGCAGTTTTGTGTAGCCTATGGCAAGCCAATTTTTTTTTTCAAAAAAATAGATGAATATTGATTATTTTTCAAAATGTATGAAGTTTTCTCAATAAAGATGCTCTCTCAATATGGCTACTCTTGCTCGGGGAATGATGCTACAGTAACGATTCAGGGCTTGTTTTTTTCTATAAGAGTTGTACTTTCATATTACCGAATGAGTATATTGACTTTTTTCATTTTGAGTGTCAAAAAATAATTTACAAAAATTGCACAATTTTTTTTTTTAAAATTTCTTGATTTTGTTTTTATAAAAATGACTTTTATGAAAAAAGATTTCTAGCATGACTTCACGCATTAAAAAAAATTGAATTCCTACGATCCACTAGGAGCAGAGATGATTTTTTTATTTCAAAAAAATCTGGAAGGCGCAATAATCATCGTACAGTAGTCACCTTCATGGATATTGAGATGGAATACCAATTTTTTTCGATAAAAAAATACCAGGATATGTCTAGTTCATTTGCAGTATTAGATTTGATGAACAAAGTGAGGCGTGCAGGCGCGGAGCGATCCAATTTCAGCGGGTGGCGCAGTGGGGATACAAATACTGTTGACATAAGATGTCTACAAACCCTGGTGTGTCGAGTGATTCGATTTGTTTTGATTTTTCAGAAGACAAATAAACAAATGAAATAGTGGTCTTCTTCTTTAGTCGGTTCCAGAGATGGCGCCCTTATATAGAATTTTAGTATTGTCAATATTCCAGGGATATGGTGATTGATGACTGTTGTCAATTTTATGGAATTTCAATAAACTTTAAATACAATTCAAAAGTGAATGATGGTGACAGACTCTATTCTATAGTGCAATTTCCTTGCATTGATTACTATTATTAATGTGTTTCTTCATTTTGCTGTATATTTTCTTAGACATTCATCCAATAATAATTTAATTATTCTGATTGACTCGTCATCTACTTGATATGAAGATCCATAGTAATTGTACAAACTACACTGAAAACGATTGGATCCTCCACAAACTTTATTTAATCAGATAGTGAACAAGCTAGTGTGCAGGCAAAACATGTCTGATAAAATAAAATTTGTGAATATCTAATCGTTTCCTGTGTAGTATGTACAATAATAATTTGATCATGTTCCGTTTTTGTATCATTTGTGGGCAATCCAGAGAGATGAACAAAATAATTCATCTATATCCAATACCGAAAGTGAGTAGTAAGTACCACCTTATTATGAAGATTATCACATAGTATCTTGTATTATTAGAAAACATTTTAATGAAAATCATAGCACGAATATATCACACACGGAATCCCGCCAATCCAGCTTATATTATATTCGCACAAGATGACAGGTTCTAATGGTGAATTTTCATGAAGCCTAAAATTTCAATATCTTTAAATGAAATGAGTGGTTATTATTGTAGTGAATTTCATTTGAGTAAAAAATTAAATAAATAAGTAGAAAATGTCACAAATAAAACTGATTGGTGATGTTTTTCAGTAAATTCCAATAATTACGTTTCTTTATTCATTTCATTCGTCGGCAATACTTGAAAACTTCTGTTCTTGTAAATTTACCCTAACAAGAAAACCGACCGTGGCGGTACACGCAAATGCGGAATATTTGGGAAACATACCACGAATTCATTTGTTTTCTCTTAATCAAGCTGGCGAATTGTCTCCCGTTTTATCCCACATTTCTCCAGGTATGAGTCGATACACCAGGATTTTTAGACATCTTATGTTGACATTAAAGACACTATCCTCCTGACAGTGTTATTGAAAAAGAATAGAAACGTTATTGGTTCAATTTCAAGTACTAGTGTACATTGCAAAAGAAAACGTACGTGAACAACAAGCCGAGATACTCAATTTTTTTCAAGCACAAGCCACTTTGAACGCACAAAATAAGTTTTCAGTGCTATCCCCACTCCGCCACCCGCTACAGCTATCGCGATCCGCGCCTGCACGCCTTACTTTATTCATCAATTAATAATACTGCAAATGAACCAGACATATCCTAGTATTTTTCTATTGAAAATATAGGTATTCAACCTTAATATCCATGAAGGTCACTGCTTTACGATGAATATAGCTTCTTCCAGGTTCTTTTGAAATAAAAAAAATATCTCTGCTCCTAGTGATCGTAAGAATTCAATTTTTTGTTTGAACGCTTGAAATCATGCTAGCAATCCATTTCCATGAAAGTCATTTAAATTAAAACAAAATTGAGCAATGTATTCAAAAATAACATGTAAAAGAATTGTGCAACTTTTTTAAAGTCACTTTTTGACCATTAAAATAAAAAAAATCAATATACTTATTCGATAATATGAAAGAACAACTCTTGCAGAAAAAAATAAGCTAAGAATCGTTACTGTAGCATCATTCCCCGAGCAAGAGTAGCCAGATTGAAAAAGAATATTTTTTGAGAAAACTTAATATATTTTGGAAAATGATCAATATTTATCAATTTTTCAAAGAAATACTTTTTTGGCTTGTCATAGGCTACACATAACGGTAAGTAACAAGTTTAAATACCTTACAGTTAACAAGTTATAGAAAACCCGATATAATTCGAAAAGTATCCATGATATGGGAAAATTATACGTGATATATTTGATAGAACTTCTTGAATCCTACAATTCATTATTTTGATTTTAATCGATTGGAGCTGTAGTTTTTTAATCAACAAATAACCGCTTTTCGCAACTTTGTCAATTTTTTAGGATATGTTCGGTAATCAGGATCGAGTCGCATGAAATAGAAACTCATGCTGAATTTCAATTTCCTATACGCTCATATTTTTTGATTTTGTATATTGATTTTTGCACTCACTTTTCCCTATTGCTTGGACTATATGACACATCCAATGTTCCATACTCATTCACTTTGCAATTGTATGTGCTGTCTGTAATTTTTAGCTTAATCAATTGATTACCGATACATCATTTCGATGTATTTTTGCTAAACGATCGTTCAAAAGGCAGTGATACATATGGCCTGAATGTAATGTTATGTGCCCAAAAATCATTTCATTCGCGTACATGAGAAGCTCATTCCACACCAATAAGATTTGAAGACAATAACGAACAGTCGTTGCCGACTGATGATTATAATAATAATAAATTTTATTAACACGCATAATACATAATAAAAATGGTACAGATTAAAACACCTTGAAGAAGACACTCACACTATATAAATACAGTAAGTTACAAGTACGAGACAACATATAAAAAAAAACTAAAATACAATAACACTTGTGAATAGAATATACTCGGCAAGTGACTAACACTTGTTGAGAGATTAAAAAACATGCATAAAAAGAGAAAAACTTATCTAAATACAAATACTAAAGAGATAAAAACACTTTGCTAGCAAAATTTGGATCATATTATCATGAACCCTTTACTCCCATTTACACCTACCACGTAGGCTTATAAAGACAGGTACCTGACAGAAAACAACTACTCCCCTGGCTAAGAACACAACGGGTATTGAATTAAATTGAACAGATACTTGTGCAACGTCACTCAAAATATCAGAGGACGCAATTGCAAGTGCCCTCTGTGACCAAACAGCAGAATTATGTTTTGATTTGGACAGGGTGACCACCTGCAGACTAGTTTCGAGGTTGTTGCCTTTCATCAGTACAAAGGGTAGGTCAACACAGACAGCACTGACGCCATCTGTTCCCCGTCCAAACCATTACACACTTCGTCGCTTGGTCAACTCTGGTTCAATACCCGTTGTGGTCTTAGCAAGGGGAGTAGTTGTTTTCTGTCAGGTACTTGCCTTAATAAGCCTACCTAGTAGGTGTATATGGGAGTAAAGGGCATTGTCTAAAGAAGAATAGTCAAACAATCCCTGTGCAAAATGCATTGGATGGCCGTCACCTGAGACATCTATACTATTTTACTGAAAACAATGGAAATGTATCCAGTAATGTGGCGCCGTTATCGGATGGCACGCAAAACTATACTTCTGTCTCTTTTTAAAATAGAACGCCAGTTTTCATTCACTTCATTCAGAAATGTGCAGAATATTGTCATTGGTGAGATGTTTAGCAGAATAAAAGAGGAGTCAAAGATTGCATTCGGATGTTTCGAATATCAGATGATGATCAGTGGTAATTTTATATTGCTGCAATAAAGCCTAATATAATAAAACACGTAATGTAGCAATATTCTTACTGAAAAATGATCCCTAAGTATAGGTACAAAAAAATGTTCTATTACGATATTATATCGCAGTTGATATGTTTTGAAAATACATAAAGAATATTCATTAGTGCTTGAAGGCACCCAATAAGTAGGTAAATAATAATATATCAGTATTATTTTTACAAGCTTTTGTTTAGTTTCACTCACACGTAACGGGTATAGTATCTACTGTCTAGGTATAACGGGGTCAAAACTTCAGTGGAAATTTTGAGCCAATTCCACTGATCCAATCATCTTTAAATTTGGCAGGTGTCCATTAAATTCATTCAGGTTCGTTACGACATTCACAAGAGAAAAAACAAGATCGCGAACAGTTTTTGTGATTTATTGTCCAACTATTCATAATGCGAATCTCGAGTAGATTTTGTATTTTTCAAAATTCGAAATGGCGAATACGATTTTTGATTAGATTCTTTCAAAATAGGTACCTATACAGGGGCTTGTTGTATTGGAGACCAATGCGAACATTCCAGATGTAGGACAAATTTTGTGATTCATGTCCGAATCCGTCCATGATAGATCTAGACTTATTTGGGTAGGACAGTTCAAAGACAATTCAAGGAAAATTCAAGTGTTGGTGGACAGGTGTTCTTTAATTGATGGTTCGATGTTATCAACAATGTATATGGACATATAAGGAGAGTTTCAAAGGAGGTTGTCACCAGAAATCATTCATCTCCTACACGAGCCTAAAATACATTTTTTGTTGTACAATATAGTTAATCGTGTATTTAGAGCGCGAGGAGCGCGGTAATCTTTGGAGAGCGGCAATGGCACTTTGTTCTCGAAATAAACACATGTTTTTTTTTCTTCAAACGCAGCTTTTAAACATAGAAACGATTGACAGTTCATTCAACATAGGCACCTAACATTACCCATGAGAAAATAAACACTCAATAGTAATCCCAAATGAATAAGTTATCCAAATATCTAATAATTCACATCTCTAACAAAACAAGATAACTTGCTTGAAAAAAAAAAGTATGTCGAGATCGAATCACAGGCCTTCAGCTTGATAGCAGCTACGCTTTCAACACCACCACAGTTCCTAAGAGTGTTATGAATTTATTGTCTATAGGTACTAAACATCATGCAAGAATAGGTACGTTTTCAACGAAAGAGATCGAGAGATCGACCGTTTCTTCAATATTTTCGCACTAGAGCGAAAAAGCAGTGACAAAACATTTCTGAAAAAACATCAGCTTTGCGTTGAGATCTACTTTGGTAAGCGGTTGTAGAAAAAAATGTAGTTTACTGACCATATGCACGATCATCGGGGAGATGGAAATATTTATGGTTTTACGCAGTGTCCACGTACAGTGCCTAAAGAGATACTTTTCACGATACGTAAGTGAAAAAATCAAATATGCGTAAAGTTATGTTTTACGCATCGTTCATATAATTCCAAAAGACAGTATTTTGCGTCAGATTTTACTCGAAAGTCATCAAATGAAAACTTCATAGAATAAAATATACTCAACAATTGCTACAATTTGCCAATATAATAACAGGTGTAGAAATAAAATTGTAGATACATTTTCATAAAGAGCTTTTTTGTACTCACGTGTTTCCACGCTCATAAAAAAAGTCATAATTCACGAATTTTTGTATCATATATAAATAACTATTTCATCTTCTTTATATGAGTTTTCTGTGCGTATTGGTCATGAAGTCATGAAGTTTCATTTTTGAAAAGGAAATCCACTTACCTATAGAGGTTATTTCGAACGATCGACTGAAACTTCAAATTCAGTCGCAGATAATGCCATTATATCAGTACCTAATTTCGAAAAAAACCCTCATTAGGTTTTACAACTTTGACTTCATGGTAAATAAATAAACTTGAAAAAAAACATTTTAAAGAAAAGTTTCTATTTAAAAAGTAGAAAATAAATTTTAAAGTGAATAAACCCATCATTTTGTTACATTATAAAATTTTAAATGATATAAAAGCTTGTCGCGAGAAGTATAGGTATATGTAATTCTTATAGTATATAAAATTCAAAACTCACCTCAAGATTTATTCACACGACAAGCTTTTATATCATTTAAAATTTTATAATGTAACAAAATTATGGGTTTTTCGCTTTAGTGCATTTAAATAAAAGCTTTTATCTGGAAAGGTTTTTTAAGTTCATTTATTTCTTATTTTATGTTTCTTAGTCTGTTCATTTCAATCAATGCGCCATTGTTGCACGGTCCCTTGCCTGTTAATTTACCGTTGGAAATTTTTCCTAATTTCTACGTGTTCTCTAAATAGCTTTAGAGGGGGGCAGATGAGTGAATTTTTTTAAAACCGTTTTGTTCAATGGCCAGATAATTTTCACTATTTTTACGGATTTTTATGATTTCTATTCCGCGAGTTTTCCTATTTTTTTGTGACAGGAAAGGAGGGCAAATCCCCTCGATCCATTTTGTTTTCATCATTATTTTCCATGTCCGAAACTGTTGAAACATTTTCCGAATTCCTTTGCGTTCTCTACCTAGCTTTTGAGGGGGGAAAGGGGAGGCGAAATTATTTAAATCATAATTTCCGACGGTCAGATATTTTCACTATTTTTACAGATTTTTCCGATTATAATTTCGTATTTTTTCCATTTTTTTTTTCGAGAAAAGAGGGAGGCGAGTACCCCCCTAATTTATTTTTTTTTGCTGTAATTTTTGACGTCCAAATCCGTCAAGAAAACGTCCGAAAACCTTCGCGTTCTCTATCTAGCTTTCGGAGGACGGGGGGAGACAATTCCTTTTCATAAACCATAACATTCGACTGTCAGATATTTTTCACGATTTTTAGAGATTTTTTATTTCACGAGTTAGTTTTCCAACTTTTCGAGAGAACGGGGTCATCCCCCCTCCCTACTTATTTTTTTTTTCGTTGTTATTTCTGACGTCCAAATCCGTCAATAAAACTTCCGAAACCCTACGCGTTCTCTATCTAACTTTCGGGGGGCAGGGGGGACAATTTCTTCGACTTTTTGTCACCGGAACTGAACCAACACGAAAAATTTCAATTCCATAGAATAAGAGGAAGTGGTTCTAATTCAGCTTGCAAGATTTGTACCCATCTAACACACACAGAGCAAGTTAAATAAAAGCTCTCAATAAAAACAGAAAATAATATGGTAACTGTCCGAAATGGCATTATCACCTTCATAACATGAAACCAATCATCGGTTGGCATCAAGAACATTGGACATCTTCCCCCAAACATTAGTCAAGAGAAATCACCCTGAAAATATCTACTATGTGAATTCGAAAACTGACTGAGACCTAACAAGACAAAAACAATGAAATGCCAAACACCACGAAAGTTCGCTACTTTACATGCAAATTGCAAGTGGCAGGTGGAACGGACATTGAGCCAATCAAAAACACGAAATAATGTCCATTCATTATTCACTTTACGCGATTACTACGACACTTTCCATCTCATTCGTTTGTCTCCTTTTTGGGGGCAATCGTGCTGGCGCTATCTACTAATAAACCCCATCGTCATCCAATAATAATCCCATAAGGTTGACTGACTATACTTCTTTAGACAATGTAAAGGGTTCATCATCAGTCGGCAACGACTGTTCGTTATTAAACGATCTCCCAAAGAATTCTGTTTTCTTCACATAAATCCCTCAACCCGGAGATTTGGAGTGTTCTTCCTCTGCTCGCTAGGTGGAGCGGTCTAGAAATCGCTTTATCGCGTGAACCAGAGTTGACCAAGCGACGAAGTGTGTAATGGTTTGGACGGGGAACAGATGGCTTCAGTGCTGTCTGTGTTAACCTACCCTTTGCACTGATGAGAGGCAACAACCTCGAAACTAGTCTGCAAGTGGTCAACCTGTCCAAATCAAAACATAATTCTGCTGTTTGGTCACAGAGGGCACTTGCAATTGCGTCCTCTGATATTTTGAGAAACGTTGCAGAAGTATCTGTTCGATTTAATTCAAAACCCGTCGTGGTCTCAGCCAGGAAAGTAATTGTTTTCTGTCAGGTACTTGCCTTAATAAGCCTACTCAGTAGGTGTATATGGGAGTAAAGGTTTCATCATCAGTCGACAACGACTGTTCGTTATTAAACGATCTCCCAAAGAATTCTGTTTTCTTCAAGATGTGAAGGGTTAAAAAAACTGTACAGATTTTCAGCATTCTTTGATGTCAAATTTAAGGAACACCTCGTTAATCATTCAAAAGCTGTTTGGAACAATCTGCATATTATCCAAAAGCACTAGCAACTGGCCATTGAAAATTCAGCTGTAGTGGTGAAAGCTCATACAAATGTGTTTTGCTACTCCGGAAAGAAGGGGTTAGCAAAAATAGATAATATGCTTGATAGTGGAAATATTGAGAAAAATCGAAAAATTGCCAAAAGGAGAGCAGTGATCAATGAACATTTCATGATGTAAATGAGGATGTAAAGAAATAACACAAAGTGCACATGTACTTCAAAAGTGACACAACTCGGAAACGTCAATTTTTCAGAAACCGCAGAAAACTGTTTTCTCATAAAAGTTCTCTTTGAATGTAATTTAATACATTATTAAGGCATGGGTGGAAGAGTGTTCATCGGACATTTTTATTATATTAACTCAAAATCTCAGTTTTTGACCCGTGTCACTTTGAGAAACATGTGCGAAAGAAGTACTAAATATATATCAGCGACCTCTATTGGGACGTAATAATAATAATAATAAAGGTCTTTATTTCTTAACAAAAAAGAA
This sequence comes from Chrysolina oricalcia, assembly GCA_944452925.2. NCBI lineage: Eukaryota > Metazoa > Arthropoda > Insecta > Coleoptera > Chrysomelidae > Chrysolina > Chrysolina oricalcia. The sequence goes on from OX101824.2 coordinate 42,857,533, forward strand.
TAAGCCGAAGATCATATGGTAGCACTACTAGGTGTAGACCAGTAGCACTACCTCTGTTTTTGATCTTACACAACTACAGCAACATATAAAAAACGAAAGAAAAAATATATTCTGAACATAATATATGTACATCAGAGGGAGAGAAACGAAAAAAAAACATTCAATTGATCGGAGGCAGTAAATTTTGTTTATTCAGAAGTTCTTAAACGATATCTGAGACTTGGTTTTCAATCCAGCGGGCAGTTCATTGTATACTTTGCAAATTTGGTATGAAAATGAGCTTTTGAATTGTTCCGTTCGGTGCTGTGGGGGAGTGAGAAGATGTTTGAATCTCACATTCAAGTTGTGTACGTCAGTGCGATACTTTATTTTATGTGTGAGATACTGAGATGCAATTATTGATAGTGTCAAATATCATTTCAAGATTTCGCGCTTTCTCCACCGGTATAATTTGGTTTCCATAATTTCGTAAAACTGTTTGTCTTGATACTTCTGCTCTCGTTTTTTTCGGACCGAATACTAACACAGAAGTTTTTGTGGGATTGATTTTGAGCGAATGATTTTTCGACCAATTAATGATATTGACAAAATCTTCATTCAATTCCCTTTCTGCTGTGGCTATAGTTTCAGGAGAAAACAAGAGATACAACTGAGTGTCATCTGCGTATAGGTGCATCTTGCAGAAGGTCACGGTACTACCAATACTGGAAGTGTATAGAGTGTACAATAAAGGGCCTAATATGGAACTTTGTGGTACGCCTGAAGAAACTTGAGCAGGAGATGATAAAATTTCATCAACTTTCACTCTTCGCGTTGTGCGACGAAAAGCTTCTGGAAAAGTTCAGCGCATATTTTGATATTGGGCTATCACTAGAATATCCAGGCACGCTGCAAGTGCAAAAAAAAATTAAATTGCATAATTGCGACAAAACTGATGATCCAACAGCACCTTTTTTGAGCACACTTGAAGTACACATGATCCAGTACTTTCATGAGGAAGGACAATTGATTTTTGAAAAAATCACAAAATTTTCTGGTTTTTCCGAGTTTTCTCCGTTTCCAATGATCTGATCGGACGTGAAATATCATATTTTGTTCGTATTCCAATTATCTACAATTCTTTTCATTAGAGCAATCAGATTTCTTCATTAAATTTCATTTTATAATCAAAACAATAAAAAAACACATTTTTTGTTATTTAAATGTTTATAACAAATCAATAAATGACAGTTGAGAGTCGAAAACAAAACAGAATATAACCACTGACTGTCTTTTATGTGATGGCATAATCGGTTTTCCACTAGTATTTTTGTTAAAAACTCACTCATTTTATGCTCTATTAGTTGGAGTATACGTTCGAGATAACTTTAGGAACTCGCAGTGAGAATATTTTTTTCTCCTTGAATTCAGGATAACTTTAGGAACTCGCAATGACCATTTCTCATCCAGGTTATGATCGGTATGAATTAAAGAATTTCTTCTTCAGGTTACGTTGGACACATCTGAATGAACTTGCAAAATGATGAACCTGGCAAATAGAATGTGAGGTAAATTGTGAAAGGCTTTCGCGGCCATCGTCACTTACATGGTGGTTCTTCGGGTTGTAAAGACGACGTATGTTAAGAGAAGATCTCGACGTTTCGCCAACACGAGTGGTTAGCATTTTCAAGAGATATTTTCAAATTTCTGACTACTTAATTCGCTGTCAAATGCTTGACCTTTGTTATCGTTGTCTCAATAAATACCTGTGATTTGACGTTCTTACATCTGATTGGTCCATAGCGTCAGCTGACATAGAATCGTTCGTACCGTTATTTTGTGGGTAGGGAGCTAATTGAGAATTTTTGAGAACTGGAAGCCAAACCTTGATCAATTGTAGTCCTTCTTCGGTTCTGTTGAAGTTGTTGGGGTGTTTCTGAATTTCAATTGCTTCCCGGAAGAGTCTTGGGTAATATGCAGATGTTGAAGAGATGACTTGGGTTTCTTCAAATTTCACTCTATGGTTATCGTTGTTGAGAGTAGTTCTGAGACAGCGGATTACTATGTGTGCCCTAACCGACAGCAACCATTGTGCTCTTCGATTCTTGTTTTAACGGAGCGTTTCGTGGTTCCGATATAAACGCTGCCACAGGAACATAGATTGCGATAAACCCCAGAAGAGCATAGTACGTCTCGTTTGTCCTTCGCTGATCTAAAGTGGTCTTTCAGTTTTTTTGAAGGTTTATAAACGGTTTTAATCTCATATTTTCGTAGAATACGGCCAGTACGATCTGTAACTCTGGAAACATATGGTAAGAATGCTTTTCTTTTTTCGGTGTTGGTTTGACTACTACTTGGTTCACTGGATGGACAGTCATTTGGTCTACTATTGATTCTTTCGTCTTTGATTTCTCTTCTATTTCTCATACACCCTTCAATATCTCTTTCTTTGTGCCCATTAGAAAGAAGAGCGTTTTTTAGATGTTTCAGTTCAGCTTCCAGGTATTCAGGTTCGCAAATTCTTCTAGCTCGATCAACTAATGTCTTGATTTCACCTTGTTTTAGGCACGGATGATGGTTTGAGGTATTGTGGAGATATCGATCAGAGACGGAAGAATCAATAGTAGACCGAATGACTGTACATACAGTGAACCAAGTAGTAGTCAACCAACACCGAAGAAAGAAAAGCATTCTTACCATATGTTCCCAGAGTTACAGATCATATTGGCCGTATTCTACGAAAATATGAGATTAAAACCGTTTATAAACCTCAAAAAACTGAAAGACCACTTTAGATCAGCAAAGGACAAACGAGACGTACTATGCTTTTCTGGGGTTTATCCCATTCCATGTTCCTGTGGCAGCGTTCATGTTGGAACCACGAAACGCTCCGTTATAACAAGAATCAAAGAGCACAAGGCATGCTGTTGGTTAGGGCACACACAGAAATCCGCTGTCGCAAAACATACTCTCATCATCGATAACCATAGAGTGAAATTTGAAGAAACCCAAGTCATCTCTTCAACATCTGCCTATTACCCAAGACTCTTCCGGGAAGCAATTGAAATTCAGAAACACCACAACAACTTCAACAGAACCGAATAAGGACTACAATTGAACAAGGTTTGGCTTCCAGTTCTCAAAAATACTCAATTAGCTCCCTACCCACAAAATAACGGTACGAACGATTATATGATGTCAGCTAACGCTATGGACCAATCAGATGTAAGAAAGTCAAATCACAGGTATATATTGAGACAATGTATAACAAATATAAAGCATTTGACAGCGAATTAAGAAATCAGAAACTTGAAAATATCTCTTGAAAATGATAACCACTCGTGTTGGCGAAACGTCGAGATCTTCTATAAATATACGTCGGCCTCACAACCCGAAGAACCACCATGAAGAATGTGAGGTCTCCAAGAATTCTCGTGGGGACCCTAGTGAGAATGTCGCTGAATCACAGCATATAGCAATAACCGAGACCTCACAATGGGAATTTGCATAAGATCCTAATTTTAACAGGTTATCAGTTTCGAAATGAAATTGCCTTGTACCAATACTTCGAAAAAACTTGTCAAAACAACAAAGATTGTTCGATGTTCGTTAATTATCGGTGATCCAAAATTACTCTTATTGGGGAAAATTTGACGAAGATGCGAATGAACTGACACTGTATTGGAAGATGTAGTGACAATACGTTTAGTGATTCATTTCGTTTGTACTAGTAGATGTTGGTGTGCAGTAGAAACGAAGTTGTATGAGAACACAATAAATTTCTAGGTTTGCAACTTGAAAATGTGATTAGGTAATATTTTTTTCAAAACTAAAGTCACTTCTGAATGCAAGAGCGGCTTCAGAAAAAATTATGAATTCCATGAGTAAGGCAGTAAAAAATATTTTTGGTTTGGATTCCTTTGCATTATTTGCTGATATTATTTGATATATTTGACCAACATCCGTCAGAACTTGCCAATGAGGAAGAATACAAGAACTAGGAGGTATTCATCCATTGAAAAAATTAGGAACCATTTTTCCCTTATTGTTAAACACATATATGATGGCGTAGAAAAAAATTCAAGTGATAAATTCTTGGGTATTTTTCAGCGAATTCACCTCTAAGACTAAATTATATTTTTCAATTATTTCATTCCAGTATTCAAGTTCATCATTTCGAAAGTAAAATGACTAACTTATTCCAATTTGAAAAAAATTCTTTCCTAAGAAATTTTATAAGAATATGTTTATTCAAGAAATGGTATTACTTGCATTCTTCTGTTCAAAATGGAAATATCCAATTATAACTCAGACATATGATGAATGTGCATTTCAATTGAAGAATGATAAATAAGAATAATTTTATATCTATCTGGATTTCAACAGGGAACTGAATTCGTTTCAGTTTCGCTATTCTCATATCATATAGCCATAATTCATATCTCTGTAGATTAGCGCATGCCTCAAGTGAAGCATACTTCTGTATAGGGTTGGATGACATTTAATTTTCGGATTATTTTCGATGGTGTTCTGTTTTTATGCGTGTTTTCTTCTTATATTCACCGTATCTTGAGTTTTGTGCAACTACACTTACCTTGTCTATTTTGACACAAAAGTACATTTAAATCTTATTTGTCAAGTTCGAAATTGGTTGTTTTAAATTCTGATGTATGAAACTATTCGTGATTTTGAATAATGGAAGAGGTATGTGCAGTAACATAGGGTTACTGCTGGGACTTCAAAGTCTGTGTGGTGCCATCAATTTAATTTTTACCTCTCGGTAGATTTTAGAATGGTTGTTAGATTTTGACGTTTTTAGTTTTGAAGGATAATTTTTATCTTGATGTTTTTCGGTAACAGTTATTCATTTCAATTTTGAGAATATGAAATGTTGTAAAGTTAGTAAAACATTTATCAATATATTTGATTGAATCATATAAACTTTCAAATCAAAACCCATAATTGGTGACCCCGAATTAGGTTCCCGAAATGGTGAAAATTCTGATGAATACTATCAGCAAAGAAAACGCTTAGCCGATTTGAAAATGAGACTTGAAGCAATTAACAGAGAGCATTACAGTCTAATAAATGCAAATGACTTTGATTTCACTGACATTTTGGAAAGAATCAAATTTAAAAAAGTTTCGAATCCTGAGTTATCTACATCGAATGAAAGTAATGATAAAGTACCAGTAAATATCGAACACATTATGGAAAAAATCAAATGTTTGGAAAAACTGTGCATTCAATTGATCGACAAATTTGATGAAAACTGCAAAAAGTTCGAACGTTATGACCAAATCCTGATGGAACTGAAGGCTAATCAACTGCCGAATCCGGGCAGTAATACAAAAACTGAGGAGGTTAATGATTCCATAAATAAAAACATTGAGATCAGTTTACTGAGTGAACAAAATAGTAGGGCAAAGTCAGTCAAACTACCATTCTTCTGGAAACAAGAACATGAGTTATGGTTCAACACTATAGAGACACTTTTTCATGTGAATGGAATAACTTTGAATGAAATTAAAATTTCCAAAGTTATATCTGCGTTGGACTGTAACATCGTAAAAGAAAATTCCAATATTTTCAAAATAAAAAACAGTAAAAATTCTTATGAGGTTTTGAAATCACAGTTGATCAAATTATAACAGGTATCAATTGAAGAAAAAATGATCAAGCTATTTGGTGAATGTGAGCTGGAAGATAAAAAACTCAGTAAATTGTATCGTGAAATGAATGAATTAGCATCAGGACAAATGAGCAAACAATGCGTTACAATATCTTGGTTTGAATAACTACCGGATACAGTGGGGCAAGTGATCAGAGCATTCCAAGACAAACTCTCCGATGAAGAATTAGTGGATATGGCAGATGGAATGATGAAGAATACTATGACACAGTTCCCCAAGTAAATGCTGTTGGATCTCAAATGGACAGTAAATTAGATGAACTCATTCGAAAACTGGATGAATCATTGAACAGAAGATCTCGAGAACAGTCTAATTCCCCAGCTCGTTCCAGGTCTAAGAATTTTCGGCAGAGAAATGTATGTTATTATTATAGAAAATTCAAGTAGAGAGCCACCAAGTGTTCTCCACCGTGCCAGTTTAAACATTATCTGGAAAACAATCTAGCCGATCGTTAATGGCGACTAGCGAAATCGGCTCTAAAAATTGTCGCCTTTTCATCAAAGATCCTGTAACTCATATAAGTTTTTCAATTGATACAGGAGCTGATGTCTCAATATTGCCAAAACAAGATCTTGAATTCGTTCCTCATTCCAAACCACTCTATGCCGCAAATGGATCTGAAATAAATACATATGGAGAAAAATGTTTAACAGTTAGCCTCGGATTGAGACGAAATTTCGTATGGCAGTTTATTGTTGCTGATGTGGACAAAGCCATTATTGGAGCTGATTTCCTTCAACATTTTGGTATCACTGTAAATATTCAGCATAAAAAGCTCCAAGACACCTTAACAAATTTAGAAGCTAACTGTGAATTAGTTCAATTCTCTTTACCGACTGTTAAGACAGTGAATTGCCTCTCTGGTTATCATAGTCTTCTATCCGATTTTCCAAATTTAACGAGACCTTCTGTGCATCGTTCTATGGATCCAACCAGTGTTTGTCATCAAGTTGTCACAAACGGCCAACCAGTGAGTTGCAAAGTTCGAAGACTCAACCCTGAAAAGCTGAAAGCTGCCAAAGATGAATTTAAATTCATGTTAGTACTTCACATGGTTAGAAAATAAAACGGAACTTGGCGACCTTGTGGTGACCACAGGTTATTGAATGATAAAACTGTTCCTGATCGATATCCCATTCCAAATATCAAAGACTTCACTTATCATTTGGCAGGAAAGAAAATATTTTCGAAGATCCATCTGGTGCGAGCTTTTCACCAGATACCTATGGCTGTAGAAGATATCGAAAATACTGCTGTCATAACTCCTTTCGGTTTGTTTGAATTCCTGAAGATGCCGTTTGGTCTCCGAAACGCTGCTCAAACCTGTCAGAGATACGTTCATCAAGTTACGAGAGATTTGGAATTTTGTTATCCTTACATTGACGATTTATTAATCTCTTCGGAAAATGAAAAAGAACATCACGAACACCTACAAGTACTTTTCGAACTACTAGAGAAATTCGGTATCGTGATAAATAAATCCGGAAAAATGTGAATTTGGGAAATCTGAGATAGAATTTCTTGGTTTCATCATTACTCCAGAAGGAATGAAACCCTCCTGTAAAAAAATAGAAGCCATTGAAAATTTCGAGAAACCCAAAGATTTAAAATCCTTGAGAAGATTTCTTAGAATGGTGAATTTTTATAGATTGTCAATTCCTAATATAGCCAGAATTCAAGCACCCCTGAATGATTTTCACAAAGGAAATCTCATCAAAAATAAAGAGTTCGAATGGTCAGAAGAACAGGATACTGCATTCATCAAAGTGAAACAAGCTTTAGTAGATGCTACTATATTACTTCGTCCGTCAACTTCTTCTGATATATCTTTGATGGTGGATGCTTCAGACAAATCAATGTGGGCTGTCATCTAACAAAAGAATAAGAATCGATGGAAACCTTTAGGATTCTTTTCCAAAAAGCTTTCACAGCCACTGATGAAGTACAGTGCTTATGACAGGGAATTACTCGCAATATATGAAGGAGTCATACACTTCAGATATATGTTAGAAGGTATACATTTTGTAATATACACTGATCCTAAACCTCTGATTTTCGCTTTCAATAAAAAACCTGAGAATTTTTCTCTAAGGCAAACAAGATATTTGAATTTTATCAGTCAATTTACTACATATCTGAGACATGTTAGTGGTAGTAGCAATGTCGTGACTGATACGTTATCTAGGATGTATACAATCAATTTACCCAATAAATTCAGTTACGACGATTGGGAAATGAAACAGGAAGAAGATGAAGAACTTCAGAAGCTTCTTTTAGGATCAACGTCTTTGAAACTTCGTAACTTCAACGTTCCTGGTTCCAGATGTCAAATGTACTGTGATTCATCCCAAAAGTTCATTCGACCCTTTGTTTCAAAAGATTAGAGACGTAAAGTATTTGAGCAAATTCACAATTTATCTCATCCAGGGGTAAAAGCAACTACAAAATTGAAAAGTGAGAAATTCGTTTGGCCAAATATCAAAAAGGATCTCTGAAAATGGACCCAATGTCGTCTTAAATGCCAGCGTTCTAAAATAAAGAGGCACGTTGTTAGCCCAATCGGAACTTATAAATTGCCCAGTGGAAGGTTTGAGCATGTAAATATAGACCTCGTTGGACCTTTGACTTCATCTAATGGTTATACCTATTGTCTTACATGTATAGACAGGTTTACTAGGTGGCCTGAAGTATTTCCCATTATGGACATTTCGGCAGAAACAGTTGCTAAACAGTTTTTCGACGGCTGGATCACGAAGTTGGGAGTGCCACAACGAGTAACCACAGATCAAGGTCGTCAATTTGAATCAAATCTCTTCCGAGAATTGTCTAAACTACTTGGAATTCAACATATACGCACAACTGCTTATCATCCTTGCTCGAATGGAATGATCAATAGGTTTCATCGTACAATGAAAGCGGCATTGAAATGTCAGGAAGACGAAAAATGGAGTGACGCCCTCCCAACGATCATACTCGGAATGAGAGTTGCAGTGAAAGAAAACATCGACTGTTCTTGTGCAGAGATGGTTTATGGAACCACACTTAGAATCCCAGGAGAATTCATAATACCGAATTCGGATCCATTACCAAACTATCAACATTTTCTTTCCAACTTGCGAGAAATGATGAATAAAATCAGACCAGTACCAGGTTCAAACAATGACCAGAAAAATACATTCATCCACAAGGAACTTTTCATTTGCAGTCTCTTATTCGTTAGAACAGATACGCTGAGAAAATCACTTCAGGCTCCCTACACTGGTCCGTATAAAGTGATATCAAGAAATGAAAAATGTTTCAAGATATCTGTAAAAGGAAAAGAGAAGTTTTTATCAATAAACAGATTGAAACCAGCATTTTTAGAAGAAGAACCCCAAGAAACATTACCAACTGAATAAAATCCCAGAAACATACGGAAGGTTGGATTCGCTATTCATTGACACCAGGGGAGAGTAACGTGGTGCCATCAATTCAATTTTTATCTCTCGGTAGATTTTAGGATGGTTGTTAGAATTTGACGTTTTTAGTTTTGAAGAATAATTTTTATCTTGATGTTTTTCGGTAACAGTTATTCATTTCAATTTTGAGAATATGAAATGTTGTAAAGTTATTAAAACATTTATTGATATATTTGATTGAATCATATAAACATTCAAATCAAAACCCATATCTGCATCTGACAGTTATCATTGATAGACATATTTCCTGCAATTAAATCATTTGTTTATTGAAAATATCCAAACAGAACAAGTTCTGGTATAAGGAAGACACATTTAAAATAGATTAAAGTTTGAAATTGATGAAAAATAACAAATTCATTGACTTTGCATATTCATAGATTGATGAACATCAGTATGATCGCAGAGGATCCCGCAAGCACCTTATGTAATATGGGTCCTGGTGGATTTCTTTGAATTTTTGGTATGATGTAGTCCATGTAATTCTCAACCAAAGTTACCATTGCGCCAACCCAAGAAAATGAACAGTTTTGCTGATATATGGCGTTGAAATCACCCCTTGCGCAGATGAGACTATTTATGTTTGAATCCGGTTATAATATTTTCACTTGTTTCAATGTTGCCAATGTAGCACAATATTTTGCTGTTTTATGAAAAAATTCTTACCCCTTCCTTCCTCCCCCCAACTCTTATTACGAAACGCAAAAAAAATGTTTCTCGGGTGCCTTTATATAATAATAATAACAATAAAGTTTATTCAAAATTCAATTAAAAAGCATTACATCAATTTGTATAAAAAGGTGAATAAACGGTTCAATTATACCCGCGAAGTTAAAAACTTATTGCGAGAAATTTTAGGTAAGAATTACATGTAGGTATATGTTTTGTAAACTTTTAAAATTCAACAAAATGATAATAAAAATAAACTACCTGAGTTAATTGAAGTGAAAGATATCATGAAATAAATTTCGATGAGACTCTTGAATCCATTTCTTCAATTGTTTTTTAAATGAGAATAATGACTTGATCCCTTTTATATGATTGGGAATTAAATCATAGTAAAATGGCAATAAATATTTGAAATTTTTCTGAGACCTTGTTTTTTTAACTTTATTTTTCACTGTGACACTAGTTTTATTTCTTGTATTATAAATATGATTATTGAAGTTTATATTCGTTTTATGTTTGTAGATATAAATCATTATGTTGTATCCAAATAGAAAAAGACAAGTATCATTACAAATATGATATTATTCCATTTGATAATTTGAAAATAATTAATATACAAATGAAAATGTAAAATTTACCATTAATCAATATATTTTCGATATACAAACCACCTTCTTTCTGCCCATATATGTTCAATAATCACTTAAAATCTTTTTGTCAATATAAAACAGAACTGAGCAAAAAAAATTCAATTATTATTGGTGATTTAAACATCGACCTACTTTCAAGTTATGATTATATCAATGAATACTCTAATATTTTGAGTGAAAGTGGTTTTGTGTCTTTTATTAATAAAACCACCAGAAAAATGGGTAGACAAAAATCATGTTTAGATCACATATTTATAAAAAGTGATGAAAATTCTGATATCTTCAAACCTATCATCTTCGAATATCAAATAACTGATCATTTTCCCATTATTCTACAAATCTATATTGAAACTGAGCAGATAAAAAAAGAACTAATAAAATATCAATTTTTTACAGACTATAAAAAATTATATGAACATTTTTCAAATGAAAATTGGAATGATTACTACAATCTGAAAACTTCAGATGAATTAGCAACCTGCCTGATAAAAAAAATCCAAAATTGTATGGAAAATAGTACAAATAAAGTTAAAATCAAAAGTATTGATAGAAAGAGAAAAGAATGTATTATTAAAATCGATAAATTAAAAAAATTAAATGTATAAAAACTGAAGAAAGGTTGTAACAATATTGAATTGGAAAATGAGTACAAACTATATAAAAACCGACTTTCATCTATTATAAATGAAGCAAAAATAAAATATAATAAAGCTCAAATAGAAAAACATATGAATTCAACAAGAGATTTATGGTATAATATAAAAAAATTATGCAATGAAAAAGAAACTTCTTGATCTATCAATGAAATTGAAATGGCTAATGGTAATGTAACAACTGATCCAAAAATTATTTCGAACGAATTCATAGAGTACTTTTCTCAAGTTGAAAACAATTTAGCAAAAAATATAAATAATATTAGAAAATGTTCAACACTATCGACAAGATGTTTCAAAGTGAAATTGAAGATACCATAAGATCATTAAAAAAAAAAGAAATCCACTGGAATTGATAAAATTACTAGTGAAGTTTTAAAAACGATCACTGAAATGATATCTGAACCTCTAGCATACCTAATAAATTTTATTTTCACAACAGGTGTTTGTCCAAAAACTTTCAAAATAGGCATAATTAAACCAATTCATAAAAGTGGCAATAAATCCTATGTAAAAAATTATAGACCAATTTCATTAATATCCAGCTTATCCAAAATATTTGAAAAAATACTAAAAATTCGATTTGAAAACTATTTGAAAAAACATGACATTATATCAAATTTACAGTTTGGTTTTAAAAGAAAAGTATCTACTCAAGATGCTATTTGTTATCTTACAAATAATCTTTATAAATCACTAGACACAAAAACTCCAACAATTTGTATATTTCTTGATCTTGCAAAAGCATTTGACACTGTCAGTCATGAATGACTACTACATAAATTGGAGAAAATAGGGTTTCGCGGAGTAACTTACAAACTATTAGAAAGCTATCTCTCTAACAGAATTCAATAAGTAGAAATTAATGAGAAATTGAGCAATCCAGGAATATTTGAATATGGTGTACCTCAGCGCACAGTATTAGGTCCATTTTCATTCAATATTTATCTTAATGACCTATTAAATCTTGAATGTAAAGGAAAAATTCATTGTTTTGCAGATGACATCGTTATTATATATGAGGCTTCAACTTGGAATGAACTTAAAAAAATTGTTGAGAAAGACATCAAAATAATTAAAAGTTGGTTTGATGATAATATATTAACAATAAATTTTGAAAAAACTAAATATCTCCCATTCACTTCATACAGAAATACATTACCAAAGAACCCCGCACCATTCTTATGGAAAATGGGTCCCGGTGAAATTCGATGAATTTTTGATATGATGTAGTTCAAGTCAAGCTGATCAAAAGTGTCTATGGGCCCAACTCAATCCTATGGCCAGTTTTCGAGATACAGGGCGTCAAAGTTGGTAAGTGGTCATTTCTTTAAAGTAGTATTGCTTTCAGGAAAACATCTAAAATAAAAATGTATTTCTCGACAGATATTACTTACCCATACAGCAATACTTCTAGACTGGTTTTTGATAAAAAATATTGTTGGATACAGGGTGAGTCCAGCATTATTCAAAATGAAATTCTCAATCAACCCTACGAAGTGAAGATGTGACCAAACCAAGTATCACACTGATATTCTCATCATTTGCATATGTCAAAATTGATAAATTCAACATATTGTACAGGGTGAGTCAAGATGTGACAGTTTTTATGGTGAAATTTTAACATTAGATTATCTAAGAGAACTTTCGATAGGTGTTTATCAAATTCGATTAGCTCCATCTTATATTCAAAATAAACTCCAAAGACAGGAAGATGAGGAAGAATTTCAACTTGAAATGTTAACAAACGTAGACAGAATTCCAGAACCTGGGCTAATCAGAGTAAGGAGTTTCTCGCGATTTAGAAATTCAACGAAATATCAATTATGGGTTTCGTATCGCCCGCATAACATTGATGAATTCGACGATGCAGAAGAAGATGATGACGATAAACAAAATCAAGTGTATTATTGTACTTGCACGTCTGGAGCTCTTACTCTAGGTGTATGCTCACATATAATCAGCGTTTTGTAGTTCATGGGATATGCTCGACATGAGCAAAATATTCGCTACCCCTCTACAAGACTCACATATGTTATATCTAATGCTGCTAATAGACGTCAGCAAGTTAATCAATACAACCTACCGGTGATCATTGAAATCTAATTTATTTTGTCATATTTAAACAGTTTGGATCCAACAATTGATCTCCCTGCTTCAGGTCTACTTTGCTTAGTGTTATTTTCATTCTTTTTGTTCATTCAGTGTTTCCTATTTTATTTTTCTTTCAAATGTTTGTGGTGATGTTTTCTTTGGAATTGAAATGTTATTATAAATGTATGTTATGTTAGTATTTTCTTTTTTCTTAAATATTCCTGAATTGAAATATCAGTATAAATGCTTAAAATATATCAGATTTTTTAATATTCTTTGTACAACTTTTTTTCAATTGGTAATGATCGAAGGGTCAGTCGGTAAGTAAGTATAATTATCACAGAATATTATTTTAGATGGATCAGTTCAATAATGGTGTCTGGTTTTCGTCGTTATTTCAACATTGGTCATTGCAAATGATTCATCGTGTACATAATGAACATCCTTTACCAAACTCTTGAAGTGAGAGTTGAAAACAAAAAATATGTTTATAAGCTCGATGTAATATGTGGATAACTGAGTTAGTCTTATCTATAAACCTTCAACAACTGGTAGAGAAAAAACTGTTTATTTTTCAAGGCTGGGCCCATGAACACTATTGATCAGCTTGACTTGAACTTCATCATATGAAAAATTTAGCAAATCAATTACACGATGAGTTATAAAAAAATCTCCTTTTCGTAATTTTTGTCATCACCTAGTGTTTGTCTCATACTGTATATCAATTTTGTTCAAGAAATATGTTGAATGGTTGGTGGTCAAGTATCCCAAATGCTCGAAATATACAATAAAAATATACAAAATGTCACCATAAAAACTGTCACATCTTGACTCACCCTGTACAAAATGTTGAATTTATCAATTTTGACATATTCAAATGATGAGCATATCAGTGTGATACTTGGTTTGGTCACATCTTCACTTCGTAGGGTTGATTGAGAATTTCATTTTGAATAATGCTGGACTCACCCTGTATCCAACAATATTTTTTATCAAAAACCAGTCTAGAAGTATTGCAGTATGGGTGAGCAGTATCTGTCGCAAAATACATTTTTATTTCAGATGTTTTCCTGAAAGCAATACTACTTTAAAGAAATGACCACTTACCAACTTTGACGCCCTGTATCTCGAAAACTAGCCATAGAATTGAGTTGGGCCCATAGACACTTTTGATCAGCTTGACTTGAACTACATCATATTAAAAATTCATCGAATTTCACTGGGACCCATTTTCCATAAAAATGGTGCGGGGTTCTTTAGGACCTCTCAATATTGATGACAAAAAAAAATTATGAAACAGGCTGTATCAAATATTTGGGTATAATGATTGACAGACATTTAAGATGGGATTCACAAATTCAGTATGTAATAAAAAAATTGAGATATCTCTTGTCGAAATTCAAGTTATTAAAAAAAGTTTTGAATATCCATTATCTAGAAATATTATATTATTCACTTGTTCAATAACAACTAAATTCTGGAATTTTGGGATAGGGTGGAGTTAATGAAAACTTTCTGAAAAATTCAGAAACTCTTCAGAAATGGTTTTTGAAAATAATCTATGAAAAAAATTATACACATTCCTTGAAAAAAAAACAAAATAATGGATATTAAATAAAGAAAGACAATTTTTCCACAATTTTTGTTAACAAAATAGAAATCACAAACTGTCCATATTTGTTTTTTGTCATAATTATATATTATTATTATATATTATTATCATATAAATAACGTAATTTCCTTATTTTAATTAAGTCCTTACAACAAGTGAAACTTCGTAGGGCTTTTCCGGTTTATTTGCATCAAACAGACAATTGGTTGTGGATTTTATACTGTACTTATTTATATATTATTGCAAATAAACTTCTTATTATTATTATTATTATTATTATTATTATTATTATTATTATTATTATTATTATTATTATTATTATTATTATTATTATTATTATTATTATTATTATTATTATTATTATTATTATTATTATTATTATTATTATTATTATTATTATTATTATTTTTTTTTTTTTTTTTTTTTTTTTTTCCCGTTGGGAATGTACCAGTCAGGCCCTGTCTCCGGTGCTCCGATACATCCGGAGGGCGCGCTGGTGTCGTTAACCCCAATAACCACTCCATACGTCCGTAGGGTGAGTGACTATTGGGTCCGAGAATCATGTGCCCTGAGTAGACGGAGCGAACCAAGGATGACGGCCTTCTGCATTCGCGCTGCTAAGATTTCTGCCATATTACGGCAAGCAGGTATTATCTTCAAGTTGGAGAGCAGTGTGTCCATCATTCCACCAAGGACTCCTATGATCAGAACCACCATTTTGACAGAATGGTCCGGATATAACCTGCGGAGTTCAAAGAGGAGATCTCGATATTTAGTCCGTTTTTCCTCCTCTTTTCGAACGATATTCATTTCGCTTGGAGCGGAAAACTCCATGACGAATATCGTTCTACTTTGGTGGTCGAGGAGGACAACATCAGGCTTATTGGCTTGTATTTGCCTGAGGGTGGGGAATGAGTAGTTCCAATAGATCCGGCACCTCTCATTCTCCACCACGGACTCAATATCCCCCGGAACATAAGGCAACACCGGTGTCTCGTCTATACCGTACGAGTGTCGTAGATGGTAGTATAACACTCGTAGCGCCGCGTTATGCCTGTGGATATAGGCTGAGACCGCATAAGATGGGCATGCTGATAGCAAATGCATTACGGTCTCAGGTGCCCCACGACATGCCCTGCATCGGGTGTCAGGGACGTCTATACCCATCACGCGACTACGGTAGACGAGGGTGTTGAAGACACCATCCTGGCAGGTCATTATGAATCCCTCGGTCTCCGACTTTAGCTCACTCGACCTGAGGAAGGCAAAGGTCAAGCTTTTGGACAAGCCAATGTCTTCGATGTTGTGAAAGAAGACACCATGCATTGGCTTATCCATATGTAGCTGTAGCAGGACCTCTGTCTCCGCAGCTTTGATGTGAGCTTTTTGCTGAACGGGTCCCAACTCGGTGACAGAGTTTGGGTTAGCCCGTTCAGTGTCGAATACGAGACCGAGTTCATCGGCCGCACGGGTTGCTGCCTTAAAAAGAAATGCTCCAATCCCTGCTTTTTCATGGTCGCGGACCATGCAGAGAAGGGGATCTGAACTCCTGATGACTTTACAGGCCCCATCCAGAACCATTCTGTTATGCAGACACTCCAAACTCAAAAGTCCACGGCCTCCCCGTTGTCTGGAAAAGTATAACCGTGGAACGGACGATTTAGGATGCAAGCTCCTATTGAGATGCATCATTTTGCGAGTTTTAACGTCGAGTTGTCGCAGCTCTTCCTTAGTCCACTTCATTACTCCGAAAGAGTAAAGAAGGATCGGAACGGCAAGCATATTGGTTGCAGCAACTTTGTTCTTCCCCGACAGTTCTGATGACCAGATCTGTCGGAGTTTATGCTGATACTTGCCGCGGAGAGAGTTCTTAACTGTGAATACCTCTTGGGAGTGGCGTTGCTCCACCCCTAGGTAAGTATACGTCTCTCCGGCATCCAGATGATGTAGGATGCTTCCGTCTACGAGCTGGACATCCTCTCCGTATTCCTCGCATCGTCCTCTTTTAAGATGAACCGTGGCACATTTGTCGATCCCAAATTCCATTCCGATAGCATGCGTGTACTCTTCCACCACCCTAAGGGACTGATGTAGGTCCCTTTCTCCAGAGGCATATAATTTTAGGTCATCCATGTAGAACAAATGGGTGACTTTATGCCTCCGGTTGCTGGGGGTGCCGCAGTTGTACCCACGGGTATTCCTGAGTACAACGGACAATGGCAATAGTGAGATGCAGAAGAGAAGAGGGCTGAGGGAGTCTCCCTGAAACACGCCTCTTCTAATGATGACCTGCTCTGTTTGGACTGTGTCTCTACCAGATCTTATGGTGAAGCGAGTCCTCCAGAGTGGCATCAGTTGTCCAATACATCCCACTATTTGATCGGGTACCTCAAGACATCTGAGCAAATGCATGATTAACTCATGCGATGTTGTATCAAATGCCTTGCGGTAATCGATCCAGGCCATCGAAAGGTTACGCTTATACTGCACGGAGTCCTGCGTGATACATCTATCGATGAGCAGGTTCTCCTTGCAGCCGGCGACCCCTTTCTTTGACCCTCTTTGCTCATATATCCGTTCGTACACCGGATCAACTGCGGAGAGAATGCGCGTGTATAAGATGCGTGTAAACAACTTATAACAAGCATTCAAGCATGTTATCGGCCTGTAATTCTTTGGATCAGACAAATCTCCATTTTTGGGGATGAGCACGGTTCGCCCCTCGACAAACCACTCCGGAATCTGCTGCTCCCCATCTAGCCATGAGTTAAAAACTCTAGCCAGATGGCGGTGGGTTGTTGGAAACTTTTTCCACCAATAGTTATTCAACCCATCAGGGCCTGGAGCAGCGAAATTCTTAGAACCTTTTAGGGCCCTTCGAACTTCTTCCGTGGTTATCGGATTGCGCAGATCATTGTGCTCATGCTGCCGAAGCGTCCTGCAGTAAGCTTCGAACTGCGCTAGGGCTGGAGTGTCTACATTGAGTGGTTGCGGAAACTCATAGATGTTCTTCCAGAAGGTTTCTACCCGATCAGCAGCCGGCGGGTTATCGACAACACGTGGAGGCTCTTGGAATAAGCGAGAAGGTTTATCGCGGAACTTCATGTTTTCCGCGATACTTCTCGCCCGCCTCACTAGTGACTTCTTTGCAGCCACTAGCATTCGTATCCTATCAAGACAGTGCTGTTTTATGGTAAACAGCACGCCTTGATTCAATGTGTGGTGAGCTCGTCTTAGCTTTGCAGCAATTCGCCGCACTGCCGGCGTAAAAGGCCTATTGGCCGACATGTAGTCCACCACACACTGGATACGAGACGCGTGTTGTCTCGCCGACTTGATCTTAGCTTCCATCTTGTGAACGCGTCGCTCATGCCTCCCAACAAGAGCGGTGGTTTCCCTCCTCTCCGTCTGGGATAGAGCACGAGCGGCGTCGTACACGACAGAATTGATCTGCCAGATGGTAGCCTCTTCTGAAAGAACATCGCCAATCTCTGCATCCACTCGTGCCAGTTCTTGCGGCTTCAGGGGCTTCATATTGTGAAGCGCCCT
The DNA here is from genome assembly GCA_944452925.2 of Chrysolina oricalcia. NCBI lineage: Eukaryota > Metazoa > Arthropoda > Insecta > Coleoptera > Chrysomelidae > Chrysolina > Chrysolina oricalcia. The sequence continues at coordinate 42,875,890 of OX101824.2, forward strand.
GCGGGTTCTGATGTCCTCCATTGGTGGTATGTTGCGAGCCTCCTCTACAGCCAGACCGACACGTGGCATATCTGCGGTTGTCATTTGGCAAATCATCGTTGTTGGCCCCACCACCTTGCCTTTGACCCCTAATCCGAGGGGGTCGGTTGTGGGGGCCTCTTCCCCGATTGTTTGGAACCGAGTATTAGGGTTTACTGGGGGGTTAACCCAGTAAACCCACGGCCGACACCGGAGGGAAAGATGCCTTTTCCCTCCCGGATGCGCATGAGCTGCCGGTCCGATTTTGCATCCTTTGCTCGGGTAGGTGGTGTCGCTACTCACCAGGGCCTTAGGTGTTGGTTGACCTCCCTGCCTTTTATTATTATTATTATTATTATCATTATTATTATTATTATTATTATTATTATTATTATTATTATTATTATTATTATTATTATTATTATTATTATTATTATTATTATTATTATTATTATTATTATTATTATTATTATTATTATTATTATTATTATTATTATTATTATTATTATTATTATTATTATTATTATTATTATTATTATTATTATTATTATTATTATTATTATTATTATTATTATTATTATTATTATTATTATTATTTTTATTATTATTATTATTTTTCTTTCTCCTTAGGAGTGTACCAGTCAGGCCCTGTCTCCGGTGCTCCGACCCATCCGGAGGGAGCGCTGGTGTCGTTAACCCCAACAACCACTCCCCACATCCGTAGGGTGCGTGATTATTGGGTCCGAGAATCATGTGCCCTGAGCAGACGGAGCGAACCAAGAATAACGGCCTTCTGCATTCGTGCTGCTAAGATTTCTGCCATATTACGGCAAGCAGCTATTATCTTCAAATTGCACCAAGGACTCCTATGATCAGAACCACCATTTTGACAGAATGGTCCGGATACAACCTGCGGAGTTCAAAGAGAAGATCTCGATATTTAGTCCGTTTTTCCTCCTCTTTTCGAACGATATTCATTTCGCTTGGAGCGGAAAACTCCACGACGATTATCGTTTTATTTTGGTGGTCGAGGAGGACAACATCAGGCTTATTGGCTTGTATTTGCCTGAGGGTGGGGAATGAGTAGTTCCAATAGATTCGGCACCTCTCATTCTCCACCTCGGACTCAATATCCCCCGGAACATAAGGCAACACCGGTGTCTCGTCTATACCGTATGAGTGTCGTAGATGGTAGTACAACACTCGTAGAGCCGCGTTATGTCTGTGGATATAGGCTGATACCGCATAACATGGGCATGCTGATAGCAGATGCATTACGGTCTCAGGTGCCCCACGACATGCCCTGCATCGGGTGTCAGGGACGTCTATACCCATCACGCGACTACGGTAGACAAGGGTGTTGAAGACACCATCCTGGCAGGCCATTATGAATCCCTCGGTCTCCGACTTCAGCTCACTCGACCTGAGGAAGGCAAAGGTCAAGCTTTTGGATAAGCCAATGTCTTCGATGTTGTGAAAGAAGACACCATGCATTGGCTTATCCATATGTAGCTGTAGCAGGACCTCTGTCTCCGCAGCTTTGATGTGAGCTTTTTGCTGAACGGGTCCCAACTCGGTGACAGAGTTTGGGTTAGCCCGTTCAGTGTCGAATACGAGACCGAGTTCATCGGCCGCACGGGTTGCTGCCTTAAAAAGAAATGCTCCAATCCCTGCTTTTTCATGGTCACGGACCATGCAGAGAAGGGGATCTGAACTCCGGATGACTTTACAGGCCCCATCCAGAACCATTCTGTTATGCAGACACTCCAAACTCAAAAGTCCACGGACTCCCCGTTGTCTGGAAAAGTATAACCGTGGAACGGACGATTTAGGATGCAAGCTCCTATTGAGATGCATCATTTTGCGAGTTTTAACGTCGAGTTGTCGCAGCTCTTCCTTAGTCCACTTCATTACTCCGAAAGAGTAAAGAAGGATCGGAACGGCAAGCATATTGGTTGCAGAAACTTTGTTCTTCCCCGACAGTTCTGATGACCAGATCTGATGACCAGATCTGTCGGAGTTCATGCTGATACTTGCCGCGGAGAGAGTTCTTAACTGTGAATACCTCTTATGAGTGGCGTTGCTCCACCCCTAGGTAAGTATACGTCTCTCCGGCATCCAGATGATGTAGGATGCTTCCGTCTACGAGCTGGACATCCTCTCCGTATTCCTATTATTATTATTATTATTTTTTTTTTTTCTCCTCAGGAGTGTACCAGTCAGGCCCTGTCTCCGGTGCTCCGACCCATCCGGAGAGCGCGCTGGTGTCGTTAACCCCAATAACCACTCCCTACGTCCGTAGGGTGAGTGATTATTGGGTCCGAGAATCGTGTGCCCTGAGTAGACGGAGCGAACCAAGTATAACGGCCTTCTGCATTCTTGCTGCTAAGATTTCTGCCATATTACGGCAAGCCGGTATTATTTTCAAATTAGAGAGCAGTGTGTCCATCATTCCACCAAGGACTCCTATAATCAGAACCAGCATTTTGACAGAATGGTCCGGATATAACCTGCGGAGTTCGAAGAGAAAATCTCGATATTTAGTCCGTTTTTCCTCCTCTTTTCGAACGATATTCATTTCGCCTGGAGCGGAAAACTCCATGACGAATATCGTTCTACTTTGGTGGTCGAGGAGGACAACATCTGGCTTATTGGCTTGTATTTGCCTGAGTGTGGGAAATGAGTAGTTCCAATAGATTCGGCATCTCTCATTCTCCACCACGGACTCAATATCCCCCGGAGCATAAGGCAACACCGGTGTCTCGTCTATACCGTACGAGTGTCGTAAGTGGTAGTACAACAATCGTAGCGCCGCGTTATGCCTGTGGATATAGGCTGAGACCGCATAAGATGGGCATGCTGATAGCAAATGCATTACGGTCTCAGGTGCCCCACGACATGCCCTGCATCGGGTGTCAGGGACGTCTATACCCATCACGCGACTACGGTAGACAAGGGTGTTGAAGACACCATCCTGGCAGGCCATTATGAATCCCTCGGTCTCCGACTTTAGCTCACTCGACCTGAGGAAGGCAAAGGTCAAGCTTTTGGATAAGCCAAGGTCTTCGATGTTATGAAAGAAGACACCATGCATTGGCTTATCCATATGTAGCTGTAGCAGGACCTCTGTCTCCGCAGATTTTATGTGAGCTTTTTGCTGAACGGGTCCCAACTCAGTGACAGAGTTAGGGTTAGCCCGTTCAGTGTCGAAAACGAGACCGAGTTCATCGGCCGCACGGGTAGCTGCCTTAAAAAGGAATGCTCTAATCCCTGCTTTCTCATGGTCGCGGACCATGCAGAGAAGGGGATCTGAACTCCTGATTACTTTACAGGCCCCATCCAGAACCATTCTGTTATGCAGACACTCCAAACTCAAAAGTCCACGGCCTCCCCGTTGTCTTGGAAAGTATAACCGTGGAACGGACGATTTAGGATGCAAGCTCCTATTGAGGTGCATCATTTTGCGAGTCTTAACGTCAAGTTGTCGCAGCTCTTCCTTAGTCCACTTCATCACTCCGAAAGAGTGAAGAAGGATCGGAACGGCAAGCATATTAGTTGCAGCAACTTTGTTCTTCCCCGACAGTTCTGATGACCAGATCTGTCGGAGTTTATGCTGATACTTGCCGCGGAGAGAGTTTTTAACTGCAAATACCTCTTGGGAGCGGCGTTGTTCCACCCCAAGGTAGGTATAAGTCTCTCCGGCATCCAGATGATGTAGGATGCTTCCGTCTACGAGCTGGACATCCTCTCCGTATTCCTCGCATCGTCCTCTTTTGAGATGAACCGTGGCACATTTGTCGATCCCAAATTCCATACCGATAGCATGCGTATATTCTTCCACCACCCTAAGGGACTGATGTAGGTCCCTTTCTCCAGAGGCATACAATTTGAGGTCATCCATGTAAAATAGATGGGTGACATTATGCCTCCGGTTGCTGGGGGTGCCGCAGTTGTACACACGGGTATTCCTGAGTGCAACGGACAATGGCAATAGTGAGATGTTGCTGACTGACCAGCCGATGAGGAGTATAAAGTATTATTATTATTATTATTATTATTTTTTTTTTTTTTTTTTTTTCCTCCTTAGGAGTGTACCAGTCAGGCCCTGTCTCCGGTGCTCCGACCCATCCGGAGGGCGCGCTGGTGTCGTTAACCCCAATAACCACTCCCTACATCCGTAGGGTGAGTGATTATTGGGTCCGAGAATCGTGTGCCCTGAGTAGACGAAGCGAACCAAGTATAACGGCCTTCTGCATTCTTGATGCTAAGATTTCTGCCATATTACGGCAAGCAGGTATTATTTTCAAATTGGAGAGCAGTGTGTCCATCATTCCACCAAGGACTCCTATGATCAGAACCACCATTTTGACAGAATGGTCCGGATATAACCTGCGGAGTTCAAAGAGAAGATCTCGATATTTAGTCCGTTTTTCCTCCTCTTTTCGAACGATATTCATTTCGCCTGGAGCGGAAAACTCCATGACGAATATCGTTCTACTTTGGTGGTCGAGGAGGACAACATCAGGCTTATTGGCTTGTATTTGCCTGAGGGTGGGGAATGAGTAGTTCCAATAGATTCGGCATCTCTCATTCTCCACCACGGACTCAATATCCCCCGGAGCATAAGGCAACACCGGTGTCTCGTCTATACCGTACGAGTGTCGTAGGTGGTAGTACAACACTCGTAGCGCCGCGTTATGCCTGTGGATATAGGCTGAGACCGCATAAGATGGGCATGCTGATAGCAAATGCATTACGGTCTCAGGTGCCCCACGACATGCCCTGCATCGGGTGTCAGGGACGTCTATACCCATCACGCGACTACGGTAGACAAGGGTGTTGAAAACACCATCCTGGCAGGCCATTATGAATCCCTCGGTCTCCGACTTTAGCTCACTTGACCTGAGGAAGGCAAAGGTCAAGCTTTTGGATAAGCCAAGGTCTTCGATGTTATGAAAGAAGACACCATGCATTGGCTTATCCATATGTAGCTGTAGCAGGACCTCTGTCTCCGCAGCTTTTATGTGAGCTTTTTGCTGAACGGGTCCCAACTCGGTGACAGAGTTTGGGTTAGCCCGTTCAGTGTCGAAAACGAGACCGAGTTCATCGGCCGCACGGGTAGCTGCCTTAAAAAGGAATGCTCCAATCCCTGCTTTCTCATGGTCGCGGACCATGCAGAGAAGGGGATCTGAACTCCTGATGACTTTACAGGCCCCATCCAGAACCATTCTGTTATGCAGACACTCCAAACTCAAAAGTCCACGGCCTCCCCGCTGTCTGGGAAAGTATAACCGTGGAACGGACGATTTAGGATGCAAGCTCCTATTGAGATGCATCATTTTGCGAGTCTTAACGTCAAGTTGTCGCAGCTCTTCCTTAGTCCACTTCATCACTCCGAAAGAGTAAAGAAGGATCGGAACGGCAAGCATATTAGTTGCAGCAACTTTGTTCTTCCCCGACAGTTCTGATGACCAGATCTGTCGGAGTTTATGCTGATACTTGCCGCGGAGAGAGTTTTTAACTGCAAATACCTCTTGGGAGCGGCGTTGTTCCACCCCAAGGTAGGTATAAGTCTCTCCGGCATCCAGATGATGTAGGATGCTTCCGTCTACGAGCTGGACATCCTCTCCGTATTCCTCGCATCGTCCTCTTTTGAGATGAACCGTGGCACATTTGTCGATCCCAAACTCCATACCGATAGCATGCGTATATTCTTCCACCTATTATTATTATTATCATTATTATTATTATTATTATTATTATTATTATTATTATTATTATTATTATTATTATTATTATTATTATTATTATTATTATTATTATTATTATTATTATTATTATTATTATTATTATTATTATTATTATTATTATTATTATTATTATTATTATTATTATTATTATTATTATTATTATTATTATTATTATTATTATTATTATTATTATTATTATTATTATTATTATTATTATTATTATTATTATTATTATTATTATTATTATTATTATTAGTATTAGTTGTCTTATATCCATTTTCTTTGATTCTTTGTACAGTTTTTCACTCGGATATAAATAGCTTTTTCTATATATGATTTTCAAAAACCATTTCTGAAGAACATCAAGATTTCTATGGTGGGATCTTATGACTCCTCCCCAAGCCAAAATCCCATAATTCAATTGAGAGTGTATTAATGAGAAATAAAGAATGTCAAGAGTTTTTATGTCCATGAATGTTTGAGATACTTGAATTTTGATATTAAACTTCGCAATTTCCTCAAAAGGAATTTTATTTGTTTTTCCCATTTAAGATGCCTGCCAAGCATAATCCCTAAGTACTTGGTACTATCTGTTTTCTGTATTCTATTATTATCAATTAATTTTTTTTTAAATGTTGTTGGGGCACCCTCGCAAAGTGATATATAGGCTTAGAAAGAAACATGATATTTTTTTTAGAATGTATCGTTAATGTTTAGGGGTCGCGACGGGACTTTTAAAACGGGAAAGTGAAAAATAAGGACTTTTTTCATAAATTACCACATTTATTCATAGCAGTGGAAACTAAAAATAAATTAAAAGTCAAATCATGTAAATAGTCAAGTTTAAACATAAAATACACAAGTCATTGATTTTTAGAGTCGGGAATTTTTTTTCTAAATTCTTTGACAATCAAAAGTAGACATTGCTTTGGCTCTTCTTTCATGGTGATCAACTTGTTAAATTCTTCCATTAATGCAACAACACGTTCTGCAATATCATTGACTATTCTCACTGACCGCACTATGTCTCCTCCAGCTTTATACTCCTCATCGGCTGGTCAGTCAGCAACATCTTCTTTTAAAAAATTGGATGATACTCCAAGTTTCGATATTTTTTTTGCAATATCTTTGGTACCCAGACCCAGATTTATTCGCTTCGAAGAGAAATCACGACCTTCATTATCTAATGCCTGTACCATTTTTTGTTTGGGATCTGAAGCAATTTCGTCATCAAAAAATGCAAATGACAAGTACCTCAAATGTCCCATGATTTTTTCTAAAGCAACTTTGGATAGTGTTGGATTTATATTTTCGGATATAATTAGGTATTTTAATAGCTGTAAGTCATTTCTGGGCGCTGACGAAGCAACAGAAGCTTGAAACCAGTATTTAACGTAGCTCTGTGCAATTCTGCTGGCATTCTAAACAGTTTTCGTTCCTCAGGAACTACTTCTAGGTGAATAATGGTGAAGTTGAGGCTCTTTATGATCATCTCGAGGCTGATACTGGTTAAGTTATTTTAAAGCGAAGGAAATCATATCCTGAGCTACGTTTGGAACTAATTTCAGCGAATGAGGATCAAATGTTACTGTTTCGTAGTCGGTCTGGTCAATTTTGCTCCAGTACTTCTTAAATCTTTTGAAATTCAAAATATCAGTCCTAGTGCTGTGCTCACGACAGCTTCCAACATTATCTCCAGTATATGATGGCGACATGCAATCCAAATCATATCTTTCTCCATTTTTTGCTCCAGTAGTATGCATGCTCCATTTCTTAGTCCCGAGTTGACTGCCGTCGAATCAAAGCACATGCACTTTACTTCATCGCTCAATCCCCGTTGCAGTATTGTACCATAGACAGCTGACGCAAATGCCTTTCCTGTTCCACGGTCCAGTTTTGGGACCGATAGTAGCTGATCAATTCCTTGCCCTGACACCAAAATAGGAAGACGATCCACGGTTTCATGCCCAGTGATATCTTTCAGTATTTCCATCCCAGTGAACAGTCAATGGCAAATTAGTTTTGAATTCACGTTTTAACGACACCGCCATCTGCGTGCCCTAGAGAATGTCAGGCAAGGGGGGTGAGGGGAGTCAAATTGAGAACGAGTGCTCGTTAACGTGTCATATAAACAAACAAAACTCATAACCCTGTTGTAAATTCCTTCATGAAAATTTGTCTTGGTCATTTGTCTTATTTTAAGTTCTTTTTTAATTTATAAATGTCGGTCGCGACCCCTAAACGTCATTTGAAAAATCAAATAAAAAATCTGTATTCATATTAAAGCACCATGTATGGAAGAGTATTATTATAAAATGTGAATGGCATATATTTCGTTTTTTCAAAGTTTATTGTGAGTAAGTTATAATCAAACCAATTTTTAATCTTTTCAAAATCTGATGTAGTCTCAGTCTGTATTTCAGTCAAGTTTTTTCCTCCATATAATATAACTGTATCATCTGCAAAACTATGAATTTCACCTATAGTATTAATATAAAAAAGGTCATTGAGAGAGAGAAAATAGCAGTGGTCCCAAAACTGTCTCCTGTGGCACATCAAATTGAAAGATTTTTTTGTTCACTCCTAGCTTCATCAATTTCAACATATTGAGTTCTATTTTCTAAGTAATTTTTAAGAAAATCATAAACTTTTCCGCGAAATCCAATATTCTCTAATTTCATTATTAGTCGTTTATGGTCAACTGTATCAAAAGCTTTAGCTACGTCCAAAAAAATAGCCATAGTTGAATTTTGAATATCAAGATGTTGATATATTTTATTATTCAGATGACAGATAGCATCCTGGGTTGAAACGTTTTTTCTAAATACGAAATGTTTTTCTGAAATAAGATGATTTTTTTTCCAAAAACGGTTCCATTCTATATTTCAAAATTTCCTCAAAAACTTTTGCTAAACTTGAAATTAGTGAAATAGGCCTATAATTTTTAGCTTCAAATCTATCACCACATTTATATATTGGTTTGATAATGCCAACTCTGAAAGACTTTGGAATTTGACCTGAATTCAAGATAAAATTCATCAGATGAGTCAATGGTTCTGAAATGATTTTACTTAAGAATATTAGTATTTCTGAAGTGATTTTATCAATACCTGGAGATTTTTTCAATTTCAATGATTTTATTATTTGTTCTATTTCAATTGGGTTTGTGTCTTCTAGATAAACTGTCTTCAGTGTTCTGGGTGGTTCAAATATGGGTGTTTTTTTAAACCGAATAATTTTTTCATTTATTTTTTCTGCTACTCCCGATGAGATGGTCTGAAATAATCTCTTTATTGTCTGTTATTGAATTATCACTCAATTTCATAGATTTTATTTCTTCAACGGTTTTATGTTCATTACAGATATTTTTTATACATTTCCATAAATTTCCAAGTGAATCACTACTATCTGTTATCCGTTTTTGATAATACTGCCTTTTAGCTTCTTTAATAAGGCAGGTTAGTCTGTTTTTATAAGTATTATAATCTATTTTCACTAGTGCATTATTGGGATTCTCTTTCAGTTGTTTATACAATGCATTTTTTCTATCTACAGATATTAATAATGCTGAAGTCATCCACTCTTTTCTTTTTCTCAAGTTATTTGTTATCCTCACTTTCTCAGTACATTCACCAGTAATTATTTGAATTATTTTCATCAAATATTCTGCCAAGTCAACGGAATTGTTCATTTTATAAAATTCGCTCTAGTTTTCATTTTCAAACTTCTCATGTAGTGTTTTATAGTCAATCATGTCTTTATAAAAAAAAATTGTCATAATTTCTGTTTGGAATGTACAAATTATAATGAAGAAATATCGGATAATCAGTGATTTCATATTCACATATCACGGATCTGAATACATTTTTGTTTTGATTACTATTTACGAAAATATGATCTATGCAAGATTTCATGTTGTTTTTCAATCTAGTATGCCCATTAATGAAGTAAACAAAGCCAAATTCGTTCAGTATATTGAGATACTCATGAACAAATTTGAAATATGACAAAATATTCATGTTTATGTCTCCTATAAAAAATGGATAATTTTTATTGATATCCTTACGGTGTGCATTTAGAAAAACTTGTGAGTTATATCTTTAAAAGTATAAGGTGAAGTTGAAGGAGGTCTGTATAATGTTATTAAATTAATAATTTTTGATTTATCTACTGCAATTTTCGTATAGATCACTTTGATATTATCAAGTTCTATAATTTCATATTTGAAGAACATTTATTTTTTATATATAAGATCATCACATCATTTTGAGTAATGATTTCATAATTATAAATTTGGTTGTATCCATGAATTCCAAATAATTTTGGATTAGACAATTACCAAGTCTGAGAAAAAATTATCGTGTCAATATATTCATTTAACTGATAGATGAATAATTTAGCTTCATCAAAATTATTCGCCATGCTTCTAATGTTTGCATGCACAATTTTTAAACCAGTTTTAAAACTTACATTTTTGTACTCATTTAAATCTTTCACGACATTAGTCTCAGTATAATCTTCTACTACATTAATTAACTGATCCATAAAAAAGAATGAAATATGTATAAGTGATAAGAAATAAAAAATCTAAAAAATTAACCTAAAAATAAATTAAAGTTCATTTTTCAGATGTATAATATCAGCCTCCGAGCTGATGATGAAAGAACTATCTTTTTCACATTTCCTCACATATATTTTGTTATTTTTGTACCAGATAAATTTGAAACCACGTTTTTTCAATTCTTTGGCTTTAGCAAATAAAAATTTGTTATGATTAGAAAGGTCTTCATTCACGTAGATAGTAGTATAAAGACCGGATATAAGGATGTTCTGGGTGGTGAATTTTCCATTAACTCGGAAATATTGCTTTCCTGCATCAACAATATTTTGTTTGGATTCCTCATTCTTCATGGTGATCTTCACTGTATTCTTCTTTTTGTCTTTTGTATCAGGAACTCTTTCAACCTTCAGGATATTTTCCTTTTCTTCCTTAACTTCGATTTTAGCTAATATTTTTTCAATTATTGTATTATCGTTAATATTTTCATGCTTGGGTATCCCTTTGATTTCCACATTGTTTTTCAAAATGCGTTGTTCTTCTTTATTGAAATTTTGTTTGGGGGAGTCTATTTCTTGTTTTAAGTTTCTTACTTCTGCTTTTAAATTCAAGTTCTCTGTCGCCAACTGGTTTCTTTATCTCTTTAAGCAGTTTCGTGATTTCTTTATTTTCTTGTTTCAATTCGTCATACTTATGAGACATGAAACTGATAGAATTTTGAATTTCCAAAACAACTTTACCCAAATTTTCGTCGAATGTACAAATATGCCTAAACAAGGGAAATGGCAGTTTTTATGATTATCCTCCCTCCCCCTGAGGGCACAAAACGAAAAATTACTGCGGATTTTTCTAAATTTTCAATATGATGCAGTTCAAGTTATTTTGAATTGAAATTAATTGGGTGAGAAACCCCAAAAATCGATAGTTTTGATGCTAGCGGGCGTTGAAATCATCCCTTGCTCAGAATAGATTATTCATATCACAGGCTGAAACAATATCTCTACGTATTTTGGTTTAGAGTAGGCTGAACAATTGTGTAATTCTTTATTAAAAAGTGTTTTAAAATAGGGGTTGGGGTAAGGTGAAGTTTTAATTTTTTTTATAAAAAATTACACAATTTTTCAGCGTAATCTAAAATAAAATACCTAGTGATATTGTTTCGGCCTATAATAATGGAGAGTCTATTCTGAACAAAGTATGATTTCAACGCCCCCTAGCATCAAAACCATTCACATATGGGGTTTGTCACCCAAATAATTTCAATTCAAATTAACTTGAACTGCATCATATTAAAAATTCAAAAAAATCAGCGGACATTCTTTCGTTTTGTGCTGTGTGGGTGGGGGGATAATCATAAAAAACTGCTATTTCCCTTATTTATGCTTATTTAAACATTCGACGATACATTTAAAGGTACTCGAGAATTTTTTTTTGCTTTTCGTAATAGGAGTTGGGTGGAAGAAGGGGGGGGGGGGAGATTGATTTTATAAAACAGTCAATATTGTGTAACATTAGCAACAATGAAACAAGTGAAAATATTGTTGAGAATTACATGCACTACATCATAACAAAAATTCAAAAGAATCCACTGGGACCCGAATTCCATAAAGAGTTTGCGGAGTCCTTTCATTTGAGTTTTTTCAAGAAAATATTTTCTGACTTTGAATTTTTCATATCGTCTGAAAGTTTGTTATAACTATAGAACTAGATTCAGCATTGTTTTTGCCTTTATTTGAATTAACGTGATTTAAATGGAGTAATCTGCATTTCTGATATTGATTTTAGTCATGTAATTTTGATTCGTTTGCGAACTGACTTATATTTTTTTGTAATTTTTTTGTCAAATTTTGCTCCTTCAAATTTTATTATTTTATCTGATGTTGAAGTTTTAGTATCCCAATAAAATTCTGAAGAATACCAAACCATGGTTTTTTAAAAATTTCTTTTATTGCTTTATTCATTTAACCATAATTATCTATTTTTGTTTTTTTATACAAAACTGTTAAAATATCAAATATTTTATATGCGAGACTTTGTGGGCATTATAAATGAGATTTTTAATTTGATTGTTTAGGAAATCGATGCTTCTTATTGTACCAATAAAAGGAATAATTACGAAAAATGAGAAATAAAACTCTCTATGTTTTTATACCACTTCTATTTGTAACCAACGTTACTGCAGTTTCGTCCTATATGGACATTATCAAACAATACAATAATCTGAAATAATAAATAACACTCCTTGAATACCCTTAATTCTACCCGAGGCCTGTCTCAATGACTAACGGTCATTAATGACTTTTACCTGGACCTTGTTTATTTGCGACAATGTGACTGCGCTGCCTTAAAAACTGGTGAATAGACCAAATCCAGTTGATCATTCAGTAGGTTACATCCACAATATTTGTGATTATGAATTTCTAGGGATTCTAAGTAATTCAGTTTCCAACCCTTGCTTGCATAAGGCAAAATTTCCGTATCGTTCAGACTCGGAAACTTGTGGTTGCATTCCAAGGAATGGTTTGAAAACGTCGAATCATTTTTTCCTAGTCTGAAAGACCTTTCATGTTCAGCGTATCTTTTTGAAAAATTACGTCCACATTGTCCCACATAAACACCGTTACACTCTGGACACTTAAGCTTATAAACTCCAGATTTTTCTATTTTTGCTATTCTATCTTTGGCATTGAAAAAAAAATTAGACAATGATTGTTTTGATTTCTGTATAGATACAGAAATTAAAACAATCATACAGATAGGACAAAATAAAGGTTTCCAAGCGGTCACAATTCAATTGTTAGTCAGAAAACATCGTCTTAAATTTTCGCACAAATTAATATACCCCCAGGTCAAACAATCAGAAACTAAGAAATTTGTAACCTTAACGTACTTCGGGAGAAGAACAGAGGCTATTCTTTAGAAAGAATAATATAGAAGTAGCATACAGGCCGCATGCCAGGTTGACTAATTTTCTTTTCAATGCCAAAGATAGAATAGCAAAAATGGAAAAATCTGGAGTTTATAAGCTTAAGTGTCCAGAGTGTAACGATGTTTATGTGGGACAATGTGGACGTAATTTTTCAAAAAGATACGCTGAACATGAAAGGTCCTTCAGACTAGGAATATATGATTCGACGTTTTCAAACCATTCCTTGGAATGCAACCACAAGTTTCTGAGTCTGAACGATACGGAAATTTTGCCCTATGCAAGCAAGGGTTGGAAACTGAATTATTTAGAATCCCTAGAAATTCATTAACACAAATATTGTGGATATAACCTACTGAATGATCAACTGGATTTGGTCTATTCACCGGTTTTTAAGGCAGCGCAGTCACATTGTCGCAATAAACAAGGTCAAGGTAATAGTTATTTATGTATCAAGGGCGTAAAGTAGGCGTTTATGGCCTGCGGCCTCACACGCCGAAGGCCTTAAACGCATTTTACGCACGTGATACATACAAAATTTTGTGCACTAGCGGTTTCATAGCGCGAATCACAAATACTGACTTGAATTGCAATGGTCTACACGTTTCATACGTTATGCATAATATAATTAAGGGTAACATAATATCAGGAATGTGAAACTATAGTAGCTGAGTGCTATATTGGAGAATCTATTTCAAATAAATAGATCATCACCGAAAAAATTGCCAACGATTATGAACAAATGTTAGAAAGAGTATTGCTCTATTGTACTGAAATGATTCTAATTCGTGTTAGGAATTGCATGAAATGATGTGTGAGTATAGACAATTTGAGAATTTTGTCTACTTTACGGCCCGCCGGGCCATAATGCGCCCACGGGCGGTAAAGTGCCACTTCACACCCCGCGAATCGGGCGGTAAAGTGTACTTTACCGCCCGCTAGTGCATAAAAGTCATTAATGACCGTTAGTCATTAAGACAGGCCTCGGGTAGAATGGAGGGTATTTAAGGAGTGTTATTTATTATTTCAGATTATTGTATTGTTTGATAATGTCCATATAGGACAAAACTGCAGTAACGTTGGTTACAAATAGAAGTGGTATAAAAACATAGAAAGTTTTATTTCTCATTTTTCGTAATGATATCCTACCACGTAGTAACGGCTACATCCATCAATTTATTTAAAGGAATAATTGGTTTCCTAATTTTATTCACGTTACATTCAAAATTTGATATTTTATTTTTCATTTTTACTTTAAATGTTATTTTGTCTATATTTTTTCATTTTAAAATCAATTGAACAGAAAGTGCTTAAAGTGCTTTCACGAGCACGAAGCACTGTGCTTTGGGGCAGCTCTGGCTGTCCACATGTTTTCGTCCTGGGACGGCGCTCTCCTACATTTTCGAAATATTGTTTTTTCGGTCGAAATTTACAATCTCCATTTTGTTCTCCACTCCTTTAGGTGGGCGGGCACACTGTATGATTTTTCCGAAATTGCTTCTTATGTTCATGACATATCATACTGATGATTGTTGCTGTATTCAAGAACTAATAGTCACTAATTTGAACCTCTTCTCAGGAATGGATCCGGCTACAAAACGTTATCTCTGGAATGTTCTCTGTAAAATTCGAGACAATGGAAAATGCATAATCCTCACATCGCACAGCATGGAAGAATGTGAAGCTTTATGCACACGAATTGCAATCATGGTCAACGGCAATTTTCAATGTCTGGGGTCCACACAACATCTGAAAAATAAATTTGCAGAAGGAAATACTTTGACGATCAAAATGAAGAAATTGCCGGAGAGTTCCGGTCTCCAACATGCCGACACAGGCCCGGTCGAGAGGTTTATAAGTAAAAATTTTCCCAAGGCTCAAATCAGAGAGAGACATCAGGAATTGTTGAACTACTATATCACTGACAAGTCGATTCCTTGGTCGAAGATGTTCGGCATTTTAGAGCAAGCCAAACGAAGTAATCTAAATATCGAGGATTACTCCTTGGGACAGAGCAGTCTCGAACAAGTGAGTGAAACAAATCCTCCATTATATTTTTTGATTTACTGTGTAATTGACCAAGGGCCTGCAACGTAGTTATTTCGAGTTGTCATTTCTGGAACTGAATATTATATATTTGTTGAACAATAAAAATCGAGTCTGGCAAGCCTCAACGGCCGGGTTGTTTTCGAAAAATGACAATACTAGAATGGTAAGAGATACCTCTACATCTCAAATCACTCATATAAAAATATCAACGAGTAATCACTAGTGTAGCGGTCAAACACGTTGACCTTCTGATCGTAAGGTACCCAGTTAGAGTCTGCCACATGGTACTTTTTTCAATATTCAACAAAGATAGTGGTTTTTTATTCACTGAAGCCACATACGATGGGTGTATTTCGATTGCCATTTAAACTTAGGTTGGGTAAGAAAAGAGATACAATTTATTGAAAACTGAAGTCATTAAATTTCACGAGGTTATTTTCAAAGTATATTGTGGTATTGTAGAAACATGCCGTTGGCCCATGACACTAGAGGTACTCATAGGACAATGACGTCACGTGACATTATGATTCGCCTACATTGATTGATGGGTCAAAATGGAGGGTTTCACCAAAGGGTAAATATTTTGAGAGAAATGTCGGTAAAGGGTAACTTCAGGTCCGTATGCCGCCCTTGGGGACCTATATAGACGTATACAAGCTAGCGCTTACTTAATAGAGAATGCAATCTCGCGAGATTGGGGCTCAGGCGAGATCTCGCGAGTTTATGAATAATAATACCGCGAGATCTCGCCAATTTCGAGATCTCGCGAGACTGGCAGTTTTGAAATGATCACAATATTTGAATAAATTAGGAAAAAAATAATAAGATTTATAAGTGTTATGACAAACATTAATTTTAACAAATTTCTTCAATAAACTTATCTGGATTTGACATTGTTTGGCGCCTATCTATGACTTTTTTAAATAAACTGTGAAGTTGAAAACTTTGAAGTACCGTCAAATGGGGTAAAGCGGATCAAAATTTGAAGTTTTTTAACATTTTTGCATTGCAAGGTACCTACTTAAATTCTGCAAAAAATATGTATAATTTGTGCATTCTTCTGATCTCTGATACACCCATTCGTTTTTTTTGTGATGCACGTACTACCTTATATATATATATTTTTTAAGTGATCCGCTTTACCCCATAGTTAGGGGTAAAGCGGATCACCCATACTATTTGCTTGCAGAACCACTTTGAACGTATTGTGGGTAAAGGGGATCACTATTTTTTTTTTTAATGTTTCCATGGAAACCGCAGCAGAAAGATAGACAAAACAATGTGAAATTAATGTAGAGTCGGTTATTCACAATTATTTTAATGGAACTAAAATAAAATTCTCTTATATAAATGACTGAAAGTGTGGAAATGAATGAATTATGATATGTAAAACATTTTGGCAAAATGATATTACGAAAAATTTCATAGAATTCCAAAATAACATAATCAGTTATAAATTCCTTTGACTTTTCGCATAGAAGTTCTGGCTACCCTAAAAGAGAATCATAAATATTTCTGAATAAGATTGCTCCCCTCCTATCAGCATGTCCAACCACTTTCTTAATTATTTGACACTTTTTGACAATTGCAACATCTCATCTGGGTAGACAAAAACTATTTGTTTTGTCCCTTTTTTTTCTCAGCACTTCAACTGTGTATTCATTGCCATTATCAGATTCTATTAAATTATAATACTATATTAAATTATAATACTAACTTACTGAACCTTCGTTCATTATATGAATTTAAAATTTCAATTTTCATCCACTATGTTGATACAGGAAAAAAACATTCGGATCTTACTTTTGATCATATTTCGAATATCCATTACCATAAAACAAGAAATGTAAATAAAATAAACGCTTTACGTTTCAAATCAAACTTTGGTCTATTTTTTACGAGGGAATTGAGATATATAATAAAATACCACAGGCAATAAAAGAAATTAGGACTGAAACTAAATTTAAAAATGAACTTAAAAAATTTGTACTCAACAGATGATTTCCCATGATATAACAATATTTCACCTTTGACTGTCTTTTCTTTTGTTCCTTTCTGATTGATATTATTTACTCATATTTCACAGATCATTTCTATCATTTTTTTTTATAATTGTACCAAATATCGTTATACAAGTTATGTTAAAACTTAATCCCTCTATAAACAGAAATGTTTCTTGGGATAAATAAATAAATGAATAAAAAAAAGTATTTTACCAATATACATCCTATCTCTCTTATTTGTTTCAAATTTGATGATGACATAATCCCCTACGCTTATAGTTCTGCTAATATCTTGGGACTCATCTTCTTTAGACGTTGAGGGTGATATTTTTCTTTCTATGATATTATCTTCCTCTCCTTCAGAAATTTTTTTTTCAGATATTCCGTTCAGCCCTTCGTCGTCGTTTGTTTCTCCGTCGTCTTATTCCGAGTAGTTGTCATACTCAAGTTCTTCTGGCTCCGATTCAATTAATGTTGGTAGAAGATCAGCTGCTCCAATGCTGTTTTCTGCGGAAACATTAACTTTTTTACCTCTTTTTGGAGCCTGCTCACCTCCAGATCGCATCTGATTGAGATGTGTCAGAATAGTATCGGACTACGTTGTTTCCATTGCTCTTTCAACATCTTGCTGTTCTTGCTGTGGTCTTATGCAAACAATTTTTCCCAAAACTGGATCTGGATTAAATGGAATAATGCCACAAGCCTTGAATTCTGCCTGAACATTAGCCGCTGTTTTTACTCCAACTTTTTCAATTGTTTCATTCAACAATCTTGGAAACACTGTCTTCGGCAACACTCCCCGATTTTTCAACATCCATTTTTCTAAGACATCGCGCCCTGCGCCTTTGAATGGGTGGAAGTATGCGACATCTAAAGGTTGAAGAAGGTGTGTAGAATTAGGTGGCAAGAGAACAAATCTAATATTATTATTTTCACATTGTTCAATAATGCTGATTGTCAAATGACTACTTGAATTGTCACCAATAAGGACCTTGGGACCATCTAGATTGAGCATGAAAGGTAAAACAATTGTTGAAAACCAATCTTCGAATGTGCATGAGTCGAACCATCCACTTGTGGTACGGTTATATCTCGTACCTGGAAACCCGCCTTCTGTCCACCCAGGATATAAATGTTTGGCTTTATACACAACATAGGGTGGTAGTAACTTTCCATCTCCTGATATAGCAAACAGTAGACTGGTGCTAGATTTGGAAGTGTCTATTATTCTATGGGCATGTTTTACCCCACGCTTCACTACAACTTTCACAGAACTCGGATTATCAGAGAAGTTCATCTCATCATAGTTGATTATGTTCGACGGCAATACTTCTTTCAAAGTGTCTTTCATTTCACTGAAACATGATTTTATAATTTCATAAGATACAGCTGCTCGAACTCGTTTTGTATTCTCAGCTAATTTTATTGTTAAATTTGGGTACCTCAGCATGAAAGTTTTGAACAAGTCTGAACTGGGTAAATTATCACGGAACCTTGCCTCCCGCTTTCCATTGCGATTCAAATATTGCTGCACCATATACCTCACATCGTAACTTTTCATCGGAAATCCCCATTCGGCGCAAATCAAAATAATTTGAACCAATTTCTCCTCCTCCAAAGTCTCAAGCGCTGGCGGCCTACCATAAGCCGAAATTTCATTGTTTTTATCATTCACCCATCGATTCAATGTTGTATAAGGAACTGCAAACTGTTCGGATGCTTGTCTCAAACTACAAGTTCCTCGACGAACCGCTGCCACTGCCCTTTTGAGATATTCTAAATCGTAATTTCGATTTCCACGCGGTCCAATCTTCCTGCGATAATTTCGATGCATCCTTACGTCTGAAAGATAAATTCTGGATTTTAATATACCCTGATCCGCTTTACCCCATTAAAATACAAATTTTCACTTGTAATCTCCCAAGTGCTTGAATTATTGCCGGAAATTTTTCGAGTACATGAATTTTCTTTGAAAATTCATGTACGAGATAAATTTACGGCAATTAATTCAAGCACGGTAAGAAAATTTCACACCGAGAAATGAAAATCATCCAACAATTCATAAGAAATAACTAACGATGGTTTCACCTGAACTATTTATATGCATAGTACAAAAAAGATGCATGAAAATATAGATATGTAAAACACACTTAACAAAATTTCAATTTGATTTTTTTAATAAAAAAAAAAAGTAAAAATGTTTTTGCTCCACTGGGAGAACCAGTGACCACGCGACCACGAGGAGGACACTTTACCGACTCGCCACGGGGCCTTTGATTTACATGTAGACAACTGGTGTATTGAAGTGTTTCTGAAATTTGATTTCAGAATTTGCAAATTCTGCGATTATCGTGAAGAAAATATTCAGACACATTCGAAATATTTAATAAATACATAAATATGAAATATTATCTCATTTCAAATGAAAAATACAATTCCATTTGTACATCAAAGCAAAATATAAACTATCCCCTGTCAAATATTTGACAGAAAAATTTCCACTTATTAATTTCGGCCAGGGTACCCAGGAGGATAAAAATTTCCGGAAATTTTTTGGGTTGCCATGGCATCTAAACAAGAACGAATGTTTTGGTTCTCTCTAAAAGTGAGGTGTGAAATTTTCAATAAAAAATTTGTATGTACATAAATTTCCGGTCTGTAGCAAAACTAAGGTTATGATTAGATTGCGGAATGTTTATTACACAAACATGTCTTTCAACAAATTCACAGCTGTTTCTACTCACCTTGTACAACCGTTTGTTTTCACCTCTTGTGGAAAACTCAAAATCTGACAACAATTTTCAATAATTAATTTCGAGCGTTTGAATTAGGTTATAATTGCACAACCGGTAACAGAATACCAATAGACATCAACTGATTAGTGGCCACATGCGTGTGCACTGTTCAGTGGCATGACTTTGAGAATGCATAATTATTAGTAACATAGTGTACAAGTGATCCGCTTCACCCCATTTGACGGTATCTATTCAAATAAGAAATGAAATGAACAACCAGTCTTCTCATCTAATATCAAACAGAAGTCTTTCAATAATAAAACAGTTCTTTTATAATAAAACAACAAGAAGTCAAAAACTGAAACGAAACTCATTAACTAAGTTGAGTTTACTATTAAACTGATATATTATTATCAATTGAAAAAAATTATACCTACTCAGAGATCTATTAGTAATTAGAGATTAATTAACAAAATATAACAATCAAATGAAAGGCTTGTTGAGTACACATCACACGCCATTATTGAGAATAATTTTGAAAGTAGCTCCTTAAGAAGCACAAAATGTCCAAAGAATCGTCTGGTAAAAGGCTTTTTATTTTGCTGGCCAGATAACCAGCTCCTGAGTAGGTCCTTTTGGATTCAACGCTATTTGGAACTACAGATCTCAGGCAGTCATCCGCGAAGTGTAAAAGTTCGCCTTTTGATCCCCCGGACTCGTATAAATTCATTTCCTTTTTGATTGACGACGATTTTTCTGTCTCTACTCTCTAGGACTCAATTCAATTCAATTTATTTTTGGTCCATCAAACTGAATAGCTATAGGACAAGTCAGGTTGTACATATAAAATTTTGTAATAAAATTACAGAAAATTGACAATACAGCAAACATTCACAAGAACATAAATATATAAAAAATCTATCTATCACAGTATAAAATTGTCGAAGTAATCCTTCATGCTATAGGGACAGAGGTTGAGGAGAAGTAGTTTGATTTTATTTTTGAAAAGTAGCAGGCTATCGATCTTTTTTATTTCTTTTGGAAGAACATTATAAACTCGTAGCCCCAAGATATCTGGTGTTTTTTGGGATAATGTGAGACGAACGTTTGGGATATGAAAATCATTTTTTTTCCTAGTGTCATGGTTATGTATGGATTCATTCGTGGTTAATTTTTCCCTCTGTCTGTGAACGTAGATCAAGAGTTCATATATATATATAACCCATAAAATGGGAGTATTCTATAACGTTTGAACAATTCCCTACATGAGGTTCCATATGGGACATTTGCTAAACATCGCACAATTCTCTTTTGGTTCTTTGAACGCAGCAGTCAATGTTTCCTGATGTTCTTCTCGCAATGAAATACTCTTACTCTTGCGTGTCTCAGAATGATATAAAAGCGGTTCATTATCGTTACAGTCATCATCAAATTCAGCATTATCATTAGCGGTGGCAGCTGATGTTGATGCGATCGACCAAGATGGATCTGAATTTGTCTGTGAATTAGTCAGACTGTGTTGCGAATGCAAGCGCTCTATAAGTGATATAATTTCAGTTCGAACCACATTTTTCGGAGAAAATTTGAAGGTTTCGTCTCTCGCAAACTCTTCTTCATCTGCTTGGAATTTAGCTGGATGTTTGATATTTAACAAGCATGCTGTCAAATTTGTCCGCCGCTCAACAATGCGCTTTCTCAAAGAGCCAGAGCTAGTTTTTCTGCCAATGGAGTTTCTAGGTCTTCCAGTCTACGAATACCGAACCTAAGTGTTGTTTCTGCGACGACATATTCATCCGCACTCAGAGAGTAGTTTGGATCAGCTTCCAGGCCCAGGTCGATCAAAGCTTTGCTGACACATAGCTTGATTCTATACTAAAATGCAAAAACATACAACAAGTTAAAATTTGTTAAATTTTGAGGTCTCACAGTTTTTTATTTTTGGTCCGATTTTTAAATTTTTTTCAGCAAACTGTAGATAAAATTATTAATTTTACCTTGCACATTCAATCTTTTGTTAAATGCTGGCTTATCAGTCAGTATACAGGGTTAATTAGAAGTTTGTTGTTAAACCCCAATTTTAAAACATCCTGTGGAAGAATTTTTGTTAAGAACCATTCGTTTCCAACATTTTGTTTTTTGGTTCATGCCTTTAAGTGCACTAGTTCATATTTAAGAGGGAACGGTTTACTTTGAGAAATGTGATTTTTTAAAGAGGTGGCTTTGCTTGTTGTTGCCCCAATGTCAGTTTGACAGAGACCTAAAAGGACTCTTACCATGGTTTGAAGTGCGGAAAATAGCGCAAATGCTGTTGCTCTTGTTGAAGATGGACGTAACTATGAATATGTTGCAAGAATACTTCATGTTCATCGCTCTACCATTAAAAGAGTAGACGAACGTTTTAGAAAAACTGGCAGAAATAAGCGTAGGGCAGGTAGTGGCAGAAAACGGATCGTCATTTAACATCAGTGCAGTCTAGAAATCAACTTCAAGAGGTCCGAGGTACAAATGTTAGCAGGTGGACAGTTCGCCGAAGTAAGTAAGTAAGTTTTATTCAGTTAGATCTTTACAATTTGTTTTTTTTTTCGATAAGAGAGGCCACCATAGCTCAGTTTGTATTGTGGGTCATTCTCTCATCGTACATTTTTATGTTGAATACTAACAGAGTAAGAGAAACTATAATCTAAATTCATATTATCTAAATTGAAAGATTGAAGACGTTTGGTTTGAAATCTTGCAGACCAGCAACTTGACCAAAATTACTTCTGTGTCACCGAGTAGCTAGACTGCAATTTGCTACTGATCATTTACAGTGGAACTTGGGGCAATGGAACAATGTTCTTTTCACTGACGAATCCAGATTCTGCTTACATTCTCCAGATGGACGAAAAAGAGTATGAAGAAGGAAAGGAGAAAGATTTACAGAGTGCATAAGTTCAGTCCCCGTCTGAGTTATGAAGGAGGTTCGGTAATGGTTTGGGCAGGAATATCTCGGAAGGCCTGCACTGAGTTGGTGGTCATCGATGGATCCTTGACGGCCCACCTATATATTGAGGAGATATTGAGCAATTACGTTGATCTTTTTAGTGGATTTATCGAAGATGACTCTATCCTGATGCAGGATAATGCGCGGCCATATACAGCAAGGCGTATTACACAATACCTCGCGGAAGTAGGTATTAGAAAAATGAACTGGCCAGCATGTTCACCTGACCTCAACCTCATAGAGCATGTGTGGGACATGATTGGTAGGCGAGAAGAGATCGCGAAGTAGCTCCGGCTACGATGAATGAGCTTCTTCTAGCAATTCAGGAGGAATGGCAAAATATTCATCAAGGTGCTATTCGTAACCTAATTGACAGTATGAACCGACGTATGCAGGCAGTAATGAGAGCTAGAGGTGGTAATACAAAATATTAAGCTGAATTTGTTGTAAAAAGTACGTTTCTCCAGGTTATTTAAGTTACAGTTGAATTGGTTTGTTTTGAAGTTTGATTTTTAATTTGAATTGAGTAGTTTGCATATAAGTAAATTTTGCAATAATTGGTTGTTATTATAACTGAACAATATATTGTTGCCTTCTCATTGCTAGACTCATAAACTGAGATGTGAAACTGACAATGGCACAATGAGCAAAGCCCTCTCGTCAAAAAATATCATTTCTTAAAATTAGGTAAAACTGTTGTTTGAGGTTCATTTCTCTCTTAAAAATGAACTAGTGCACTTAAAAGCATGAACCAAAAAATGAAGTGTTGAAAAAGAATAGTTCTTAACAAAAATTGGTATTTTGAAAGAATTTGACAACGAAATTTTTCCACACGATGTTTTAAAATTAGTGTTTAACAACAAACTTCTAATTAACCCTGTATACTGACTGATAAACCAGCATTTAAAAAAAGATTGAATGTGCAAGGTAAAATTAATAATTTCATCTACACTTTGCTAAAGAAATTTAAAAAATCGGACTAAAATTAAAAAACTGTAAGACCTCAAAATTTACCAAATATTAACTTGTTGCGGTTTTTTTGCATTTGAGTGTATTAAATGTAAAAATGATGTCTGCTAGGCTGGACCATCGAGTTTCACAATCGAGTTGTAACTTTATATCTTTCCCAAATTCTTACTTTACCTACGAATATTTGCAGAGTATCAGTGTCAGTTCGCGCGCTGCCGCGCTTAGAATGAGACGTTTTCATGCTCGTGTGCAACCTCGTTAAACTCGCGAGATCCCGCCCATTCTTCGGCCGAGATCAATCTCCCAAAAAATGCCGAGATCTCGCAAAACCGAGATCTTGCGAGAACGATACTTCATTCCCTATTAGTTAAAAAAGCAAGATCCGACTATTCCAATTGTCAATATTCCACAGGCTATCGGTTTTAATTTTTTTATGTCAGATTGGTAATACATTTTTTTCAAATGCTTGAAGTACTAAATTGATACACTGACATGTGTCAAAACTGTCAAGTGTCGAATTGAATTTTAATAATTTGAATTTATTGCAAAATTCATTTGGCGAAAAGGGTACTTCGACTTTATTCTCATCAACTACTCCCCTGGCTAACACTACCACGGACATTGAACTACCTCTGACAGATATTTGTATAAGGTTCCTTCAGGAGGAATTCCATGTATAGTCAAATATTTCGCGTTTCTGAACTAGGATGGCGCCGACAAGATATGTTTTTCATACCATAGTTACAGCGATCTTTTATAATATTTCCATATAAATTACAGTTTTCTGCAACAGTCAACCTTACTGCTAATGCATTGTTGCCAAATCTAAACATTATTCGGAGTACTGCGAAACAGCTCACAGGATTATTAATTATTATCTGGTATCAATTATGGTAATATGGTTCAATGCATTATGTAGCTTTATTACGGATAGCCGGATTACTAGTTATAACAATTATTATCACAATTCTTGTTCGTTGTGGAGATGAATTTGTGATTTCTTTCTCTTCACTGTATTATCTACATTAGAGATATAGAATATGAATAATATGTATAAGGCGAAGGGTAGTCTCGACTGACTAGTTGAGGAAAAATGCGGATGACTGCATCCTCAATGCAGCCAAAATACTGGGCTGTTTATAATAATAATCTTTGTTATTTGGTCGAGCTTTCGAAAAGGTTTATTTTTTTATCTAGACATTTATAGTAACAAGTCAATATTGATGAGACACATAGAAAGTCATGATTCATGATGGTGGAAAACATCCAATTCCTTTTTTAATCATTATTTTAATTATTTCGGTTCAATCTCTCCAACACAGCAAGGGACGTTGAAACCGAATAATGAGGCCCCCGAGGTCTGCATCCAACCAAAACCGGAAGTAAACCTTTCACCAAATTCACGGACAAAACTGTTTTTTCTTTCTTTCTTCTCTTTTCTTATATTTTCCATCTCTTCGTATAGGCTTATTATTCAGTGGTTTACAAAGTATTTCAGTTTTACAGTATCTCCGTATTTTTTTTTTTTTAATGTAGACTTCGCGGGCCTCATTACTGTTGATTAGAGACCTCTACAGAGCCTTGTCAGTGAATTTAGTGAAACTAACAGAGCCTCTAGTTTTTTGTTGGGTGGAAACCTCGGGGAAATAATTTTTCGAGATCAGTTGAGTGCTGTCTGTGAATTTGGTGGAATTCACAGTGCCTCATAATTTGGTTTGGTGGACATCTCGTGGACCTCGTTTTTCGAATATTGTGGGCCTCTGCAGAGACATGTCTACGAATTTGGTTGAATTTGTAGTGCCTTCGCTCTTTTGTTGGCTAGAGACCTCGGTGACCTCGTTAATTGAATTCAGTGGCCTCTGCCGAGTCTGTGAATTTGGTGAGAGTTGCAGTGCCTTTTTGTTGGGTGGAGACCTCGGAGACCTCATTATTCGAATTCAGTGTTCCTTGCTGTGTCCTGTCTGAAAATTTCAGGAAATTTGCAGCTCCCTTAGATTTGTATTGGGTGGAGGCCTCATTTTTCGAACTTAACCCCGTGCCAAATCATGTCTGCAAGTTTCGGGAAATTTGCGGAGTCTTCTGTTTTGTAATGGATGTATTAAACCACATTTTTCAGAAACAGTGATGTATTTTCCATGTCTGCAAATTTCCGTTGATTTGCAGAACATCCAGGCTTACCATGGATAGAGACCTCCTTCTGTTCTAAAAGGGGTTATCTTTTGAATGGTTTTTAGTGTTTCCAAAGGTAGGGACTATTATCTTCAAAGTTGGTTCATTCTTTTTCTTACAATTTATTTTTTAACAAATAACAACATACTTCTTCAATTATGTCCAAGGACTCCAATGCTTCAGGCAAACCAATCCAACATCCAACTGGTTCACTGACAGACCCCTATCGAAATAACTTTCATTTTACAAAAATTAAACAGATTACATCGGTTACCGCAGTCTAGAACTATTGACAACGCTGTACAGTAAATATGACAGAGATAATAATTCTGTGCAATACCTTGTGGACAGTAGCAGAACTTTTTTGTCTTTTCGTTCATGTACTACAGAGGGTTCACTTACTGGAGCGATTTACCGTTTTTTGTCCGAAGTTTTGGAAATCATTATTAAAAATATCAGTCGTTTGATTTTGTCTGAAAACTAGTATGAATAGTTCCTCAATGTTCAGTCTTCTAAATTTATAACAAGATTTTCAGATTTTTTTTAATTGTGAGGGATCGTTGAAGTTTAAGATTCTGAAAAAAATCGTGATTATCTTTTACTTTGACATTGATATGTCATGATATTTGAAAGGGAATCTTGATGAGTGGTTTTTGGTAAAACTTGAAAAAACCTCTAAAAATAATGCTTTCATTTTTTTCCTCGAAAAGTGTTCATCAGATTTTTTTCTACAGCTCTCTAATTATTTAATTTGAATGCCAAAATAACTCGAATTTTTTTCAGAATTTTTAAACTTGCCGTAAATTTTTTTCATAGGTTTATATGAACTTTTCCTGAACAAAAGATTATCCTCCATTTGGCAGGTGATGGCCACATGCAAACATGTGTAAACAAGGGTGCGTCGAACAAAATTAGAGTCGTCAGTTTGCATAAAGTGGGTGAGATTGCTATACCAGATTGCTATAAGAGCAGTCACTGACTGAACACCGCCCTGAATAAAGACAGCGAAGTGGTCGTGGTGTTAGAGCGTTTGCCTCCCACCCAGGCTGTCCGGCTTCGATCCTCGGTCACCTGTCACTGAGCTGAAGTGGTTTGAATTCCACTTTTATTTAAACTGTGGGCCCGGATCTCCCTTGCTCGAACAAACTCTACTTTTGAGAGGAGAGGTTTTCTGCAAAAACCAGGGAGTTTCGTAAAAAAAATTAACAAACTTCATTATCATTATCTAACAGATATTTTCAGTGTTAAAAACTTCTCCGACATTAAAATTTATGTCAGAATCCCATGATTGAACAGTATATTATTTCATTTTTTTTTTTCAGGTATTCCTGACCTTCACTAGAAATCAAACAGATAAATCGTAATGAAGGTGTGCCTCATCAATTCCAGCAAAAAACATTGGATCTCCACCAAGCGTACTTCAAAAAACGAAAACACAAACTTATCGTAGTCTAATCTATTTGTTGATGAACAAGAGGAGGAAGATCGTCCATATTTATTGTTGAACTGATTATATTTAGATATTAAGTAATATTTATCCGAGATACAAAAAGATATCAACACCTAATAGGCAAGGAACATGGTTTGCGAAAACATGAAATATCTGTGGGTCCATCTACATAGATCTGAAAAGACTCAGTATACAATGATTTCAAAAATTGTTGAGAATCTGATTCGTACGACGCCGGATGGTGATATAATTGGGGTTTTTCCATTTAAAAAATACTCAATAACGAAAAAATTTGTCGACATTGCTTGATAGTAATTTAAGGTTTAGTTACAGAAAGTATAATTAGACCTCACTTATAGTTGCACATGGCAATGAATATTGCGCTGGTGTTTGCGTGATTTGGAATTGAAATGTTTAATAGATTGGATGTTCATAACCCTCAAACAATTTAATTTATTTCTGATATGCTTGAAATATCTGTTGTTGAGTGTTCATTTCGAAGTAGCACGATAATTATTATAATTACACAAACAGCTATTTTTATATTGATTATAAGCTCACACGGGTGAATCAAGTTGAATTGTCTGTTATTGAAAGTTGGAAGAAACCTTTATGCCATTCATATCTCAAATAATCTTTTTTCTATGTTGTTTCCAACCAAATCCATGCAACACTACGAAATATTTTCAATAATGTGTATATATAACTACTTAATTAGGATATTTTTTCAGCAGAATATCTGATACATTCATTCAAAATACATTTTGCATGAATATTGATTGATAGTCTTTTGTGATTCCAACAATTGATGTTGGCATAGAATTAATTGTTGTAATTTTGAAATAAATATTGTAAATATGTACATTGTTTAATTGGAGAGCTTCCAGTGGACATTATATTCGTATTATCACATCAACGATAAATTAATCTTTATTTTGGAGATTTAAGTACTGCATTGTAGATTGTGGACCCCGTGAGTTACCGTTAAAACCACCATAAAAACTTCAGAACAAATCAATCGAATGTATACATGAATAACCTCATCTAGAACCTTCAGAAAATATATATTGACTGAAAAATGTATTGAATTTGAATTCACTCTATAAATTCATTTATTCATTTCGAAAGAACTGAAAACAATTATACCAGTTTGAATCTTCATGACAACATTCCAATGCATAATCATGGAACAAGAAACATTCATGAACTTCAGACTGATAGAATCAGGACTAAAATTGGAAAAAAAAGTATAATGTATAATGGTATACTCATTTATAATAAACTGCCAAGCACATTGAAAAATATGAAATGTTCCTTGCAATACAAGTATAAATTCAAACAATATTTCATAAAATGAGTTCGTTTCGACAATTTATTACACTATTACATTTTGTTCATAAATTAACTATTTTACGTTTCAATATTGTGAACGAGCAATGCCCTTTTATTTTAGTACATCGATCCATTCTCTATTGTTATTTTCTAATTCGATCACGATGACAGTACATTGTCACTATGCGGTTGACACTGAAATTGTCCAAAGTTGCGTGCCTTGATGAATCGCTGACCGAATAAAAATAAAACATTTCTATCTATATATGAATAAAAGCTCTTTGGAATCAGGAGATAGTTAGTTATAGACTCCTATAGAGGAAAGAGCCCTAGCGCTCAGTTAGCCTTATAGGCTAGGCCCTTTTGGCCTTAGCTGTGAGTATTGGTGTTCTGGTTTTAGGTAAGAGTTTTATTTGTCCCATATTATATTATTCAATGTCCCATATTTAAAATATGTATTTCACTTGCCTCCCAGTATCGAAGTTGTTATTTAATAAATGTTCATGTTCTGTTGTTACACCTTGAGTTTCTATAGCTATCATCTGTAGCTACACCCCAAGTCGCACTTCGTATAAGGAAAACATTGTTATTATTATTATTATTTTTCTTTGGTGTTTCGGCATCGACTGCTATGGTCATTAGCCGTGTGTTCTGGATAGGCCTTGTTATTAATTCCGTACGCCACTTTAGGAGCAGCACTATTAACTGGAACGCAACAGTGAATCGTGCAATACTCACCCCAGTGTAGCCACGAGATTTTAATAATTTAATCGGTCAAATTAAATAAAAAAATCCCAGCTGCAACTGGGGCTCGAACTTCGGATCATTCGACTCAGAGTCGGACGCTCTAACCACATTATTATTTATTTCCTTAGGAGTGTACCAGTCAGGCCCTGTCTCCGGTGCTCCGACCCATCCGGAGGGCGCGCTGGTGTCGTTAACCCCAATAACCACTCCCTACGTCCGTAGGGTGAGTGACTATTGGGTCCGAGAATCATGTGCCCTGAGTAGACGGAGCGAACCAAGGATAACTTCTTCTGCATTCGCGCTGCTAAGATTTCTGCCTTATATCGGCACGCAGGTACTATCTTCAAGTTGGAGAGCAGTGTGTCCATCATTCCACCAAGGACTCCTATAATCAGAACCACCATTTTGACAGAGTTGTCCGGATATAACCTGCGGAGTTCAAAGAGAAGATTTCGATATTTTTCCTCCTCTTTTCGAACGATATTCATTTTGCCTGGAGCGGAAAATTCCATGACGAATATCGTTCTACTTTGGTGGTCGAGGAGGACAACATCAGGCTTATTGGCTTGTATTTGCCTGAGGGTGGGGAATGAGTATTTCCAATAGATCCGGCACCTCTCATTCTCCACCACGTACTCAATATCCCCCGGAACATAAGGCAACACCGGTGTCTCGTCTATACCGTACGAGTGTAGTACAAAACTCGTAGCGCCGCGTTATGCCTGTGGATATAGGCTGAGACCGCATAAGCTGGGCATGCTGATAGCAAATGCATTATGGTCTCAGGTGCCCCACGACATGCCCTGCATCGGGTGTCAGGGACGTCTATACCCATCACGCGACTACGGTTGTCGAGTTGTCGCAGCTCTTCTCTAGTCCACTTCATCACTCCGAAAGAGTAGAGAAGGATCGGAACGGCAAGCATATTGGTTGCAGCTACTTTGTTCTTCCCCGACAGTTCTGATGACCAGATCTGTCGGAGTTTATGCTGATACTTGCCGCGGAGAGAGTTCTTAACTGTGAATACCTCTTGGGAGCGGCGTTGCTCCACCCCTAGGTAAGTATATGTCTCTCCGGCATCCAGATGATGTAGAATGCTTCAGTCTACGAGCTGGACATCCTCTCCGTATTCCTCGCATCGTCCTCTTTTGAGATGAACCGTGGCACATTTGTCGATCCCAAATTCCATCCCGATAACATGCGTGTACTCTCCTACCACCCTTAGGGACTGATGTAGGTCCCTTTCTCCAGAGGCATATAGTTTGAGGTCATCCATGTAAAACAGATGGGTGACTTTATGCCTCCGGTTGCTGGGGGTGCCGCAGTTGTACCAACAGGTATTCCTGAGTACAACGGACAATGGCAATAGTGAGATGCAGAAGAGAAGAGGGCTGAGGGAGTCTCCCTGAAACACGCCTCTTCTAATGATGACCTGCTCTGTTTGGACTGTGTCTCTACCAGATCTTATGGTGAAGCGAGTTCTCCAGAGTGGCATCAGTTGTCTTATGCATACCACTATTTGATCGGGTACCTCAAGACATCTGAGCAAATGCATGATTAACTCATGCGATGTTGTATCAAATGCCTTGCGGTAATCGATCCAGGCCATCGAAAGGTTACGCTTATACTGCACGGAGTTCTGCGTGATACATCTATCGATGAGCAGGTTCTCCTTGCAGCCGGCGACCCCTTTCTTTGACCCTCTTTACTCATATATCCGTTCGTACACCGGATCAACTGCGGAGAGAATGCGCGTGTATAAGATGCGTGTAAACACCTTATATCACGCATTCAAGCATGTTATCGGCCTGTAATTATTTGGATCAGACAAATCTCCGTTTTTGGGGATGAGCACGATTTGCCCCTCGACAAACCACTCCGGAATCTGCTGCTCCCCATCTAGCCAAGAGTTAAAAACTCTAGCCAGATGGCGGTGGGTTGTTGGAAGCTTTTTCCACCAATAGTTAGAACCTTTTGGGGCCCTTCGAACTTCTTCCGTGGTTATTGGATTGCGCAGATCATTGTGCTCAGGCTGCCGAAGCGTCCTGCAGTAAGCTTCGAACTGCGCTAGGGCTGGAGTGTCTACGTTGTGTGGTTGCGGACACTCATAGATGTTCTTTCAGAAGGTTTCTACCCGATCAGCAGCCGGCGGGTTATCGACAACACGTGGAGGCTCTTGGAATAAGCGGGTAGGTTCATCGCGGAACTTTATGTTTACCGCGATACTTCTCGCCCGCCTCACTAGTGACTTCTTTGCAGCCACTAGCATTCGTATCCTATCGAGACAGTGCTGATTTATGGTAAACAGCACGCCTTGATTCAATATGTGGTAAGCTCGTCTTAGTTTTGCAGCAATTCGCCGCACTGCCGGCGTGAAAGGCCTATTGGCCGACATGTAGTCCACCACACACTGGATACGAGACGCGTGTTGTCTCGCCGACTTGATCTTAGCTTCCATCTTGTGAACGCGTCGCTCATGCCTCCCATCAAGATCGGTGGTGTCCCTCCTCTCCGTCTGGGATAAAGCACGAGCGGCGTCGTACACGACAGAATTGATCTGCCAGATGGTAGCCTCTTCTGAAAGAACATCGCCAATCTCTGCATCCACTTGTGCCGGTTCTTGCGGCTTCAGGGGCTTCATATTGTGAAGCACCTTGCGGGTTCTGATGTCATTATTATTATTTTTATTATTATTAGTATTAGTTTTAGTATTAGTATTAGTATTAGTATTAGTATTAGTATTAGTATTAGTATTAGTATTAGTATTAGTATTAGTATTAGTATTAGTATTAGTATTAGTATTAGTATTAGTATTAGTATTAGTATTAGTATTAGTATTAGTATTAGTATTAGTATTAGTATTAGTATTAGTATTAGTATTAGTATTAGTATTAGTATTAGTATTAGTATTAGTATTAGTATTAGTATTAGTATTAGTATTAGTATTAGTATTAGTATTAGTATTAGTATTAGTATTAGTATTAGTATTAGTATTATTATTAGAATTAGTATTAGTATTAGTATTGGTATTAGTATTAGTATTATTTTCTCCCTTGAGAGTGTACCAGTCAGGCACTGTTTCCGGTACTATGACCCATCTTGAGGACGCGCTGGTGTCGTTTACCTCAATAACCACTCTCTACGTCCGTAGGGTGAGTGATTATTGGGTCCGAGAGTCATGTGTTCTGAGCAGACGAAGTGAACCAAGGATGACGGCCTTCTGCATTCGAGCGGCTAAGATTTGTGCGATAGTACGGCAAGCCGGTATTAACTACAAATTAGAGAGCAGTGTGTCTATCATTTCACCAAGGACTCCTATAATCAGAACCACTATTTTGACAAAATGGTCCGGATACAACCTGCGGAGTTCAAAGAGAAGATCTCGATATTTAGTCCGTTTCTCTTCCTCTTTCCAAACGATATTCATCACGCCTGGAGCGGAAAACTCCACGACGAATATCGTTTTACTTTGATGGTCGAGGAGGACAAAAGCAGGCTCATTGGCTTGTATTTGCCTGAAGGTGGGGAATGAGAAGTTCCAATAGATTCGGCACCTCTCATTCTCCACCACGGACTCAATATCCCCCGGAACATAAGGCAACACCGGTGTCTCGTCTATACCGTACGAGTGTCTTAGATGGTAGTACAACACTCGTAGCGCCGTGTTATGCCTGTGGATATAGGCTGAGACCGCATAAGCTGGGCATGCTCATAGCAAATGCATTACGGTCTCAGATGCCCCACGACATGCCCTGCATCGGGTGTCAGGGACGTCTATACCCATCACGCGACTACGGTAGACAAGGGTGTGGATGACACCATCCTGGCAGGCCATTATGAATCCCTTGGTCTTCGACTTTAGCTCACTCGACCTGAGGAAGGCAAAGGTCAAGCTTTTGGATAAGCCAAGGTCTGCGATATTGTTGAAGAAGACACCATGCATTGGCTTATCCGTATGCAGCTGTAGGAGGACTTCCGTCTCTGCAGCTTTGATGTGAGCTTTAAGCTCAGCGGTTCCCAACTCGGTGACAGAGTTTGGGTTAGCCCTTTCAGTGTCGAATACGATACCAAGTTCATCGGCTGGAAGGGTTGCTGCCTTAAGGAGAAATGCTCCAATCCCTGCTTTTTCATGGTCGCGGACCATGCAGAGAAGGTGATCTGAACTCCTGATGACTTTACAGGCCCCATCCAGCACCATTCTGTTATGCAGACACTCCAATCTCAAACTATTTATTGATGTCATTACAAAATTTCAAAACGGAAAACATCTATTGCTTAGTTACAATAATTTTAGAATAAAATCTGCTTCTGCAACACCTGGTATCTAGCTCGTCAGTTTTCAACCAACCAACCCACTGCATAGAAATTAGAAAAGGAAAAGGAAGTCTTTTGTATCAAAACAATTATTTTACTTTTGAATAATCAACATCGGCAGTTACAAACATCAACCTGTTCTTCCATCTTAATGATAACAGAACCTGTTAATAAGTATCATATGGTTTGACAGCAATTTTGTCATACAGATCAACCCATTTTGGATAAACATCTCCTTTAGGATCCTTCTTTACACTCAATGTTTCATCGATATCCAAGTATTGAAAATTTCCTGGTTCCACCTTTGGCCAAGTGACGTTTTCGAAGAGGCCCGAACTTTCAGGTATGGGGTTTCTGAAAAAGATAGAGGTTTTCATTGAAGTCTATTATCCATGAGGTTGAGATTTTTCTTCTCAGGAATTACTTCGATTTTGTACTCACAAATATTTAGCAAAATTGGTAAATAATTCTCGGAAACGATCGCTAGTCAGAATATCTTCTGCGGGATAACTGTTGAGGGATGTTTCGTTTCGAAACGACCATAGATAATGGTCATCATCGTTATGGCCAACTCTGCAGGCACCTGAAATTTTCATATCCATAAGTAGAGTAGTGCCTATGATTTTTCTGAAAAAGAAAAAAGAAACAGGCAAGGAACATCTGAAAAATGTTGTTGAGGTTCCAACTTTGAGAAAAACAATATTCTCAAACACGAAAACATTCCAAATGGTGAAATGGGGATGCAGTTTATGGGTTGAAAATGTTTGTTTGCAATTTGCGGCGAAACGTGACCTCTTAGCGAAAATGTTCAGTAGAAAAGTTATGGATAATAAAAAAGTCGACAATTTCTGTTCACAACACTTTTCGACATAACCTCAAATTACTCGTCAAAATGGCGAAAAACTGATTTTTCAATATTTAATTTTTTTCTCGCGTATAAATGATTTCATTAACATGAAAATACCACACCTGTAATTTTGAACCAATCAAAATACGTTACTTTGACCGGTTTTCATTTGTTCACATAATATTTAGTTTTGATACATTTTAATTAGAAAGTTAAGATGTTTTCAATATTCTTCGGACACCACCTCTCTATCTTCTTTATGGCGAAAATGCAGGACTCTTCCCATTCAGTACTTTCAAGTTTGAGTAGTTTAGATGCAAATGTTAGTGGACAATTCGGAACAATTTTTTTTTCTCCTAGTTGGAGCCACAATCCTCTATTAATGCGAATAAATAAGTCATGGTACGATGATTGATCATCACATCAGACAATTTCACGTATATTTTGCATATAGTATGATTTTCAGATCGATTCATTTTTTAAACAAAGAATTATATTGGTTTTACTGTCTGTCCAATATTCTTTTTAGCAACAAAATGCGAGTTTTTTTTTATGATTTGAAGTGTCAAAATACAATGATCACAGCCTCCTATGATTGATGTTTGCTGCGCTGGTTATGACTTCCATACCATTAAAGTGCGCATAACCCACGTTATTAGAAACACACAAAAAAAACATTTTCCGCCAATTGTAGTTACTCAAAACTTATGTGAAATTGAGGAATATGCTATTTTCTGCCTTGAAATAGTATTCCCATACAACTACAATGAGTAGCAATTACCAATTTTAAGGCTTAAATAATTGCTGACAAAGCTATGACGCGCTATGAATCTGTCCATGCAGCTTCCCGAAAAATCTCAAAAATTTTAATTTTCTACCACTCAAGTAACTATAAAAAATAAAATAATATAATATTTTTTGTCCCTAAATGGCATTTTTGAGCTACTACAATCAGTAGTAATCAACAGTTTATAGGCTAATAGCCCATTGGTGTGAAGACAAACTGAATATCATTATGTAATCTGTTCCTATAGGTATGTATCTATAAAACTAATGTTTTTTAAATTTTCTACCACTTGTAGTAGCCCGAAGTGAATAAAAAATCAAAGAATATAATATGTTTCACTATAAAACTGCATTACCGTGTAACTACAATGGGTAGAAAACAATATCTCAAAGGGCAGGCTGAGAAGCCATTACATGGCCATTACCGAAACTGCAAAGCACCTTAAATTTGATGAAATTGTAACTTTCTACGACTTGTAGTAATCCAAAATTGATATAAAATGGAAGAATATACGAGGATATATTGAAAAATTCTTAGCCTACTATAGAACCAAACAAAATTTCAATGTCAAAATATTAGATTACTAAACATATTCTGTTCTTATTTGGATACAATTATTACAGCGAACCTGCAACGTCTCTAGACCTTTCAAAAAAAATGTTTCTTCTTGTTCTGGAAACTAGACCTCCACAGCTTTTATTACCTCCTCGTTGAAAGAAAACTTACGACCTTTTAAACTTTTTTTCAGTTGAGGAAAGAGATGATAGTCGGACGGAGCCAAATCTGGTGAATAAGGAGGGTGTTCTAGTAATTCAAACCCTAAATTACGAATATTTTGCATGGCAAAATGAGATTAGTGTGCAGGAACGTTGTCCTGCAAAAACAAAACATCTTTGGATAGCTTTCCGCGTCTTCTCTCTTTAATTTTTTCCCGTAGAGTGGTCAGTAATGTCGAATAATAATCCCCAGTTATTGTTCTACCCTTATCCAAAAAATGAATCATGATTACTGCATGGCAATCCCAAAAAACTGAAGCAAGAACTTTTCCAGCAGATTTTTGGACTCGAAACTTCTTAGGTCTTGGAGATCCGGAGTGTCGCTATTCCAACGATTGTTGCTTTGTTTCTGGATCGTAGAAATGTACCCGAGTCTCATCCATAGTAACAATTCGGTTAAAGAAGTCTACATCGTTTTCAAATCGAGCACAGATCGAACGCGATGCTAATACCCTTGCATGCCTTTGGTCAACATCCAAACATTTGGGGATCCATTTTGCAGCAATTTTTCTCATGTCCAAAATGACTTGAACTATATGATGAAAGCTTTCGTATGAAATATTCAGTGCTTCA
Organism: Chrysolina oricalcia; assembly: GCA_944452925.2. Lineage (NCBI taxonomy): Eukaryota > Metazoa > Arthropoda > Insecta > Coleoptera > Chrysomelidae > Chrysolina > Chrysolina oricalcia. The sequence goes on from OX101824.2 coordinate 42,912,876, forward strand.
GATATCCGTTTTAGCCCAATTCGACGGTCTGTTGAAATCAAGTCATGAACTGCATCGATATTTTCGGGGACTGACACAGAAACTGGCCTTCCCGATCGGTCATCATCTTCAATGGAAAATTTACCTCTTTTGAAGCTTGCAGTCCAATTTTTCACGGTCACATACGAAGGACATTGATCACCAAGGGTATTAAGCATATCTTCGTAAATCTGCTTACCTCTTAACCCTTTTAAATACAGGTAAGTACTTGATAATGGCTCGATACTCCAATTTTTCGATTGTCACAATTTCGATGGACATATTTTTTCTTTTAATTTATTGCGTAACTCTGGTTTACTTTTTTGACGTCAAACTTTACACTGACACTTCTAATAAGTTATTGTTCGTTACTATGGTAACGCAATATCTTGTTTATGCAGGGAACTGGTCTACGCTAACTAAATATCAATACATCCTCGTATTATGTTACGCTTCTGGTTGCCATTTTCATGCAACTACATTGAGTGAAAATTTCAGAATTATAGCAGGCTTGTAACCCATACCTAGAGGATGGTATCGAAATTTCGACGCAATGTAAATTTGTTATATTTACCCAGCTAAGTTGAAAAACAACATAAAAAAAATAAGCTTTTAGTTTTTAATTTTATATGAATGGTTACAAGTGATGATGAATCTAATTATTTATATTATTTGGACTATTGTAATTATTGTTTATATGGAAAACGCAATTATTATGAACTATGGCACGTTGATTGGAAGTAGTTGCTTGTTCTTGATTCCGAGATTCTCGAATCGTCTTTGCCGAAGTTGAAGCCGACCTCATTGCGTCAATTATTTCCTGATTTTTATGTATGGAATTTCATATTCAAGATGTTTGTACTGCAAGTTAGATATTTTTATTTATCTTTTATCCTTCATATACTTATACACCTTTACCATTGTATCAACTATGCTTTGTCTATGAGAATATCTTGATTGATCGAAAAGTGTTGAAATATTTCATGTGTACGGCTCCAGACTCCAGACTCGAAGTTCATCAAGGAAACTTGAGCCTTAGTGCGTTAGCAGTGATCAGACTCATTCAAACTTTTGAAAGAGGGTTCTCATGTATTTATGAATAGCTATTATACCACAATTCTCTTGCTTGAACTATTGCTAGAAACAAAAGATGCATGGTACCGGAACCATTATGAAATTTAAAAGTTCCCCAATATGTCCACCTTACTTATGAAAATATCCTGGAGAGATTGGGTAGGGGATTTTCAGAACAAACTCTTATAGGGCCAGTTGTTCAGTCAGAAAAAATTTGCAGTTTTATATGAATCTTGGTTTATCGATTTGTTCAGTGCATAGTTAAAAATTTAATCCTAGTTTGATTCCAGGTTTCGCTAAACCATCAAAATGACATAACTGACTGGTACAACATTAGAACTGCAGTATGAAATAGTATGGAAATATTATCGGAAATCACTTTCTCAAAAATGCTAATGGACGATGATATAACATAACTGATTGTCAAGATATTATCGAATTGGTCGAAATCCTAGCTCCTATTTGGGCACCTCGTACTTATAGATTACGTGAAAATCATTTCGAGAAATGATCACATCAAGATTTTGTATTAAGGTACAGATTATCAAAAGATATTGTGAGGATTATTGTGAAATGATTTCTCATGAAATCGCTAATAAAACTAATTGGTAAGTGCATTATGTAATTTGATACTATTGGGTTTTTTGTAATGATTCCATTACTCAAAATTATTTTTCTGGTCGAAATGACATACACCAAAGATAATAATGGCACATTCCATTAGGGAATTTTCCTTTTCGTGGAAACCAGCTAGGACATATTTACATATCTTGAACGAATCATCATATCTACTTTAAAAGATCCATCACACGGGATGGTTTGCTCTTGTGGTAGATCCCCAGCCAACCCCCTGTAGAATCATTTAATCAGTTAATCAAATGCAGGATAACGTCGAAATGTAGGAAAAATAATCAAAACATCGTAGAACAAACTACAGAAGGAGAAGATCTAACATGAATACTTGTATTCCAGATGCACAAAATGTTTCAATCGATTAGTCAACAAAACACAGCTGGCAAAAGACGAAAATTATTATTGTCTTAGTGTTAGGTTTTTTTTTGTGGGGTTCAGGAACTTCGTAGAACCTAGAACAATTGTGCTACGAATTTATCTACACCCGTATACATAAATCAGGACATGGTTTCTTCCAGCGGAATTATCGAATATCAATAATCCAAAGAATTATTGGGTAGGCTTCAAAAAGGCTGATATCATGAGCCAAAACACAATGCATTCTCTTTAACAATGCTAGAGCTTTTTTTCATATCAAATAAATCTCATTTTCAATAAACTCAATAAAAATGAACTGATGAGTCAACACTTTGACTCGCAACTTCTCACACAGGCACGTTGCAAGTCAATGTACCTCATCTCAGTACTGTACATATAATAACACATAACTTCTCACACAGGCACGTTAGTAGTTAATATATTTCCAATACAGCTCACAGACATGTAACTTCTCACACAGGCACGTTACAGTCCTTCGCTTCTCGAAAATCCAACAAAAGCAGGCAACTCCTGACCAACACGTTGCAACACGTTGCAAGCCAATAAACACTCAAATCAGCCTAATAATACGTAACTTCACATACAGGCACGTTAGAATCACCAGGCTGAAATGAATACAACGGTGATATGCAACTTCTCACACAGGCACGTTGCAAATCACCGAATGACATGTAACTTCTCACACACGCACGTTAAAAGTCCTTGGTTTTTCGAAAATCCAACAAAAGCAGGCAACTTCTCACAAAGGCACGTTGCAAGCCAATAAACACTCAAATCAGCCCAATAATAGGTAATTTCACACACAGGCACGTTACAAATCATCAGGCTGAAATGAATACAACGGTGAAATGCAACTTCTCAGACAGGAACGTTGCAAATCACCGAATGACATGTAACTTCACACAGGCACGTTACAAGTCCTTGGTTTCTCGAAAATCCAACAAAAGCAGGCAACTCCTCAGAAAGGCACGTTGCAAGCCAATAAACACTCAAATCACCCAATAATAGGTAACTTCAAACCATCGGGCTGAAATGAATACAGCGGTGATACGCAACTTCTCACACAGGCACGTTGCAAATCACCGAATGACATGTAACTTCTCACACAGGCACGTTACAAGTCCTTGAATTTTCGATAGCTAAACTGAATATATTCACTCAATTTCAATGTGCTGAGACTCATGTACAACCAATAAATACCTAAATAAAACCCCCTTTCGAAACATTACTTTTGTAAACATCAATACAAATATCAACAAGTATTAAATATTCAGTATTGAAGGAAAGATCCGTACCAATGATCGTAAGAGCAAAACACAAATTCTTCAAAATGTTTATGACGCCACGAACGGAACTCCCACATGATTTTCTTTGTATAATATTCAACAAGCAATGGAAAGTACATCCAAGAAAAATATAATGAAACATACTGATCCTGAATAATTACCTGCTTTTCTTTTATTGAAAGTAAACTCCAACAATTACTCTCTCAAACAGGTATTATAGCCATTTGTCGATGATAATTCCAAGTAATTTCAAACAAATATAACTCCTACCTTTTATTTCAACAATAGGTATCACTTCAACATAAATAAATATATTTAAACAATCACTACAAGAACAATGATATCAGAAACTCAATACCAACTCTCGAGTCAATACCAACTTACTTCGCATTCCCATGCTATTTTTCTCGCCTCCCGCCAGCCAAACGTTTTTGTTGAAGATCCCTAAAAACCGGCATATGACGATGCGCGGCACATGACTAATATATACTGGACGTACCATCATAGGCTGGCGTTCGGCAATAGAAAACTCCTAACATTAGGAATTCAGACACTATAAAAGTCACTAGGATATAAATAGGATATATTTATAGGTGTAATAAATATAATTACAATACGCGTTTTTGACATTTTTCTGTTGATAAATCTCAATTTTAACCCATTCCGCGAATTTTAATCGTCAGTTCGCAAGTCAGATTCGGCAGTTCCGGAGTTTTAATTCCTAGTTGTAGAAATGAATCGACAGATCATATATTTGGTAGTCCATATCCATAGTTCGTGATGTTTAGCCCCGAGTTAGAGAGTTCTTAGTTCGAGTTCAAGAACAAAAATCAAAATCGACGTTTCGTGATGTTTAGTTTCGTGTGTCTAATTGAAAGTAGCAGTGTGCTAGTCGCTAGGAGATAACTCAACATCGCCAAACATTCGTTGGAAGGTCTGCAACGATTTAGCAAAATTGTAATCGAAATCCACTAGTTTTTGCCAGTAAATACTACATTTCTATCAAGCTTTGCAAACACGTTTCCACAGTCATGAAGAAAGCTCCCAAATTATCGTTCTGGCCTTAAATTTCCATTCAGAAAATGTATATCTTCGTTTGTCAACAAGTGTAATTTTTTGCTACGCGCCGGAATAACAGCTGCTAGAGGTTACCCTCGAGATGTGCCTCTTATGTAAGTGATAAATTATCCTCTCATTTCGGTTGACATTCTGGTCTATCGTAAAAACTTTAAAGTCATATTAGCTGCTTTTTTGTTGGACATTTTATTTTGGTCATACTATTTCACGAATTAATTATGAATGCGTTTTTGAATCCGTTTAATTACTGTAACTGAAGGTTCTTTTCTATTAGTAAAAAAACAGAATTTAGCCCACAAGTTTTTATGTCGTTTTAATGTACAGGGTTGTGCGAAATGAATTTTCAGTTAAACAGTTGCCGATTTTCTTTTAGAATTAATAAGAAAACTTCTTGATTTACTGTTCGTCAATTATTTACATGTGATGTTTTGAATCTCATGTAATATTTTAGTAAACTTATAAATTAATACAGTGTGTTGCGAACCATACTTTATAGCTGTCGCAGCTCATTTATGTTCTTCTGAATTGCATTATGGCTAACTGAGGTCAATAATCGTATATGTTCATTTTTTATATCAAATTAAATTAAGTTTAAGTATCTTCTGAGTTTGTTTTACTGTCCTGAATTACCAAGCATTATAAACACGTTTTGGCAGTACCCTACAATCATTTAAATCATTACTCAGCCGCTCGAGTATAGGTTTTCGATGCTGAGACGTTACGGAGCTTTTATTTTGTCATCAGGGCAGCCTCTTGGCGAAATAAATGTGCGCTGTCTCGTCTGAGTATCAGTTTCGTATGAAGTGCTCTACAAGGTGATACACTCTATTCTATTGTTTGAGGTTCCTTCAACCAAGCTTTTCATAGAATCCCAGGAAAGTATGAATCTACGATTGGAAGTGTTTGGTTATATTTGACATGAATACTATTTTCTTCTTCATTGATATGAGGATTAGCGTAAGTGTAGAATTTTCATTCTCATTGAGTTACATGCGCTCGTTCTCGTATCAGTGACTCCTCAGGTCATACTGTAGGGTTTCCCGGGTTTTTCCTGCAATTGGAATAGCAAATGAACCACCTTCTATAAGTTAAGTCGCCCCGAAGCGCATATGGTGGTGGTACTCTCTTTTGCCTGCACATATGTTCAGATCGGGAAGACTATCACTATCATAGTCTATAATACATAACTATTATAATTAACATTTTAATTGAAACTCAAAAAGCTTCGTCGATAAGCAGAAAAACTTCTGGCTTGATGTATATTTTGACTGAAATAGTTCAGATAAACTGCAAAATCTTGGTTTTCGTTATCCATGGTCGAATTTCTGCTGAACAACACATTTGACGAAAATCAAGGATTCGATTCCAAACCAAGTTTGATAAATCTTTGGATTTCACCATGGACTGAACAACCGGCCCTCAGAAAAGATAAAATAATCAACATCGTTTAACAGTGTGACATGAAATCCGTCCTAATAGTTTCTACCACTCTGGGAATACAACCAGAAGATCACTGTCGGATATATGGTCCAGAGTAGAACAAAAATTCATCAGTGTAACGAGACGAGCCGTTGAAGACCAATACAATAAATCTATGGGGTGGCATTGATCTGATTGATCGTATGATTTCCTATCATCAATTAAGTGCTAGAAGTAAATAATGAACCGTATAAACTATTCTCAATTTCTTTGACTTGGCAATAGCTAATTCATGGACATTATATCAAACTGACCGACTCAAATTGGCAGATAAGAAAAAACGTATCAAAGTTTCAACTTGAGAGTAGCTGATTGGCTCTTAACTGATCATGTTGAAGTTTCTGACAAAGATATTGACATTGCTCGACATGTTGTCACCAGAAATGACCACAGCTCCCATTTTCAGGTCTCCCTTCAAATCAACCAAATACAAGAAGAAACCAACATTTGACTCTTCTAGCTGGTGATTTGAGAAATTCGGTTTGGAGTAAAAACCCAAACTGCAAGAAAAAAATACACAGTTCTATTGTGAAAAGTGTGCAAAATTCTTATGTATTACTTTCAATCAAAACTGTTATGATTTTAGAGAGATAATAAATTTCGATGAAGAACCCATATCCATCCAAATGGACAGATTTTTTTCAAAATTTATTGTAGAATTATACTTCTTGAATTTTTTTCATATATCTGAAGCGATAATTTGCAGATAACTTCAATAGTCATATTGAAATTTTGCAAATTCAACTTTCGGGTTCCAGGAGGATATAAAGTAAAACTAACTCTGATACAAGTAATTTTTAGTTTTTTTTCTCTACGTGTGGTATAACTCTCCCTATCAATTGAGGTAACAAAATTTTATAATCATGTAACACGATTTTCGTACAATCATACTCTACCTTTTAGATTTGGTCTATTTCCTACTAGCGATCCATAATAAGAGAATTGGTAGAAGTAGACATCGCTGTATTTTGATTGCATTTCAGCATGGCGAATCGGTGCCCGGTTGAAAGACATGTCACTGAAATACTGAAAAATGTTTAGTACATGTTTTCGAACAGAGTTCTACGGAACTCTCAATTCAAGACCATTCCAAGAATAAGACTCATATTGGGTGTTCCCAGACCTATGTTACCACTTCAATAACTTTCGAATGAATAAGCAAATTTTGTTCAAGTTTCGTGATGTAAAAATCCAGTTCGTTATCGGTGTATTGGACTGAACAGTCGAATTATCAAACTCTTCAATTTCTCTTACAGTTACTCTTACAGTTACTCAGTGCGGCTTTTTTTTGGTCCCCTCTCCCTGTTAACTTTTGAGCGGTTGGACATTAAAACATGGAACAGAGACCGATACTTATTTTGAAAATGAAAGACATTGCAATAGTCCAATGGGGGGCGCGGGGGCATATCAATTTTAAAGTTCCAAATGGCATGTGGGGTAATTTTTTTTTCGTTGGTACGTATTTTAACAATTTCCATCTTTGCCTTTCAAAATTTTTAATTTGATGGACCCCTAGCGCCATCTGTCAAGTAATTGCAATGCATCTCATCTCAATAAGTAGTATCATAAATTCCATCCAGAATATTTGTGTCTTATTGCTCCACATCAAACCGTTCAAATTTATGGAGGTAAGAGTGCCTACCACCATTCAGATCTGCAATTGATATTTCGAGTGTGAATGGTTGAAAAAAAATGAACAAAATACGAAAAAATGCAGACTGTTAAGAAGAGAATTGGATTCTCTTTTCAACAATATGTCACCTGACCCCCCTGCCCCTCTGTCAAGCAATCACAACAGGTGGGGCTGAAAAAATACACTGTATATTTCTGCATATTTGATAATATGAACAAACCCAAATACACACGACTCAGTGCTCGAATAAATTGTTGGTCGTTGGTCAAAATTGTTGAATATCTATTTGTTTGAACTCATCAACAATGGACCTTTACATTTATGGAAAATAAATTGCAAAACTCTTTCAAATCGATAGGTTCTAGTCTGAAACGTCCATTTAACAAAGAGTTCCACTATATTTTTTTTCATTTTGAAAGAATATCTCATTTGAAAGTTTGCCGCTGACGTCACGTTCATCGGAAACAACCCCCACCAAAATCCATGTTCCGAAACATTCAATACCGTTCTCCTCAATAATATAGATTCCAGCTTGGTATAAGCCATTGAGAAAAAATTGAAACTTCTTCACTTGATCAACTCATAGAAAAAAATCCACATATTAGCTACTTTTTATTGTATTTGTAAGTTTCAAATTTCCTGAACAGACCATCCTTTCGATGAAGAACGAGCATTGACAACACTGCAAATCGTTATGACAGTTCTCATGTAACAAAAGTGATCTTGAATATTTTTTTTCTTTAGTTATCAAAGAGTTTGATAAATTATAATTGAAAAAAATTGTTCCTTGATAATAATTACCTACAGGAGGTAGAAAAAATTGTTAATCAACAAATCCGTTCTGAAGCAATAATTCTTTTTTTCAACCGTTTTTATAAATCATAATTTGCATCAAAGATTATGTTTTCAGTAAAAAGTTTTTAATTACCTTGTAAACTATTTTTTTATAACAATTTTGTGGCTACTGATCATAAACAAACAGATCAATGTTAATATAAGAAAAATCTTTTTTAATGATTTATTAAGCTAATTAATTTTAAACCTGAGTAAATTGTTAATAACAATGTGAATAATATATATTTTTTATTTTTCCAACGGGAATCACTTCTGAGACCTTTGAAAATAACTCCAAGAGAGAAAAAAATCTCAGATTTAATATTCAACAGTATCGCAATTGCAATGTTCATGTTTGCATCGGAAAAATAGTTAATTAACTAATGCATGATATATATTAAAATGGCGGTGAAAATTTTTTGACAGCAGATTATTTTTTATTTATTTTTTTTCATTGGTGATTTGGCATCGACTGCTATGGTCATTAGCCATGTGTTCTTTATAGGCCTTGTTACTAAATCCATACGCCACTGTTAATTGGAACTCAACAGTGAATCATGCAGGACTCACCCTACTCGAGCCACGAGATTTTAATAATATAATCGGTTAAATTAAATTAAAAAATCCCAGCTCAACCAAGGTTCGAACTCCGGATTATTGTTCATTTGTCTATTCAGTAGATGCCTGAATTTGTTCGATTCCTAATTTTCATATTCAATGAGTTTGTATAATATTTATTAATTAAAGGTACAAAGTTGTAGAGGCTTACGTAAGCCAGTCCCCGGTTTTCGGCCGCTCTGTAAAATTATAAGTATTTGTCCTACAGCTCCTTGAGATATCGTTTCTTTGGGAATTTTCTCCTCATGTTGAATGTTTTTCCAAATTTTAAAAATGTCAAATATTTTTTGAGATATTTGTAAAAAAACCAAAACCATTTTAATCATTAACAACTTTTAGAATTTAGAATTCCCATATTGGGGTGGTTTCCGATCAAACCGGAAATGATGGAGGAGTATGAAATAGTTATTGGAAAATTTTCCAATTATTTAATCCCATTCCGAAACTGAAATCGCGGTTTAGTCGGCTTAACTCTGAATCTTGACCTCGTTCACAGGTCAAACTTGGCAGAATGTATGTACAGGATCATATTATCTACCGAAATGTGAAATCATCAGACGGTCACACACTGACTTTGACCTTGAGAAATTCGAAAAATACATTCATGCGACTTGGGGCAACACCAGGAATAATATTTTATGCGCAACAGATGGTTTCTCTACCTGTCAGTAATTCATATAGACAGCTCCTTAACTATTACAATATTCAATACTTTTTTGCATAAATTCCACTAGAACAGATTTTAGTTTTCGACGGTTTGTATGGCAACCCTGCATTTATGTTATGCTCATTGTTTCCTGCTTACCCTGACAGCTTTTCCCAAGTTATCTTGCAACAAACCATCCGTGTAAATTCTTCTTATAGCCTCTCCCACAGCTTTCTTCTGTTTGTCGTCGACCAGATGCATATTTCTATTAACTAATCTCGACACGTCACTGTCATATGTAGCAACAATGGACTTGAAATTTGCAACTGTAAAGAAAGAGAAATATTGGTGATTTTTGTCTTCATATTTCGAGTCATGCTATGTATTTAAGCGTCTCAGAGCCGGAATATACGGGGTGACCCAATAATGAAGCGCTGACTCACCTTATGTACAACTTAGCTACAATATTCAGGCAGAGGTAATAATGACTAAATGGATTGAGCAATCAATTTGGCAAGTCTTTAATAGAAAACAAGAAGTGCCTCCTACAACCGTTGAATCATATCTGTTGGATTCATTGCAACGTTTTCATTTTCTTGGAAAAACGATATGTATTTCCAACGAAACATTTTTCCCATTCTTTCACACATTCATGTTTGAATAATTGAAAATGGTTGGTACATATTTGTATATCTATTCATTTTATTTGGGAGGTATAATCACAAAACTTGCCATGTCCTTTCTAATGGATTTCCAGTAAACCAATAAAAACTGTCAACAGTAGGTAATTCGATTTATTGCGATCTGGTTCAATTTGATGGGATCTCTATACATATACAAACTCCCCCATACAGATTTTATTAAAAGAGACCCATTGATTCTGCCAATTTTTCAATATCCTTTGTTGTAACTGACAAGTTTTGTTACCGACTAATGGAAATGGCGACTTTTGTTAACCATTTTTGTAATATTGACCAGTTAGCCCAGTTGGTAAAATTTTACTCTGAAAGTCTTAGTAATTAGCAATCTCACTGATATTTTTTTTAATATGCCAGTCAAAGGTTCAAACCCTTGCGACTGCAGACCTTTTTCTGATGGCCCGAGAAAGTGCTAGGAATCGCACGTAAAAAGGTAAGACCTCGTTAATCCTTAGCTCGCACAAGTTTCGACTTCTGAGGGCTGCCGTTCGTAAGGGGATGATAGCTGGTTAACGGAAAAAACAATTTTAACAATAACAATTTTTTTTTGTCAATCGATTTCCTAAAGTCAAAATCATAGATTTGGAATGAATGAAATGAAAAATAAAAAATACTATCTTGTAGAAAAATATTTTTTTCTGCCAAAAAGATCTATTGCACTCTTTCTGTTAGAGTTACAGTTTGTCCGCAAAAAAATCATTTAGTCAGCTGCGCGAGGGCCTATTTTTTAGAACAGGGCGTATTACATTATAATCTGATACGTACTTACGAGATCTTTAAGTGAAATTTCAAATACTCTATTTTCAAGTAGGAAATCCAAACTTTCTAATGGTATAATTTATTTTTCGTATTTAATAAAATATTGTATAGAAAAAACGCGTACATATATATTAGAATCGAAAATTAAACTTTCAGATTTTAAATTTTCTCAAACATAATTACCCATATATAATTCAGAAAAAAAATTTCATTTTAAGAAATTTTCCAGTCATTCATTTTGTCTCGTTATGAAATACGGCTCTGATACGGCGGTGATGATTTTGAAATTTTTCGGAATCTAAAGATCATAGCGAATACCTGCATTTGTTTCTATTGTATTTCTTACCTGTTTTTTCACTATAGAAATGTTTTTTACTATGGATACTATAAACGAAAAACAGCGAACTACTATCAGTTAGATCGCGAGTAAATACCAACCAGCAAACTTGAAAGCATGTCTACGTGGACATGGCGAGTTTTGAAAACCAAGGAATTCGACTTGGATGAAACAAAATGGATTATGGCAAGTTTTGAGAATAACTGGACATGGCGGCATTTGTTACGTACCAGAATATGGACATAGCAACTTTTGTGACTAACTCTTATTTTTTGACATGAAATTGAACGAGTTCTGGCTGGTTTTGTGGAGAATCGGCCTAACTGACATGTTTAAATGTCCCTTCTGCCATAGGAGGTACTTTTATAGCATTTTTCACAGAATATGGACATGGCTAGTTTTGTGATTACACCTCTCATTTAATCTATTTTCAATTCAGTTTCAACTTGTTACTGTTCATAAATATGTTCAACATTCAATGCCAGTCATATCATTGCTATTTGAATTATTTTTCAGTATATTTATAAAAAAAATTTGGATATCACGTGTAGGTAAACTGAAACGATTCGAATAAAGTTCGAAACGTCGGTAATTTCTCAGGATTTGCTTTCCATGTTCTTACTATCCCAGGTAGCACAGGTTAGTGAAATGACGTCCTAATGACGTCTTATTAAAGTCCCGTTTGGTCCGTGACGTCCTCCACCACAAAATGACGTCTTATTTCATGACGTCAAATTGACTCATTCCGTGGAGGTCATAATGATGTCCCTGCGAAGTCAACTATTGGTAATCGAAAATTGTCGACATGAAGAGTCCGTTACCTACTGGGAATCATTCCAGAATCCGTTATTACAGAAATCTGGACCCCTCCTGATAGCAATTCGCCAAAAATGATTTAGGGCCGGTTGTATGAAGCGTTTTGTCACATTGCGTCCACGTCCCGACTGAAATTTGTATAAATAGTAACAATTTTGTATGGTTTTTCTGTTTACGTAAGGTTAGTCAGATTAGGTTGGCTAGTAATTAACGCATTTTCAACTTAGTTTGCATGAGCTGTCTTGTCATTTAAACTTCCCGCGGTTACAGTGACCAATCGCTGAGTTGGTGCAGTCGGGACGTAGACCTTACACTCAGGCCGAACGCCGTGGTAGCGGACAGCGTTGAAAATACTGAAAAATATTCCTCAGGAATAAAATATTCAAGATTACTTTCAATTAGAGGAACAGACGAAACTCAATGAATTCTTGACAGAATATGAAGAAGAAATGGGATGATGGATAGACTATAATTTCAGAATACTGTCAACAATAAGTACGTAGTGGATGACAAATTCCAATGAGATGAGTCGTCTTTTTCACAATTCCCAATGTCAAACATCAAATTGTCATAAATCATGAAATATTTGATTCTTAAAGTGTAAAAATGTTCTCGAAAATTAAAAAGTTGGGATGGGCAAAAATACGCATACGTGCTACTGATATCCATTTGTTCCCAAAAACATTTCAATTTTGTTTTGTCACTAGATGGTAAGTATCTTTTGTTCAATTCTATCAATTAAATACTCATTACAAAAATGTTGTCAATGGGTCAAGTCTTAAAAAGTTATGAATAATCCTGAAATAATTTAGGTTCCATGCACAATGTATTCCATCATATCGTCAAAGGAGAGAAATTTCAAAGCATCATAAAGTACAGGATCACATTCGAAATATACAGAAATCGTAATGCAGAGAAACGCACCCCGTCATAATCGCATTAATTCTGAACTTAAAACTCCTGAACGTACTTTATCACAACGTACATGTTCATAACGTACTTATAGAAACGACATCCGATCATATTCGTAACACCTCTTAATGGCATTGTATCACAACATCAACGTATCAAATCGCTACAGCACAGAATTCGTATTGCACAGAATACGTACTGGATCATATTCGTATTTTGTAGAATACGTAATGTTTCAGAACGTATTCCATCATAATTTGGATGCGCGCGCATCAAGTCTGTCTCAACGAATTATAGTCAACGGGCCAACTTAAATAAGTTCGAACCGAATTAACTACCACTAGGACAAATGCACTTGGCATCCTTCTCGATGAAATTGAAGATGTGATTACTACGCAGGAAAACAAATCACAAAATCATTTCCAAGCTTTCAAAACTACTAACCGTTTGGCTGATCAGTGAATTAAATTTTTATTAATCATATTCAACACTCCAGCATTTACTGTAGTGGAAGAAAAGCGGGGCTGAAATACCTACATAATTCGAGAAATCCACGGCATGGGCGACATCTATTTTTTTTTACTATAACCTAAAACTGGGGGAACACAATACATTTGTCATTTACATCAGTGGTTTTAAATGTACAAGTTTAAGTGTTGTAACAACAGAACAACACTGACAAACAACACTGTTGTTTGTCATACGAAGTGAACGTTTGTTCAAGTAAATTGTTGACAATTTCTTCGTTATGACTAGTAAGTCGAAAAAGTTTTGTTCGGTGCCTATGTGTAGTAACTATATTTCGGAAAATGTTTCCATGCAATCGTTCCCAAAAGATTTGAAATCGACGAAAGAATGGATAATGAAACTGAAAATAGGCAAACCAGTCAGTAAATACAAATGTGTTTGCAGTGAACAGTTCCTTCCTGAAGACTTTATATTGAGTAATATTATTTTGAAATTTTTGTCAAGAATCTAACCAATAATATTTTCAGATATAAGAAATTGAAACGACTGAAGAAAGGGGTTATTCCATCTCAGAATCTTCCTATGTCAAAGACGGATCGTAAGATTAATCGATCCGATAGGGCAAGGTATATAGATACATTTACAAACAATTGAAATTCAATCAAACATTTTTCAGGTCACGAACCGAAAAAAGAGATGTTTATATTAATGTAGTTAACATAGAAACCGAACTTGTACCTGACATTTATATGGACGTCGAAGTAGAATCTGAGCTGGTACCTGCATTTTCTGTGGATGAAGTGCTTCCTGTTGCAAAATCTAGAAATTAGTATGGCATATGCAAGATGTCAATCATAGCAGAACCATTACAATTTCTGCTGATATTTCCACATATAATCTGTTAACTTCACTGCAATCTGATTATAGTATGAAGTGTTCTACTGGTGTTGACACAACAGTCGTAACTGTTCTTGTGGAGTGTTCCATCAATGTTCTAAATGTGAATTCACAAGACATTCCTGATAATCTTCTGATGAGGATAGTGCTCGTGCTCACCAAATTGAGGTGTAGTAATTCCCTCTGTAATTCTGTTTAATTTGCCAAGAACATGTACTACATATTTTTATTCCACTCTGGCATTGCTTGCCAAAGTGTTGCAACCCCTAGTACACTAACCCAGTAAGAAGAGCATACTTGCAAATATGCCAAAGTGTTTCGAGAAGTTCAAAAACACTAGGGTGGTATTGGATTGCACCAAAGTTCCAGTGCAAAAAAGTAAATGTTTGATTACCATCAGAATAAATAGATATTCACATTACAACGGAACTCAGACTATCAAGGTTTTAATAGGAATCACACCGTCTGGCTTGATATCATACGTCAGTCCTGGATATGGAGAAAGAGCTGGTGATGAGGGAATTTTTAATAAATAGAATTTGATTTAAAAATTAGACCCATTGGATGCAGTAATGGTTGACAAGGGTTTTATGATTGTGAAAGAATGTGAGGATTACTTCATAAAACTGATTCAACCTCCACTTCTAAAAAAACTATTTTCAAAAAAAGAAGCTAATCGAACTGCAGCTATACAGAGACTCAATCTATATAAAATAATTTCAACTCAGATTGAGTGGTACAGTATTCCACATTTGGATGAAGTGTTAGTCAATTTGTCTCCTATTATGTCAATAAGCAAGAAATTTTGGATAAAATATTCACCAAACATTTTTTATGATTTTTATATTTACTATTTGGTATCTGTTATTATAATCAACAAGCACAATGTGTTCATAATTACGAGAATTTATAATAAAAAAAATCAACGTCAGCATAATAATTAATGATTTTATTACTAATGGTGGATTTATGCAGGAGTCATAAGTTTTAAGTCATAAGTAAGAATATTCGTCAGTAATTGGTGATTGGTGAACAAGGAGAGTTTAATCCCCATAAGACAATGGGGACACTATAGAAAGAGATTGAAGAACATTTGTGACGAAATGTGACGTAGTTGGACATGTTATGGCCGCCGTTCTCTATAGACAGTGACGGACTAGCTCTTGGTTTATGAAAGTTATATGAGACAGTTTTGTTTCTTGGTTCGAGTTCGAATCCTGTACTCATATCCAAGTACGTCACTATGACGCGTCGATGCTACAAGATTCTGATTGGCTAGAGCTTATCAAACCCTCCTGTTAGTTTAGTCTCTTTGTTTTTCTACTACTTTTTTTGGCATAGGTTTTAACAGGTTACAGAAATTTTGTGATTCGAATTTTGTGTCGTCTTTGCTAGGTGATACAGTAAACTAAATTCAAAACTTGAAAGTGGTATTTTCTTTACGTCACACAATAATTAGGACCAGTGAGTTTCTTGCAATTTTGTTTGAGTTATTATTTTGAAGGTGTATCACCAAATCAAAGCCGGAAGCTAAAAGTAAAGAATATAGGCCCTCCACCTCGTCATCTGTGAGTCCGTCACGGAAGTCAAATTTGCTGAAAACACATTTCCGAGCAATAAAAGATATCGATATGCCTTTTCTGTCCATTTCTTGGATCCTGCAAATCTGGCTTTATCTATTTACATCGTACCCTGGATCATGCTAAGAGGAGACATTGTCGAGTTTTTCCGGTTTCACTCGTGATAGCATTGAAAAGCACGCGTCACGGAAGCTGTATAACATTTTCTCTAAAATTTCATGTACGTAGTGCTACTCCAAACTACGAAGGCTCTGGAGGGCCAGTGCGAAAAAACTAAGTAGAAATTTCGACTTAGTTTTTTGAGTTGATGAAGTTGAAATTTCGCGTTGGTCAATTCGAAGTTTTGAGTGTAAGTCGAAATTTTGGATTAGTGAGACAAAATTTCGAGTTAAAAGTCGAAATTTCAACTTATTTTTTTTTCGCACTTGCCCTCCAGAGCCATATCGTACCAAAGAGACAAAACGTTATATGTATTTTTATTTTGATAGAGGGATTTAGCCATTGAAGAAAAACTGTGAAGTGCACATAAGATGAGTTAGAAAAGTTATTCAATAAATAAATGTATCAAAAGGCAAGCTGAGAATGCAATACAGTACTGAAATTGTATTTTTAGTTGAATATTTGATACTTGCTAAATACTATTTTGATTTAAAATTTGCAGTAAGTGGACAAATTTTTCTCAAATTTAAAAAAATAAAAGAGCCCCCTTCATTCAACATGTATTATTTCACTTACATTATTCTTGTACGAAGTTGTCAAGAAACGTGAACCTGTATAAATATCATATGTGATTCCTCATAAAGAAAAAGAAATGTAAAATAACTATGACATTTGATATCGTATAAAAGATAGAAAACAGTTTTGAATTCGTCGTTTTTTGAAACAGTTTCATATTTTGTTAAAGAAATATCAGGTAGAAGCAATATTCTGCATTTTCAGCAAAAGCAGTTTTTTTCTGGTTAATCACTCACAGAACAAAAATAATAAAATACAACAAAAATGTATTTTTTTTAATTAAAAATTCATTACTTTAAATATGGGCACTAACCAGAAATTAACACTTTTTTATTGGTGCCCCTTTTTACCTATTTATAGGACGCCTATTTATAGGAGACAAACGAATGAGATGGAAACTGTCGTAGTAATCGCGTAAAGTGAATAATGTATGGACATTATTTCGTGTTTTTGATTGGCTCAGTGTCCGTTCCACCTGCCATTTGCAATTTGCATGTAAACGAGAGAGCAAAGTAGCGAACTTTCGTGGTGTTTGGCATTTCATTGTTTTTGTCTTGTTAGGTCTCACAGTCAGTTTTCGAATTCACCTAGATATTTTCAGGGTGATTTCTCTTGACTAATGTTTAGGGGAGGATGTCCAACGTTCATGATGACAACCGATGATTGGTTTATGAAGGTGATAATGCCATTTCCGACAGTTATCATATTATTTTCTGTTTTTATTGAAAGCTTTTATTTAACTTGCTCTGTGTGTGTTAGATGGGTACAAATCTTGCAAGCTGAATTAGAATCACTTCCTCTTATTTTATAGAATAGAAATTTTTCGTGTTGGTTCAGTTCCGATGACAAAACATTAATGTCGAAGAAATTGTCCACCTTGCCCCCCGAAAGTTAGATAGAGAACGCGTAGTGTTTCGGAAGTTTTATTGACGGATCTGGACGTCAGAATTAAGAGCGAAAAAAAATAAGTAGGGGGGCGCCTCCCCTTCTCTAGAAAAGTTGGAAAACTAACTCGTGAAATTAAAATGGAAAAAATCTCTAAAAATCGTGAAAAATATCTGACAGTCGAATGTTATGGTTTATAAAAAGGGATTGTCCCCCCTCCCTCCGTCCTCCGAAAGCTAGATAGAGAACGCGAAAGTTTTCGGTCATTTTCTTGACAGATTTGGACGTCAAAAATTACAGCAAGAAAAATTAAAGTAGGGGGGTACTCGCCTCCCTCTTTTCTCGAAAAAACTGGAAAACACGCGAAATTATAATCGGAAAAATCTGTAATAATAGTGAAAAATATCTGACCGTCGGAAATTATAGTTTAAAAAAATTGGCCCCTCCTTTACACCCTCAAAAGCTAGATAGAGAACGCAAAAGAATTCGGAAAATGTTTCAACAGTTTCGGACATGGAAAATAATGATGACAACAAAAATAGATCTTGGGGCTCGCCCTCCTTTCCTGTCACAAAAAAAAATAGAAAAACTCGCGGAATAGAAATCAAAAAAATCTGTAAAAATAGTGAAAATTATCTGGCCATTGAATAAAACGGATTAAAAAAAATTACCCCTCTGCCCCCCTCTAAAGCTATTTAGAGAACACGTAGAAATTTGGAAAAATTTCCAACTGTAAATTAACAGGAAAGCGACCGTGCAACATTGGCGCATTGATTGAAATGAACAGACTAAGAAACATATTCACAGAAAACTAAAAAAGAAATAAATAAACAAACTTAAAAAACCTTCAGATAAACGCTTTTATTTAAATGCACAAAAGCGAAAAACCCATAATTTTGTTACATTATAAAATTTTAAATGATATAAAAGCTTGTCGTGAGAATAAATCTTGAGGTAATTATAAATTTAATTTACTATAAGAATTACATATTTACTTCTCGCGACAAGCTTTTATATCATTTAGAATTTTATAATGTAACAAAATGATGGGTTTATTCGCTTTAAAATTAATTTTCTTCTTTTTAGTACATTTAAATAGAAGCTTTTCTCTATAACGTTTTTTTTTTCAAGTTTATTTATTTACCATAAAGTCAAAGTTGTAGAACCTAATGAGGGTTTTCTTTCGAAATTAGGTACTGAGATAATGGCATTATCTGCGACTGAATTTGAAGTTTCAGACGATCGTTCAAAATAACCTCTATAAGTGGATATCCCTTATCAAAAATGAAACTTTATGACTTCATGACCAATACGCACAGAAAACTCATATAAAGAAGATGAAATGATTATTTATATATGATACAAAAATTCGAAAATTAGGACTTTTTTATGAGCGTGGAAACACGTGAGTACAAAAAAGCTCTTTATGAAAATGTATCTACAATTTCATTTCTACGCATGTTATTATATTGGCAAATTGTAGCAATTGTTTAGTATATTTTATTCTATGAAGTTTTCATTTGATGACTTTCGAGTAAAATCTGACGCAAAATACTGTCTTTTGGAATTATATGAACGATGCGTAAAACATAACTTTACGCATATTTGATTTTTTCACTTACGTGTCCTCAAAAGTATCACTTTAGGCACTGTACGTGGACACTGCGTAAAACCATAAATATTTCCATCTCCCCGATGATCGTGCATGGTCAGTAAACTACATTTTTTTCTACAACCGCTTACCAAAGTAGGTAGCATTTGACGCTTTCAGATCTCAACGCAAAGCTGATGTTTTTTCAGAAATGTTTTGTGACAGCTTTTTCGCTTTAGTGCGAAAATATTGAAGAAACGGTCGATCTCCATAGCTTTCGTTGAAAACGAACCTATTCTTGCAGGATGTTTAGTATAGACAATAAATTCATAACACTCTTAGGAACTGTGGTGGTGTTGAGAGCGTAGCTGCTATCAAGCTGAAGGCCTGTGATTCGATCTCGACATACTTGTTTTTTCAAACAAGTTATCTTGTTTTGTTAGAGATGTGAATTATTGGATATTTGGTTAGCTTATTCATTTGGGATTACTATTAAGTGTTTATTTTCTCATGGGTAATGTTAGGTGCCTATGTTGAATGAATTGTCAATCGTTTCTATGTTTGAAAGCTGCGTTTGAAGAAGAAAAACATGTGTATATTTCGAAAACAAAGTGCCATTGCCGCTCTCCAAAGATTACCGCGCTCCTCGCGCTCTAATTACACAAATAACTATATTGTACAACAAAAAATGTATTTTAGGCCCGTGTAGGAGATGAATGATTTCTGGTGACAACCTCCTTTGAAACTCTCCTTATATAACCATATACATTATTGATAACATCGAACCACCAATTAAAGAACACCTGTCCGCCAACACTTGAATTTTCCTTGAATTGTCCTTGAACTGTCCTACCCAAATAATTCTAGATCTATCATGGACGGATTCGGATATGAATCACAAAATTTGTCCTCCATCTTGAATGTTCGTATTGGTCTCCAACACAACAAGCCCTTGTATAGGTACCAATTTTGAAAGAATCTAATCAAAAATCGAATTCGCCATTTCGAATTTTGAAAAAATACAAAACTACTCGAGATTCGCATTATGAATAGTTGGACAATAAATCACAAAAACTGTTCGCTATCTTGTTTTTTTCTCTTGTGAATGTCATAACGAACCTGAATGAATTTAATGGACACCTGCCAAATTTAAAGATGATTGGATCAGTGAAATTGGTTAAAAATTTCCACTGAAGTTTTGACCCCGTTATACCTAGACAGTAGATACCATACCTGTTACGTGTGAGTAAAACTAAACAAAAGCTTGTACAAATAATACTGATATATTATTATTTACCTACTTATTGGGTGCCTTCAAGCACTAATGAATATTCTTTATGTGTTTTCAAAACATATCAACTGCGATATAATATCGTAATAGAACATTTTTTTGTACCTATACTTAGGGATCATTTTTCAGTAAGAATATTGCTACATTACCTGTTTCATTATATTAGGCTTAATTGCAGCAATATAAAATTTTACCACTGATAATCATCTGATATTCAAAACATCCGAATGCAAACTTTGACTCGTCTTTTATTCTGCTAAACATCTCACCAATGACAATATTCTGCACATTTCTGAATGAAGTAAATGAAAACTGGCGTTCTATTTTAAAAAGAGACAGAAGTATAGTTTTGCGTGCCATCCGATAACGGCGCCACATTACTGGATACATTTTCAATGTTTCCAGTAAAATAGTATAGATGTCTCAGGTGACGGCCATCCAATGCATTTTGCAAAGAGATTGTTTTACTATTCTTCTTTAGACAATGCTATTATGATCGTTTGATGTTAAGATGCATTGCTGTTGTGATAGTTTGACATTATGATGCTTTGTTTTTATGATACAGTGATTTTATGAAATTTTATGGTTATGATGGAGTACCTTATGAAAAAGTACGTTATGGAGGTGTAAATTGTGATAGAATACGTTCTGTAACTTTACAATATGACGCTGTACATTTCTGTCTTGTACTATATGATCTATTGCGATTTCTATCCTTTGACGATATGATGAAGTATTTTTCTCTGTATTACGATTTCTGTACTATACATTATGATGCATTGGGTGTTCCCATAATTTAGAGGAATAAAATAATGGTTTCTTTGACCTGGCAACTCTGTCGCGGCAGCGTGGGTTGTCGGTCGGTCTCGGCTGGATTCGGTCTGCCGCGCCTGTCGTCAGCGGTACAGTACGGGTTGCTGTTTTTGGATTGTGTTTTACTTCGTCGAATGTCATTGCCACGAGCAATTATTTTTTGGAATCCCGACTTTGATCTCGGGTGTCCAACTTTAATCGCGAACTCCCGACTTTAATCTCGGAGGTCCAACTTTAATCTCGAACCCCCGACTTTAATCTCGGGGGTCCAACTTTAACCTCGGACCCCCGACTTTAATCTCAGAGGTCCGACTTCAATCTCGGACCCCCGACTTTAATCTCGGGGTCCGAGATGTAGAGCTGTTGAACGAGTTTTCCTTATGTGTGACATGTTCATCGTTTCTTCCTTTATTAGAATCTTAATCCAGCAAAACTCCATGTTTGGGTATCACATTCTCTATAAAGCCTTTTGGGATTTCTTCCTAACGTTTCACTAGCGCGAGTGGCTAGCTTCTTCAGAGGCTTATACATCATGAATAATCTCAGATGACTGGAGATTCCGTCTGCGGAGATTGTATTCATTCTGAATATGGTAGTCTTATGCGTTGATTACCGTATATGGATGTGGTATATTCTCACTGACCCTAATTGACCCCTTTCTATTTTCCGGCTTAATGTCGTTGATATCCTCTGTTATTTCAGAGTTGCTTATTACCGTAACTGGGTTAGGCATATTTTCGAAGTAGAGTCACTTTGACGACTTTTCTGGTCCAGTCTACAACTGTTCTAAAGATTCCTAAATAGAATATCATCGTTTGCAATCGCAACCATGAAATATAATTTACTAGAACTTACCCAACTGCGCACTAAATTTACTAGGAACGCTTTGAACACTTTCAACTACATTTATGCATTTATGCAAAAAGTAGTTCTTGGGGGTGCCGCTGACCACATTTTATATTTTCAACAAAATTTATAGATTCATTGCTGAGATATAGTGCTTAGTAATCCCGAAAAGTGCTCCCAAGCACCGCAGTGCTCGGGAGCACTTTTCGCCAACTAAGCACTAAGCCTTTTCGTAAAATGATCGAAGAACTGAGCACTGAATCCAAGAAGTGCTCAAGAGCACAGTGCTTATGAGCACTAAAATGCTTTAAGCACTTTCACGAGCACTAAGCACAGTGCTTTGGGACAGCTCTTCCTGAGACCATCATAAAGCAGCTTCTAGCCGAAAACGGCACATCCTAAAAATGCCTTTAAGGCTAAATCTCAAAACTGTATTGATACTATTAAATTGTAATTCTATATTTTCAAAAAGTTCTTCAAGGCAACTTTGAATACATAAATTAAAACTTATTACCTGACGTTTTGCCCTTAAATAGTTATTTATGTACCAAGGACGAAAAACTGTCTAATATAGTCGAGCCTGCAAATTGATAGCCGAGGCGCAGCCGAGGATAGCAAGCAGGCGAGACAGTAGACAGTTTTTCGCCGAGGTGCATATTACATTTTTTCGTCGACCTCTACATACCTTTATGAAAGTAAGTACTCGCATGTTTGCTGGCCTCAGCTACGTCCAACTCTTCGAACTGCAGTCTCGATCAATTCTTGATTATTATGAACACTAATATTCACACCACGGTCTAAACTCACACGTAAAATCTAGCGGATTTCGTAAATAATTGATTTGACAACAGCAAATGACAGTTATTGTCACAGACGCCTATGTATTAATTAAAACGTGGATTTACGAAAATGACTCAATCGCCGCTCTCGTACCGTGCCGAATCATAGTGACCACAGCGGACGAAAAGAGTTTGCGGACGAAAAGTGTTTGCGGACGAAAAGTACTTGCCTTCAAAAATAGTCGATTTTTCGTCCGGAAATTAGTACGTAAAATGTCATTTTTTGCAGAGGTCGACGAAAAATGTATTTACAGCGGACTAAATTAACTTCAAAATAATAAATTGATCCTAAAAGAGTTTTAGTTTGTTTACTAACACACGACAACTTTTAAGTCTGTAGAATGGCCGGCAAAGTGGTAATATTTTAAACCGCATACGTATACAGGGTGTCTCTGGACTTCATTTTTTCCTCTTGGAATCCTATAGATCGTGTCAAAATATCACCAGTACTTCATATAACATTTTTTCCTAAAGGCCTTCGTTACCAAGTTACGGGCAGTCAAAGTTACAAAATGAAAAATGTTTTTCTTTGATAACTTTCAAAGTGAATATGCAAAATAATCTTAATTTTGGTGATTGACTAAACAAGTGAATTCCTTCGATGAGCGTTCATGCAGGAGTCAGTTGTTTTGCTACAAAGTCAGGAACGGACTACCTCCGATGGTCCACACCCCAAAACTATGAAATGACAGATATTTTTCAACAACATAAGGTTGCGTAGACAATTTTCTGAATAAAAGTACTCGTATGGAAAGTCGATCGGAGCAATGATTCTTGCAGTTTTACTCGACGATATCAAACCCGAACGTCCACCATTATTTGAAATTGAAAATTTTCACAGCAGAAATAACAATGGTAACGTTAATCAACAACATTTTGCAACAGAAATAATACAAAAATGCTAAAATAAAGTCCTAAACAAGAAGTACAGTACCTAGTTGAAAGTTTCAATCACAATGCAGATATTTTTTCAAATGAAATATTAAGATCTGTAGATTCGTGATGTTTTTGAACTAACAAGCTACCTACTCCACCATGAAATATCGAATTCATTCCGTATTTTGTACGTACATGTAGAATAAGCACGTTTCGTGTTGTGTTATCTGAATCTCATGAAACTCGACATTTGAAAGTTTCAAATTTGTATTCATAGCTTAAATGTTGAGGAGGTTTACTGATAAGTATAATTTCATGGAAGAAAATCTGGATTTAAATAGATGGATTTAAATCCGGAGACCGCGGTGGCCATGAATATGACCCACCTCTACCAATCCATCTATTGTGGAAAATCTGGTTCAGATGGTCCCGCCCAATCGAACTAAAATTATGAGGAGCGCCATCATGCTTAAACCACATATCTTCCTAGCTCCCTTGCTAGAACAAGCTCTGCTTTTGAAGGGTTTTCTCCGAAAAAAAAAGTCAATTTAAATCTTTCTGAATGAACTCCAAATAACGTTCTCCATTCAATCGGTCATGTAGAACAATTGGTCCTTTAAGATATGGTTTCTTGTGATACCAGCCTAAACATTCACGTTAAATTTCCGTTGGTGTTTGGTTTGCAATATCCCATGGGGATTTTCTTTGGCCCATATGTGGAGATTATGAGAGTTGATTACTCCATCTCTACTGAAACCTGCTTCATCAGTGGATGAAACTCTTGTAATAAAAGTCATATACTCTCTTCGCTTATCCATAAACCATTTGGCATATCAAAACACTTCAAAATATCCTATACAATATTGACAATACAATGACAACGCACCACTCAACAAAACAAAATCGCATTTCATTTTGTCATTTTTTATCAAAACTAATTGTATTTTTTTCCACAAGGTATTTTTGGCAACATCTGTGGAAGAAATGGAACATAATAATTTTTTACCGGATATTTTTCACCTATTCATGTGCAGCCGTTTTTGTAGCTTATTCGTTTGTTTTTAATTAGTTATTTTCTCCGATGTGCGTTTTTTTAGCTCAATTAATATTCGGGTTGAAGATTTTCTTCCATGAAATTATACTTATCAGTGAAACTTCTCAACATTTAAACAGTGAATACGAATTTTAAGCTTTCAAATGTTTCATGAGATTCAGATAACACAACACAAAACGTGCTTATTCCACATACATACAAAATATGGACTGATTTCGATATTTCATAATGGAGTAACTTGATAGTTCCAAAACATCACGAATCTACAGAACTTGATATTTCATTTGAAAAAAATATTTGCATTGTGAATGAAACTTTTAACTAGGTACTGTACTTTTTGTTCACGACTTTATTTTAGCATTTTTGTACTATTCTTTTTGTAAAATGTTGTTAATTAACGTTAGAATTAATATTTCTGCTGTGAACATTTTCAATTTCAAATAATGGTGGACGTTTGGGTTCAATATCGTCAAGTAAAACTGCATTTTTATCAAAGATCGTTGCTCCGATCGACATTCCACACGAGTAATTTTATTCAGAAAATTGTCTAAGCAACCTTATGTTGTTGAAAAATATTGAACAATATCTGTTAGTTAAAAGTTTTGGGGTGTGGACCATCGGGGGTAGTCCATTCCTGACTTTGTAGCAAAACAACTGACTCCTGCATGAACGCTCATCGAAGGAATTCATTTGTTTAGTCAATCACCAAAATTTAGATTATTTTGCATATTCATTTTGAAAGTTATCAAAGAAAAATATTTTTCATTTTGTAACTTTGAGGGCCTGTAACTTGGTAACGAAGGCCTTTAGGAAAAAATGTTATATGAAGTACTGGTGATATTTTGACCCCATCTATACATTCCTGAGAGGAAAAGAGGAAGTCCAGGGACACCCTGCACTAAGCATATCATGAAATAATATTCGAAAGCAAACTATTCTGTTGAAAAACTCACCAACGAATGGCACTTTTCAAATAAAATGTATTGAAATACTTCAACATAACTCGATCGCCACTAATTTAATGTATTTTTTTCTTATTTAAAAAATATCACAAAAATATCATCAAATTTTATTTTGCATCTAAGCATCTAAATGCATTTTTTTAATCAAATGCCATAATTGAAAACACCGTCCTTCAGTTTTTTAAGAAGATCCAAGACGCAATTATTTGAATAATAATACTCTTTTCGTTTACTATTGAAAATGTCCAAAATAGCGGAGTTTTTATTGCTGTAAAATATGGCGTGATCTAGATTAAAACTAATTGTTCATTTATTAAATGTTATAAATCTCACAAGATTTGAAACAGCGTTTTATCAACCACTTTAAATCTAATATGACTCTCGCAGGAGTCTGTTTACGTTTCCTTTCAAAACCAATATGCTTCAATATGTTCAAACTGGTGACCTTATTGATCACAAATTTCCAAAAACCAAAAGGTATTTCTTTTGACCAAATTTACTTAATTAAAACCTTTAAACATTATGATACTCTTTATGTACTCATTAAGGTGAACATTATTTTTTTGGATGCAATGTGGTATTATATTGAATGTATAGTCTTAGGATAAAACAGTTTTCCGAATGGGTTTCAAAGAATCAAGGGTACCCCATAAAACAGCACCAAAACTATTTTTTCCAGAACGGATCGTTTCAAAACCAACTTGCTATTTAATTCTAAATAATAGCAAATTAGTTTTAAAATAACTAATGTTTTAAGAGTTACATAAAACCAGTATAGTATCAATAGGACATTAAGAGCAAATAGCATTTTGATTTTGAACTACAGAGTGCATTAAATTCTTTGTTTAAGAATGAGTAGTCTTTAAGAACTTTTAGTTTATCTTAAGGTTACTCCAAATCCGATTTATTGAACATATTAAAGCCTTTTTGAAACCCAAATAAATAGAAACTGTCCTAAAATTGTTACTTGGGATGTTACTGTGTCAGCAAGGAAAATAAATAATTTCAAATTATACCAATATCTTGGCTAGGCAATAGACTACAGGGAGTTATGAACTCGTCTGCCCCTGGATGTCTAGATGTAACATGATATAAATTGGGACAACCAACTCTAGTTACGCTAATTGTGGGTAATTACACTCACCTGCAGCTCCAGCTATGGCTTCCTCTGAACAGATCCCCATCAGAAGTGGAACGCCGTTCAAATGTCCATTTTCTATTGCCGAGTACATATTCTCAGTAATGAAAGCATTTTCGTGCTCTGGCTCCACATTAGGAGTAAAACGAAATCCCTTTAAAATCTGTTCGTTTCCGGTATGCTGATGAAAGAAAAAGCTATTGCACTTTATTCAGATATAAAACAATCTAGGAAGCGTGTTGGGACCGCATGAATTCCTAATATAATTCAATGTATCATGTTCCTGGTGCCCACTCACTGAATTTATTTGAAGACCATATAACTCTCTCCGCATATCCAAGGCTATTTTAAACTTAATAAATTAAAACTAAAGTTGAATAAAACCAAAGCATCGCATAAAAATAATCAATATTCACATCAATGGTGAAACGACTGAATTAGTACAAGATATCAAATATTTCAGATTTTTTGTTGACAACTCTTTTCCTTCAAATAGGCATACTGAATATATAAACAAAAAACTACCTTGGAAAATGTTTTTCCCTAGAATTTCCAAATGATTAAGTATTTATGCCAACTTCACTACATGGTAGCAATTTATGTACCAAGTGCGTTATATAGGTCGTAACGCCCAGAGGGTAACACCTACCGAGGGCCTTTGGCCCGAGGGTTGAATGTTGCCCGCTGGGCGTTAGGATCTAGTAACGCTCGTGGTGCATACAAAATTTTATTTTTCACGAAAAAATTATCTTAAACGATGTTGTTCACTTCATAAATTTCTTCTCGTAGCATTTACTGCGTTCTGGTCGGCAACTGAGCACAAGTGAGCTTCTATGCAATTGCCATGGAAACATTGAAGAGGTTGCTGATGGTTGTTTATTTAATGAAATGACACTGCATTTTTGTAAGAATTGACAAGCTTGTTAGTGGAGGAAACTAAAAACGGTTGTGTTTATAATAATTATGGAGATCCCATACATAATGTGACGCTCAAAGCTGAAAAAGGAAACTTACTGCCTGTGAAATCCAAATTTATACGAGAAGGAGTATGACCATTTTTTGAAATGGAAAGATGAAAACAGAGTGGATACCGTAAATGAAACTGTCTTAATGGCATACTTCCAGGAACTGGTGAGTTTATCTCATGAAAAATATTAATATTTTTCTTTTGTTTTACATTATTTTAGTCTGAAAATATAGTGCAAATAGTCTATGGACCAAATACTCACAGCTGTAATCAACATTGATTGTTACAGGAAATATTATTATGTCAGCATTCAGTCAACTGATGGCCTTTCTGAAAGTTAAATCAAAAGGATACATTCCTAAAAAATCAAAGGTGTTGGAAGGTGAACAAGTATTACTTTTTATAAGGAAAGCTCCAGATGATACTTTTCTGCTATATAAAGTTGTTCTGGTAATGGGCGTATTTGGAGGTTCAAGACGTGATGAAATGGACAAGATGACAATTGATGACTTGGAAGACAGAAGAGCGGTTTTATCGTAAAAACAAAAAAAAAAATTTTTTTTCAGGTACCAGAAACCAAGACCTGCACCCCAAAAAGTTTCACCATTGTTGAAAAAAGCGAAAAAGGAGCCTTGAACTTAGTTGAAAAGTACATTGCACTACGACCAAAAGGATGTAAACAACGTAGGTTTTTTTTTAACCGACAGAAATAATAAATGCATTGGGTTACATGTAGGTAAAAATACTATAGGAAGTGTTCCTTCTATCTTAGCGAAATACCTTGATTTGGAAAACCCGAAAGGTTACACCGGACATTGTCTACGCTTCTTGTTCAAGGTGGTGCTTCCTTTATAACAATAAAATTACAAGGAAAATGGAAGAGTAGAACGGTAGCGGAGAGCTATATTGAAGAAAGTATCTTCTCGAAGAACAAAATTGCTACAATGATAGCCCATTCCGTTTCCGAAAAAGAAAATGTTAAGGTAAATCTATATGGAGTAATTGTATTTCATAGCCGTAATTTGTAGTCGATAAATCTA
The DNA here is from genome assembly GCA_944452925.2 of Chrysolina oricalcia. Taxonomy (NCBI): domain Eukaryota; kingdom Metazoa; phylum Arthropoda; class Insecta; order Coleoptera; family Chrysomelidae; genus Chrysolina; species Chrysolina oricalcia. The sequence goes on from OX101824.2 coordinate 42,942,056, forward strand.
ATTGAGATACGTTAATATAACGTGGATAAAAAGTAGATAATTAAACACGTTGGAAATGGGTGGATGAACAAACGTTGAGTTCATGAAACGTTGATAAATGGTAGATATCAAACTTGTTGAACATGGACCTGGTTGACACAAGTATGTCGTGCATTCGAAATTTTCAATTCTTAAGAATAGTTACTAGTTTGGTATGCAGATAAAATGACGTTCATTAGTGTATTATGTTTATTTATATATTTATTATTTATTAGGTCACAAGATTGAAGTCAATTGGTGGCACTTCTCCTGAAGATCACAGTAGGAGAATTTTAAGATTCATTTTAACGAATGAGCTGGCTTGCCTCTACAACTGGAATGACAGATAAGAAGGCTTTCAAGGATATACATGTGATCCAACCCATTTATGATGAGGTTATCACTTATGTGCCATATTCCATAATAATTATATTGAGTGATTTTTGCAGTTGCTGTCAAGAAAGAGTTTGAAGCAGCAGATCACATCCAAATAGCAGATACTACAAAAGACTGGTTATATTTTGCAAAGAAACGTTTGAATGACGACATCAAATCTAAAAAATAAAATTATTTATATTAATATATATTTTCTTCGATACATCCGATGAGCATAGGACATTTTGATTCTCGTGATGAAGTGATCTTTGAGTTAACCTCTGTCTGAATTTATTTCAAAATAAAATATCAGTAATTACCAAAAAGTCTGTTTTCAGCATTTCCAGTAAAAAAAAGCTCATACGAAGAAAACCCAATCGTTTTTTGGAAATCATGTTTTTTCTCTAATTGATCTAGAAGCAATGGATTACCCTGTATAGAAATTGAATACTGGTAACGTTCATTGAACGTACTGTTTTTGCATTTTGTAACGTTTACATAACACGTTTCAGGGTGGTGATGACATAGGTTGATTCATAGTAAAATACATACGTTGCTTCACCCCAGTTCAATTAACGTTGTTGTAACGTTTAAAATTGGTAGTAATATCGATTAAAAGATATTGATATTCATCGTTGATTCAACCAAGAATATCAACGTTACCTAATTACTGGAATTCTACGTTTGATTTTGGTGGAATCCTATAATCATCATCAACGTTTATAATTCGTATCTCAGCAACGTGACTTCGAAACGAAGATATATCGTTATGCTGCAGTAGAATATAACTGGATAAAAAACGTTGAAACCCCGTAAAAAGGCATAGTTACATTGAAACCGAATTATAACGTTATATTTCAGTTGAATTTTAATTACAATAAAAACGTGTTCATAACCTTGAATCAACGTGAAGAGGTAACGTAACTATAAAACCTGAATGAACCCTAACGACATTTTGCGGTTTTTTCAACGATGAATAATTGCAGCGTTACTTGAGAAATTCAACGTTTTTTCCACGTATTCGTGTTTATTGGGAGTATAGACAATTTGAGAATTTTGTCTACTTTACGGCCCGCCTGGCCATAATGCGCCCACTGGCGGTAAAGTGCCACTTTACGCCCGGCGAACCGGGCGGTAAAGTGTACTTTACCGCCCACTAATGCATAAAAGTATTTAAACTCCACTATTTCACTAGCTGTGGAAACGGCAGAACTCTAACTTCTACTACCTGATTGAACTGTCAGTGGTCTATTTGAAAACTCTTGTTTCCTGTTTATGGCACAGTTGAGGTCCAGTAGTGTTTCAAAATATAATAACTTCACTCTCGTACTGAATTGTGAAATGTAACAACGCTACCCAAGTACTGAATTATAATAAAATATTTTAATATAGATACAGTTTGTTCGACATATTTCTGACAACATTGTATTCTTCTCATCCTATATTTTATGACTTGTGTTTTTATTGTATGTTAGAATTAAGGAAACTGGGAAGAAAAGGGAAAAGATAAAATTTTGAATGAAAGTGATGCTGTCAAACGACTGATAGGTAATATATTATAAAAGCACAACACTGACTCAATCGATATGGATTATTGAAAATTCAAAATTTTGTCAATAGCTACTAATAATTATAGAAGTGATTGTTCTGTTTGTCTGCAGTGGAGTACAACACAAATATGGATTTGAATGTTAACAATTTTATTGAAATGGCATAATACCAGTTTTGGTATTTTTTTTTTCTTTGTTATCTTGGCATCGACTGCTATGGTCATTAGCCACGTGTTTTGCATAGGCCTTGTTACTAACTCCATGCGGCACCTTAGGAGCAGCACTGTTAATTGGAACGCAACAGTGAATCGTGCAGGACTCACCCCAGTCCAGCCACGAGATTAGAATAATTCAATCGGTCAAATTAAATTGAAAAATCCCAGCCGCAACTGGGGCTCGAACTCCAGACCTTTCGACCCAAAGTCGGATGCTCTAACCACTGCGCCACGCCCCGACATATTTTTGGGTATTAAAATTGGTATCAACAATAAAACAAATAAAAATACTTTTAAAAACATTTCAGAGAAGAGCTTCATTTAAATTAACTGAAAAGGAGAAAATAAATTTTAAAGTGAATTAAACTCATTATTTTGTTAAATTATGAAATTTTAAATGATATACAAGCTTGTCGCTAGAATTATCTATGTATTTAATTTTTTAAATCAAATTAGAAATTATCTAAAGATTCATTCTCGCGACAAGCTTTTAACAGTCGAAATTTTACAATGTAACAAAATGGTGGATTTAATTCACTATAAAATTTATTTTCTTCTTTTAAGTGCAATTTAATGAAAGCTTTTGTCTAGAAACTTTTTTTTAAAATTTAATTATTTAATTTCTTTTTTAGCTTTCTTTGGATATGAATCTCAGTCTGTTCATTTCGATTAATGTGTCATTGTGGCACGGTCGCTTGCCTGTTAATTTACCGTTGTAAATTTTTCAGAATATCTACTTCCAGGTAGCACATCATATCGGTTGAATCTTGGTTCCATATTCCATATTGGGCCAATATTGTAAATTAAAAATCAATATTGGTCCAATATGGGTGGATATTCAAAAAACAATATTAGATTAATAATATTGGTGGAATATTGGTTGAACCTGTTGAGAATGTGAATTGTCACATGTAATATTGGTAATATTGGTTGAATAATTTCTACCAATATCGATAATACAATACTGGTTATACAGGGTGTCCCAACGAAAACTTTCCAAATGGATTTACTGGGAAATGACAAATTATTTTCGGAAACGCTGAAACACGTCGATTTTGATTTCTAGGGGGACACATGTCAGTGATGAATTTAGTCACGCAACTTCATCCCCCTGACAGGGGCGGCTACCCCATTGCGATTCATCATAGGGAACTTGGGTCGAGTGATACATCATCTTAAAGCTCTCGTCATTCTCTATCCAAACTTTTATATTTTTTCAAAATCGAATTACTGATAATTGAGATTAGTGTGGTAATAGGGTTAATTTAAATAATCAATATCGTGCCTGTTCTTATCCCAATGGGCACACGCACGTTGAAAATACGTTGAAAATAAGTTACATAACCGAACGTTGAGAAATGGTAAAAATGTCGCGGGAAATAACGTTTCTTTGCATCGAGAATTATATTATTAATAAAGGTTTTCATCAACGTATTATTATAATATATCTTGGGTAAAATCAAAAACGTTTATTTATAACGTGTATGTATATTATACCACCATACAAGTTTATATGTTTAATCAATAACGTATGAATAATGTATATTTCCACCATCACTCATACCATTGATAAACGTTGTCTTTCAACCTAATATTATAATATTTTTTGAGCCCACCCTCAACGTTGATTTAGGACGTGTTCATATATTATACTACTATACAGGTTTATATGTTCAATCATTAACGTATAAATACCGTTTATTTTCACCATAATGTATATCTTTGATAAACGTTGTCTGTCAACGTATTATTATAATATATCTTGGAATCAATCTGAACGTTGATTTATAACGTGTGCGTATATTATACTGCCATACACGTTTATATGTTCAATCCACGTATAAATAATGTTTTTTCCACCACTTATATACCTAATTAATAAACGTTGTTTTCCAACGTATTGATTTAGTATATCTGAATATTGTATTATAACGTTGACTTATACATATTAATCAATATCATTGAAATAATTTACAAACCTGAAAAATTCTAATTTGTTTCACTTCTCATGGAAACGCCCCCGTAATTTTCGACGTAAAACCATGAAATTTTTAGGATCGGCAGATACACTAAAAATAAACTCACTGCACAAAAAAGGTCACCCTACCTGATATACACTGAACTCCAGTAGCGATGGAAAAATGGATGGTTCCATCGCTGCTGGCATGCAGTGTATATGTCGACGGATGACTCATTGATGGTGACTTTATTTTTAGTGTATTTATCGACCCTGAAAATTTCATGTTCCCACATTGAAAATTACGGAAGGTACGGGGGCGTTTCCATGAGAAGTGAAACAAATTTGAATTTTTCAGGATACAGGTTTATCAGTAGTAATTTAGGGATCCTGGACATGAATCTGAAGGAATTTCAGGCCAATTTTTGTGTCCAATACCTTTTCCACAGGCATTGACTATCTTCTATTTAAACAATGATACTAATTTTTGAGTGGACTCGTTTTGATTTCGAGAGCTCCATAAATCCTTTCTGATGAGTGGGTTACCACGAAACAGCTGTCAAAGGTTGGAACTCTCGGAATTAAAACGAAAAATACTCTATTTTCACTTATGCATATTTAGATACAGTGATGTTTTGAAAAGAACAAAATTGATTTGTTTTAACCTGTCGTCTATTAATATTCACAAACGGAACCAACAGGTACCTAATGATTCCATATTGAAATTTTCATAAATCCTGATGAAATATAATTGGATCAAAAGTTACCTGGTGTTTTCAAATTGATAAACCGCAAATAAGTGAACACTTCTAATCATTATGAAACAACATATATTAAAAAACTAAATTATACACTCTACAAAAAAATACTTTAACATAAAAAACATTCTGAAATAAATATTTGCTGTCCTTTATTGTGCGGGAGTTGATTTCTTCAACCTGGCTGAGGCGAATTTCAGCCATTCTTTCATCACCGTGCAAATGCGATATTCCTCCTTAGCTGGGAAGCTGATCTTAACAGCCTCTATAAATACGAAGAAAAAAAATCAGACACACAGAAAATTTCTTTCCTGGTTAACACCTATATCTATCAGATAGATAAAAAAAATTTAAAGAAGAATTATAGAAAACTAGCATTTTGTTGGATGAAGATGTTCGTTAGATGCAGCCTGAGCATTATTGATAGGGCGAGTGTCATTTCAAGACATCGATATACAGGGTGGCTCACGAAGTTTATGACAGGGAATATCTCGGAACTCGAAAGTAGTGGAGAATTTCGGGGTTCTGAATAAAAGCAATTGGTGCAGCTTTTTTTTATATAATGTTACCCAATGAGCTCTTTGTTTTCGGTAACGTGACATCAGATTCAAAATTATTAATGGAACACCCTGTATATTTTGGCATTTTTATGTTCATCCCGATGAAACAATTTCAACAAACTATCACACTTGTCTTGTGGTCTAAAACGATCAATTCAAAAAATACAGGTACTTCAATATCCTCTATCCCACGACGTCTGAACCGAGCAATTGCCAAATTAGGTTTAGGGTCACCCTGTGTATTTGGGCAGTCCTATATTTTATGTGATGATTAAAACAATGCAGAATTAAATTAATCATCCATATTTTATTGAAAATCGTCGTTGGACAAAGGATATTGAAGTACCTGTATTTCTTGAATTAATCGTTTTAGACCACAGGTGTGATAGTTCGTTGAAATTGTTTCATCGGGAGGAACATAAAAATGCCAAAATATATAGCGTGTCCCATTAAAGATTTTGAATCAGATGTCACGTGACCGAAAACAAAAGCCTCATTGGGTAACATAGTATCAAAAAAATCTGCAACAGTTGCTTTAATTCAGAACCCCAAAATTACAATTCTCCACTGCTTTCGAATTCTGAGATATTAACTTTCCAAAACTTCGTGGGACACCCTGTATAGTACCTTCTACGTTTATTCATTATGATTGGATGAAAATAGAGTTCCACAACATCTTTTCTTTTAAATCAACAGTTCACTGTTAGTCGAGGTGTTAACCAGGATAATAATAATTTTCAATCATTTTATGTTAGGTTGAAATTCTGATATTGTCATCCTCAGGTGATTGATATAAGTTCGTCAAATGGAACGGATAACATTGTATTCGTTTAAGAACATCCCTTATGAATTATTTTAATGACTGGTTTCTTCCTGGGCAAACATTCTTAATAAGGTGCATTCATTGCAAAAAAATATGAAATTACATGACAAAATGAACAATAATTAAAAATACCGAATCAGAATCATTCACCTCTGCTGTTATAACTGTTATACATATCATTTTCTGGAGTTGTGCATTTTCATTGGAAGAACTCTGACAAAATAAGTATAAGAAAGTAGAATTCCGACTTTTTCCGTACAAATTCTCGAAATCGATATGGAATAGTCCACCAATATGTTATGATTGCCAAACAATAAAAGACAACTTGAGAAAAAAATACCTATTAATTATACTGACGACGCTTTGATTTGATAAAATCGAAATGGTGGAAAATGGACATGGCACAAAGTAATGGTAATTAATGAAGTAAGTACTTTAAATGCTAAACAATCCTACTCAAAAATTATGCAACAGCACTATGATTTCATGAAGTATAACATACAAACTAAAAACTGCACTTTTCACGAGTAAACACCAGTTGCCTGTAGCCGCTTGCAAATAAATTATGCCGTGCCGAAGCCGAATGCCAATCATGGGATGGGAGGATGACTGTCAACCACAGAACTTATAACACCCGCAGAGACGACAATAAAGTGCATGGCAAAACCGTTCTGTGATTGGTCACTGTACCGGCGGTAAGTTTGAATTACAAGACAAGAGGAATTCAAACTGATTTGAAAATGCGTAAATAATAGCCAACCTAACCTGACTAACCTCACGTAGACAGAATAAACATACAAAATTGTTAACGATTTAACGACTATTCATCCAAAATTGTTGATAAACACCAGCATTGGTCGGGGTGCTCATGCCGTGCATTTTAGTGTATATTCCAATAGAGGGTGCAGGGCATGGTTGACTGACAACTTGTGGTAACAAATTAAATCACTGTTGGCAAACCAGCATTTATATTTCATTCATATTATTATTGGATTCAAACGGAGGTGACATGGTCAGTGGTCTGGCCTCCGAGTCATGTCGTAACTTCAGTAATTTGGCCTCCAAGTCATTGAAACTATGGTACAGGGGTGCTATTCTCGAATCATTCGACTTCCAATTCGTATACGGATGAAAGAGACAATTATATACATATTTCATGTGTGTTAGTGTGAGACAGTAAAACAAATTCGCATACATACAAACTCGAAAATAGGACCCCAGCCAATGTATAAAATGGTGCAGCATTAAAATAAAAAATCACGGTTCCTTGAAGAATCCTGCATTAATATGACGTCAAATATTCATGTTTGTAACTACTCACGCCGTTCTTCATATAAGTATTAATTGTGAAATTACGTTGAATATATGTTATTAGAACGTATTGAATTAACGTAATAAATTGAGATTGTAAGACAACGTTGAAAATGAACGTTAATTTATTTTTAAATCCAAAACAATTATTATACGTATACTATACATATCAATGGTAGACGAATGGTAGATTTTCGAGTTAAAAAAACGTTCAGAACACACGTTAGTATCACATCTCATAACGACGTATTTTTAGATGAACTATTCTACTGGAAGGAAGAAAATTAGGTTGAATATACGTAAATTATTAACGTATTCATATTGTGGACTGCAGACGTATTTCAAACGATTCAAATGAACAATTAATTTCTTTTTATATCCAAAACAATTATACGAATACTATGCAATATCATCGGTTGACAAATGGTAGATTGTGGAGTTGAAAAAACGTTCAGAACACACGTTAGTATCACATCTCATAACGACGTATTTTCAGGTAAACTATTCTACTGGAAGGAAGAAAATTACGTTGAATATACGTAAATTATTAACGTATTCATATTGTGGACTGAAGACGTATTTCAAACGATTCAAATGAACAATTAATTTCTTTTTATTTCCAAAACAATTATATATACGAATACTATGCAATATCATTGGTTGACAAATGGTAGATTGTGGAGTTGAAAAAAACGTTCAGAACACACGTTAGTATCACATCTCATAATGACGTATTTTCAGGTGAACAATTCTACTGGAAGGAAGAAAATTACGTTGAATATACGTAAATTATTAACGTATTCATATTGTGGACTGGAGACGTATTTCAAACGATTTAAATGAACAAGAAGTTGTGGACTTGTTATAAAACAACGTTAAAATAACATTTATAATAAACGTTACAATAGATATGGGAAAAAAACGTATTCCTTCTCAATTTTATAAACAATAATTGTAAAATTACGTTGGATATATGTTATTTAAACGTATTGAAATAACCTTATCAATTATAACTGGAATGACAACGTTGAAAATTCAACTGATAACGTATTTTTCACACAATCAACGTTAAAAAACATTAAAACAACGTATGTGTGCCCACTGGGTATCGAAATTCAATTTATTAATTGCTCGAAATGAGCCCCTCCTACCTCCATACAATGATAAAGTCTACTTTCGAAACTATTACGAACGTTTTCCAATATTCTGCCGCACTCGTTTACAATTCGACCACGTAGATCCTCTAGTGACTCTGGCGGAGTGGCAAAAACTTTGCTTTTGAGATGCCCGCATAAAAAATAATCCAACGGGTTGAGGTTCGGTGATCTAGCTGGCCACTCAATTGGTCCTCGTCGCCCTATCCAATGATTGGTATATCGTTCATCCAGAAAGTTTCTAACTGCAACTGCATAGTGAGGGGTGCTCCATCTTGTTGAAAATGGAGGTTGTCTTCCGAATAATCTCCATCGTTTTCGATGATATCCGTTATCATGGGATCGATGGCATTCTCAAGAAGATGTAAATACATTTGTCCATTCAAATTATCATCTATAAAAAGTGGTCAAATAATATTTTTGCCAAAAATACCACACCAAACATTCAACTTCTGCGGAGTTTGTGTGTGGACCTCACGTATTAACCTGGGATTGGTATCGCTCCAGTAGCGGCAATTGTGACGATTTACGTTTCCATTAACAAAAAATGTACTCTCGTCTGAAAAACAATTATTGAAGAGCAAATTGGGATTTGTTCTCAGACGCTCAGACATTTCTTCACAAAACTGTTGACGTCTGTCAAAATTGTCTTCGTTCAGTTCATGTACAAGTTTTAGTTTGTATGGATGGAATAGATGTGACTTGAGAATTCTCTGAATACTCGATCGCGCTACACCTGACGCGTCAGCCAAGCTTCGAATACTTTGAGTAGGATCCATAGCTACGTGTCCCAAAACCGCTACCTCAACAGCCTCGTTCCTTATCAGACGTTCAGGATGATGTTTCTGGTTTCCCACAGACCCAGTTCTTTCGAATTTCTCAATCAACGTTTGAACATAGGTATGAGATGCATTTTTCCCTGGATGCCTTGTATTGAAAATTCTAGCTGCAGCTCTTAGACAATCATCATTTTCGTAGTAAAGTTTCACTAACTCAATTCGTTCTTCTTATGCGTAAACCATTGTCAGGCAGAAACATAACTCACAGAATACGAATCAAATAATATTTCCATAAGAATCATGCGAACTGTGAATTCATGCTGAGAACATACACGCAGGAGAACCATAAAAAACAGGTATTTTTTGTTTATGAAAAAGTCAACAGAACAAAAACTAAGAAATATGGTTTCCGGGCATCAGTGCCGTGGTCGGTTCACCTCTGTGGAGGAGGTTCCTTTGGACGTTTCGCTCACAATTGGGGTGGGTATCTTCCGCTTGTAATGTTGTATTCGCAAATAGCGACATAAAACTGATACTTGGTTGAAAGATCTTCGCAATTAATGGTCCCAGCCTGGCTACTTACTTTGTTTTGACTAATTTGTTTCCGTTTTTCGTGGGGTGACTGGGTTACCTGACCGGATGGGATGTTGCCATTGTCTATCTTTCCACTCATTGAGTCTTAAAATAGTTTATAAATTGAATTTGAATAGGAACAGGTAAGATATTGACTATTTACATTGAACCTGTCAACAACACTAATTTCAATTACCATTCATCTGATTTTGAAAGAATTATAGACGTTTGGATAGAGAATAAAGAGAGCTTTAAGATGGTGTATCACTTGACCCACGTTCCCTATGATGATTCGCAAGGGGGTAGCCGCCCCCGTCAGGGGGATGAAGTTGCTCGACTAAATCCATTACTAACATGTGTCCTCCTAGAAATTAAAATCGACCTGTTTTCGCGTTTCCGAAAATAATTTGTCATTTCCCAGTAAATCCGGGTGGAAAGTTGGGACACCCTGTATATTGTTTTCCACATCTAGAATAAATATTGCAATCCAAATATTCCAGTCATATCGATTAGAGGGAAAAAACTATATTGTATTTCCAAGTTTGACAGCATATTGGTTGAATATAATTTCCACTTTATTCGACAAATTGTAATAACTCATATTCTGTCAATATTGGTTGAATGATATTTACCAATATCGATAAAACAATATTGTCTTCACATCGTTTTCAACATCTAGAATAAATATTGATGCAATCCCAATATTCCCCTCATATCGATTCTAGGAATAAAAACTTTATTGTTGTATCTCCAAGTGTGATTAAACATTGGTTGAATTTCATTTCGCCAATATTCAACAAATCTTATTAATTAATATTGGGGCAATGTTGGTTCAATAATATTTATCGATATCATTAAAACAATATTGTATTCATATTGTTTTCTATATCTACATTGAGATGAAATTTGAATATTGGCCGAATATTCAATGAAACATATTAAAATTAAATCCATGATCAAACCTGGATAAAAATCCGCTAGGTGGCTCTACATATAGAACGTCTTCTGAAACCTACGAAAGTATATTAAATACTTGCCATAACTTGTTTTCAAGACAGCTCACTCAGTGGTTATGGCGATCAAAAGGCAGACTCTTGTGTCACCTTCATCAACTAAAAGACATTTAATAATTTACCAAGGTATATTGACATTCACCAATTTATCCAAATAATATTGTACCAATATCGATAAATATTTTGAGGCCATTATTGCTTCAAGAATATGTCACCAAAACTATTTTTGAAATATTTAAACAATATTCGACCAATATCGCAAAATGATCACATTTTACTTCTCGACAATATAACTTTTGAATATTGTGCCAATATTGTTAGAATATTGTATCAGCGATGTTGTACCAATATCGCCGAATATTTTGAGGCCAATATTAGTTCGAGAATATTTCACCAATATTATTCAAGTAATATTGGACCAATATCGCCGAATGTTCACATTTTTTTTCTCGCCAATATTGCATTTCAAATATTTTGCCAATATGTTCACAATATTGTACCAATATTTCACCAATATAGGTGTGCTACTTGGGTTGTTCTCTATCTAGCTTCCGAGGGAAGAAGAGTGGTTAATTTTTCTGAAAACGTATTATACAGTGATTAGAGAAAGAGGGAGAGAATATACTTTATTGTCATAAGAATGATCTTGTTGACAAACTTTCACTTAACCTAAGCTAAGAACAATAAAAATCACTTTGTACAAAAACATTTAAAGTAATGGAGTTTGGATTGAAGTTAGTTTGTATGTATAAAAACATATAAGTCTTACAAAATACAAATAAAACAAAAAAGTTTGACTTAACCTATATAGACACTTCACATAAGTATAAAAAATGTGTAGGTATAAAATACATTCGAAAGAAAATTTAAAATAAAAGATAATTTCCTTGACTTTTACGAATTTTCTCGTTTTCTATTTCGAGTTTCCATAATTTTTTTCGTGACAGTAAAGGGCAACGAACCCCCCAATTGATTTTTTTCTATCATTATTCTCCATGTCCGAAACGACCGGAACTGTTGAAACATTTTCCGAATTCCTTTGCGTTCACTTTCTAGCTTTTTAGGGAGGACGAAGGGGGTGAAATTTTCTTAAAACATGATATTCGACAGTCAGATATTTTTCATTATTTTTACAGATTTTTTCGATTTTGATTTCGTGATTTTCCAACTTTCTCTGGGGAAAGGTAGGGGTGGCGAGTCATCATACCTAATTTTTTTGCTGTAATTTTTGACGTCCAATTCGATCAGGAGAACTTCTGAAACCCTACGCGTTCTCTATCTAGATTTTGGGGGGCGGAGGGACACAATTCCTCTTTTCAAACCATGATATTCGACGATCAGATATTTTTCACAATTTCACGGATTTTTCCGATTTCAATTTCTAGAGTTTTCCAACTTCTCTCGAGAAAAGAGGGGCGAGCCCCCCTACCAATTTTTTTTCCGTTTTAATTTTTAACCTCCAAATCCGTCATGAACACTTCCGAAACCCTACGAGTTCTATACTAGTTTTCAGGAGGCAGGGGGGGCAATTTCTCAGAAATCAATGCATTCAAATGAATGAATATTTTGGAACCTTTGGTGTAACTACGATTCAAGAACAAAGAAACTACCCAAACACCAAATCTACGTCATAATCACACTCGAAGCGCGTTTTGCCAAAATAGTTAGCATCTTCAGGAGATAAAAGCTCACTGTGAGCGTTTAGGTCCTGAAGATGATAACTTTGTTGGCGAAACGCGCGTCGATTCTGATTGGGACGTAGTTTTGGTGTTTGGGTAGTTTCTTTTTTCTTAAATCAATGTATTGTCATCGAAACTGAACCAACATGTGAAATTTCAATTCCATCGGATGAGAGGAAGTGGTTCCAATTCAGCTTGCAAGATTTGCACCCATTATATTAGGCAAGTTTTCAAAAATTAAAAATGCAAGAAGCATTTCATGTAACAAATGGAAAACAACATTTTGAGAGTATTTTGACCCCGCTGAATACGAATCTGCCTGTTGCCAAAGCGAAAGTTGGACCGGAAGTCTGGTATCCAAGATGGCGGCGTAGATGGTGGTCAAAACTCTGTTGCCCCATATCTTCCATGTCCGTTGGCTTGTAATAATGATTCAAACATCTGCTTAGGGGTTTTATTGGATGCTTGGTATCTTACAGTACTTGAAATTTACTCACCACAAGTTTGGAGTGCATGGGCTTCAAGATGGCCGCCGAAGGAATTTGAGAAAACGACCATTCCAGAGTTCAAACACTGTTTATCGCAGGATTGTGGAAAGATAATGGAAAATTCGTTCTAGTATCGTTAGCTGAAGGCAATAATACAATAATGTTGATTAATCAACCATTTGAAGACTTAAGACATTAGTGAGAGCGGTGGCACAACTTGGTGCAAGTCAGTCCATTCTTCTTGCACGTGCACATTGTTGCCAGGCAGTGGGACGAACAATTGCGGATTAAAATATCCGTGCAGGCTTTAGCGTTGTCAGGAGACTTCAAAGTAGCATTTGCAAGAGCTTTATCCGCCTGAAGAACCTGCTTATAGCTCATTAAATGCCCCGCCGAGTGAAGCAGAGTTACAAGTTTACGAGATCGTGTCTGCTGATGTACAGATGAAACTAATCCGATATTTTTTGGTGTCAACTTCTGACCGCCACTCACAGCATAGACTATATCTTGGCCTATAGAGAGCTCAACGTTTTTGGGTGGAGGTCGTACTTGCACAGTTTCTGAGATCTTGTCACTTGAGTCATCGTCTTGGTCATCGGCAACAACGTCTAGAACTTTTTTTCCACCGATCAGTACGCTCAGGATCAAATTGAGATTTTTTGGTATGACTGCGGTAGCCTTTTCTTGCGCAGCATGAACAAGAATTGAAAAATCATCATTGAGCACTTGTCTTGGGATCGAGACATCTTGATCGATTTCTCCTAAAGTAACATCTGCAGTCACCTTGGCCGAAAACTTCCGGGGTATAAGGAGAGTCTGCCTTCCTGTGATGTCCTTGTTCAAGGGCTGGAAGAAGAAGAACGAGTGTTTGATGTTGTTTTGTAATTTATCTTTAAAAGTTGACAAGTGCGATTCGAATGACTTCGGTATCTCAACGTCGATTGTTCTCGCCGGGTGAACGTATCTTTCCCAAATATCTGAGAAATGCAAAACGTGACCCAGTTAGACTGATACTTCAAGCTCTTTGCAAATTTGGATCATAAGTAAATAACTTTTGCCAAAATCCTTCATCTGCATCTGTATTTTCTTCTGGATCCTCTCGGTCTTCACTATACACAGACTGTGATATTTCACTTCAGATGCTATTAAACACGGCATAAAATTGATGCGAACGAACAGTTGGTGGTCATAATTAACCAGCATTCTTATAGTCTCATTCATTGGCTTTGACATCACCTGCCTCAGTGCTTCGCTTTTATCGCTTTGGCAGAAAACACACCTAATGTCGACACAGTCAGTCCGAGCCCTGGTGACGTATCGCGATGATGACGGTTCTGTAGCAACACATCCGCCTCTTGTGAAGGCGCTGATTTGTTCTTTAACCTTTCCAATCTTCCAGAATTGGCAGAGTTTGAGTAGCATCCGCGGTGGTACTTGAATTTCTCGTTACTATCTGTCATCGTATGTTCGATCATAACAATAGTGGCAGCAAAATCTGCAGCATGGAGTTCTTTCCTCAAGCCTCCGTACTTAAGAAGAGTCTCTTTGCCGTTATCCGTTAGATCTTATCTGATTTAAACATTTTCTCTTCTGGAAGATAATGCATAGTTTGTGGTTGGACGTTACAGCCACTAAGGAACCCACCGTCGACGCCATATCCTGTAACAACCTTCAGTTACACAATTCTGTTACCACATTGTATTTTGAAAGCTGTTTTGCATGAAAATTCCTTCATTGATAGAGATTTGGAGGGCAGATTTGTGCATTCCTCACTACTTAGGCATCTCAGCTGGGTCCTTCGAAAGGCACAAGTACTAGAGGATGCCTAAATCTGCCCTCCATATCTCTATATCAAGGAGTTTTCAAGCCATACTATGTAACACATACAGTAGTCTACGTATTAAGTATACATTTAACCACTAAAAACGGTATATCTGACAGATATTGCACTCCAAATACAAGAACACGTAAAGTTTCGTCGACCATCATGGTCGCCATTTTGGAACCCACGCACTCCAAGCTTAGGGTAAGTAATTTCTGAGCATTTCAATATGATAATCATCTGAGAAAACTACTAAGCCGGCGTTTAAATCAATATTTTGAGTCAACCGAAAATGAAGATATAAGGGAACAGAGGTTTGTACGCTATCATGGCCGCCATCTTGAATACCAGACTCTCCGTCCAAATTTCGCTTCGGCAACAGGCAGATTCGTATTCAGCGGGGTCAAAATACCTTAAAAACGTTGTTTCCTCAATTGTTAAAAAAATTGTTAAAATTGTTATTTCCGTCAACCGATTGCACCCCTACGCGCAACCCTCGGAAGTCTTCTAGAGACTTGTGTGAGCTACGGAAGACACAGCCCTTACCTTTCAACGTGTGATGCCATGCACGAGACCGGTGAATCGAACCCACGACCCCACGCTTGCGAGGCGTACGCTTTTAGCAGCCGACCACCACGGCCCATTTTGTTACATGAAATGTTTCTTGCACTTCATAGAGATGGATTTCCTGCTTAAGGGCCTACACTACATCTAACAAACACACACAAAAAGCAAGTCAGATAAAAGCTTTTAAAAAGACATCAATTCTTCAAGATATGTTCCAAATGTAATGCCACTAACCTGAGATGCAGCTTCGTTGAGATCTTCAGCAGAAGCTTTTTTCAGAAAAGCAAGCAAAGTTTTCGAATCTGAGGATTTATCGAAAGTGGCATCTATGGACGAAGCTAGATCGTAGGCAATTTCTTTAAAATCTCTTTGATAAGCCCATGGGCTAATACACGTACCACTTTGAGCTATGGCAGCTCTGAATAAACCTGAAATTATTCGTATGTTATATCACAAGACTCACAAATTTAATCGATTAAATTATCAAAATATTTTGGGCATGATTTTGCTTGGAAAATAGTCGAATTTTCAATAATTTAATTAAATCCCGAGAGCGGTAGAGGGGTTCTATTTCGAAATTATTGTTCATGAAATTATTTATCAAAAAGCACAATCATGAATAAAATATTTTGATAGTTTAATCCATCAAAATGTATAGGTCGTGTGATATACGATAAGATTATTTTTTGATTGAGGTAGATTAAAACCAACAACAAAGAATTGTATTGATAATGAACACCGAAATTTTCTAACAATTTCTTCATTATAAGTAAATTGAGAATATTTTTATTTTTATTCGTACAGTTGTAATTGGAATTTCAATTTGTGTAGGTCACAAATGTTTGTTTTCCATTTCTATCAATATTAGATGAGACATTGGTATTTAGGGATGACAATTGGGCAGATGAAGCTGGAACAGAGGCTGACAGATTGTTGGCAGTTGTTGATAGACCGGTTGTTTAATATCATACATGTTTCTCATTTTGTTAATTATATTCAGATGATGAGTTAATAGAAGATGCACTGTTATGTCCTGTGATTTTGATTAGTTGCTGTTCTTGAACTCCACTTTTAGCTAGCTTACTAACTGCTATTGATCGGTTAGAATGGTTAGTTATCTTTGCTTTTTTGATTCAGATTGTCTGTGCTGCTTCTCGGGTCCATTTCGATATTCGATTAATTCCTATCGGGAAATTTTTGTACCAGGTAGTAGTTTCGAGTCTTTTCCAAATAGGATTCGGGGTTAAGAATAACCTATCCGATTTAATATTATTGCCTCTTTTGCTGAGAAGCTTTTTATATAATTTTACAGGGCACATTTTTGTTTCTGTTTTATTCTGAACCAACCATTTTCTGTCCGTAAGCTTTTTATCGCCTCCTTGTGCAGTTTTAGTAAGTGGGGTTGTATTCTATTCTACCTACAACAAGAGAAAAATTATACTTCTAGACAGAAATGATTTTCATCATTTTACCTGTAGAATTTCCTTCATGTTCGACTTCTTCTTTAAAGTAACTTATAAGACAGAAAGTCGCTTCGCCACCTCTCCACGCTAATTCAACTGCTATTATATGGTAGAGATTTTTCAGCAATCCCTCGGGAGTATTCTCGTTCCATAACTAAACTATTTTCAGATGTTCTTCATCACCTAAAGCAGAAGAGCTTTCCTTTCTTTTAATTGGCTTTTGTTAAAGAATTCTGTGTTTCGCATTTTTTGGCAGTTTTGAAAGCTATATCATTAATTGGATCAAAACTTACATTATATTGAACGTGATACATTTATTGCAGATTTTTTGCTACGATATTCCACGTTGTCTTCACCCCACCTTCTTTATATTCCGTTCCGTCTTTCTTCCGCATATTAAATCTCCAGTCTTTCAATATTACAGCCAATTATTCAATTTTTGCATCTTCATTGCAAAAGTCGGAAAACTGTAGCCATACAGAAGCATGGGTTTTTATAGTGTTGACTGGTGTACTATTGTGAATTGCCAAATCGATATTTTCACACGAAATATTACTGAATCGTGAATTCATTTTGCCTAAGCTTTAAATACGAGACGTTTCAGAATCAAACCAAAGAGTACACCAACTAACAAGAGGCGAAAGCTTTATTGGAACCTTTGATGTTGAGTACACACGATTTTGATTGGAAACACGTAACAACATTGAAAGATAAACCACCTGATACACTGAGAAAAGTACCACAAGTAGTGATTAAAATCCTCATAAAACCGAACTACACTAAGAAAAACAACACTGTTGATAAACATAATTTTTGTGACAAAACATTTAATAGAATTGACGGAACTTAATTTCGTAAATGTTTAATTGATATCCAAATTCGTTAATATTTTAACAGAAAATTTGTACTCTGATATAAAATCGTGATTTTCATATAAGTACATAAAAATTGTCTAAAAAGTGTCTAAATTATAACAACTATGAAATTGATACAGACTCGAACATTTCTTTTAAGTTATGAACCTAGTGTTTCCATCAGTTTTAATTGACTCAAAAACAGTGCTTGATTTTATTCTTTCAAGCAACATATGTATTGTAAAAATTTTATATGAAATTCAACATTTCTCTTATTTTAGGCAGTAAAACAGAAACAATTTGTCTAGTTTAATTACTATTGCCAAATAGTCTAGAGATGGAATCATCATTAGGTAATTGTCAACTAACACTAAAGAAAGAAGCTGTTAAATTTCTGTTAATTTGTTAGATAATTGAAAAAACAACAAAACAAATAAATAAACTTTATTTTTCTTTTGACAGTTACATTCCATATTATATACGAATCGTCGATATTGACCTACAAACTGATTGGACATATATTCCTCTAGACTATGAAAACTATTACTTAGGAGGAAGTATTTTAATCTATTCTTAAAGATATCCAATGTTCTACAGTTCTTTATAGTAACTGGCAGCAAGTTGTACATTCTGAGAGTCATGAGGAGAATTGTAGGCCAGTTTACCTTTACCAAATAAGTAACTTTAAAATTTCATACTTAATAAATGCATTTCTGCAAGATTCATTCATAGGAATACCTAGTATTGCTCGTGATGACTCTTTTGAGCAATGAATACGTCTTTCCTGTGAGAAGATGAGCTCCATAAACACAGACCATGCCTGAGTCTGGAGTCAACCTCAGCATAATACAATGTAATAATAATATTTATTTATTCCCAAGGAACAACCTTTGCTTATAACAGGGAACAAAAAAATTTCTTTCATTCATATAGTATATATGTATAAGCCAAAGTATCTTATAAATATATGGAATGCATAGTGAAATCTGTATTTACTGTAGAATGTATTTTCTGAGTTTATTCTTAAATTTCAGAATTGTCCTAATCCTTTTTAGTTCTGTAGGCAACGAGTTGTATATTTTAATTTCATCATAAGAAATAGATCGTTTTCCACAATTTGTTTTTATTCTTGTCGAACATAATGTCAGCAATTGATCACAGTCCAAAACTTATTTCAAGATATTGATATTGATATAAGATATTGAGTGGTTTAATAAAAGTCAGTATTTACTTATAAGTACTTACTTATAAGTAGGAGCATCAGCAATAAGTAAATACTGAATTGTATATTAAAAAACAAATGGTGCACTAAGGAAAAATTTTACTAACCCCAGCTAGAAATCGAATAACCCCAGCAAGAAACTCTAATAGCATAGGGGACAAGCGAGTTCTCACCTGTGGTTATAAAGTCGACTTTGCTGATTACAACTCGCTTGGGATTACTAGATTTTGTCGAATAACTTATTTTCTCGAACTTTGCTACCGCAAGTGAGTGCACCTAGTTATGACTATGATGCATTGTTGCAGTCGTAGGTATCTGACTTTGGTACCGCTAGCGATTGCACCTACTTATGACTACAAGGTTGTCTCAGTCGTAGGTAACTGACTTTGCTACCGCTAGTGAATGCATCCACCTAGAACTAATGGGGTACTGTTCCAGCTACTGCTAACGAGTGCATCTACCTAGACTATAAGTAATAGTTTCAATTGTAGATTTGCAAGGTTGCTACCTGCTATCAACGGTTGCAATATTTTTTGCTCCAGGATGTCCCAAAAATAGGTTCATCAATTTCAACCACTTGTATAGAATTCATAAAGAGCAAACATTCTAATTCCGCTAGCTCCCATTCTTGTAAAATAATCTTGTTAGCCATTAGGTACAAAGGTACCTACTCTCTGAGACCTCATTTATGCACTTGTGGTTGTATGGTTTGCAGTCGAACGGCACGAAACGCTTCTTGCGAAATTTTAATAAATAATACAAAATAGTTGTTTCTCTGCTTTGATAGCATACTGCACTAAAGCTTCTCGAACCGTTGCAACTTGCATAAAAAGGTACAAGGCACCACACGGAAACGCTCAATGTTTTGCCGTGAGACCGCAAACTACACAACCACACCTGCATAAAATGAAATATGAATTATAAGAAAACAAAAGCATACACGTGCACAAACACGAAGCCAAGAACAATAACCTAATCTTTGTCTTGTCCAAACGACCACCAGCCAGAGAATGATTCTGTTTCTTCGTTTTCATTCGCACTAAACGACCTAAAAATATTTGTTGTGTTCGTGGAAGGGGCAATTTCCGTTGAAATATCAGCAAAACATCGAATAATCATAGCAAGGCATAGAATAATGGTAAGCGGGTTCATCCAGTAATATTTTAGTGGCTGGTTGACAACTGTATTACAGTAAGTGGATGAAAATCTATGCGATTTTCCACTTATAGTAAGCAGAAACCTTACAGCCACAGGCATGTAACTCGCTAGTAATTATTCAGTTATAAGATTAAAATGTTCTATTAAAAAACTTTCTGTCCCAGACCGACTGCCTAAGAGCGACAGCAGTATACTTTTCTGTGGCAGAAAAATCACCTCCAGCAAAATCGTTTTCGCTGCCGTAGGATTTCAATGTGCTGGTACCATTCGACACTTTGTCATAGTAATGGTATTTCTTATTATGATAGCAAGAAATATCTTAGCAAAAACTTTAATAGCACGATTTTCCTCAGTGTGATACTTAGAAGTATCTACTGATTATTCTTAAGCATTTTCTTATTTAGTCGAAATTTGATTAGGTAGGTACTTATAAAATATATCAGTTCCAAATCGCAATGATTTTGCTACTTGGGAGGTGATCACAAGTAGTGAATCTAGCTAGTGCTAGCATTGGAAAAATTGATTTCTCATTAAATTTGTCTTCAACTTACCAGAAGATTTTTTGCTCATCAAATGCAAAGTGACTGATGCTGCCCCTGCACTTTGTCCAAATATGGTAACTTTTGTTGGGTCACCACCAAAATATGGAATATTTTGTTTCACCCACTGTAATGCAAGAAGCTGATCTTTCAAACCATAGTTTCCAGGTATAACTGTATCTCCAGTTGTCAAAAAACCTGTGATAAAAAATTTAGAACTTGTCTTTCATTGTGATAATGTTTCGTTAAAGATGAATTAGAAAAAGAATAAAAAAATCGTTTTCGTAGATATTCAAATTGAAACATAAATTAAGTGGAATGTTTTTTACGCAAAGTGTAAATGAAATGAACAAATCTTGATAGCTGACTGAATATTTTCTACTTTGAATTGATATATGATTCAATCAAAAAGTTTGGTTTTCAAATGTGAACCTCATTAGTCACTTGAGAATACAGTGAAGTTATTATACAGGGTGGCGCATTATTGCGAGGCACTACATTATCTCGACTATCATGAGGAATATGAAAAAAATGTTTCAATTAAAAGTAATACGGTTTAATTTGTTGCTCGTTACAAAAATATTTTGAAATATACAGAGTTTTTCTTGAAAGCGGAACAACAAAAAGCACTTTTTAAACGGATCACTTTGTAAAACGTCCCTTCATTGAACCGAGCAAAAAATTTTACATACGGAGGTGTATAATTTTTTCAACAGTTTTACGGCGTTGTCAAAAGGAAGGAAATCTCCAGAAAAACAGGCCGTCACAAATGTCAGCATGAAAACATTATGATTGAAATTTCAGATTTGATATATGAGGCTTTCAACACAAAGAGTGAGTTGAAATTTCACTATGGACTTGAGGTAACATATCTCAAACAGGAAATTCTATACCCTTTTGGAGTCCTTTGCTGCTAAAAATGTTTTTCTCAATAACTTTCATATTATTCCATAGAAATTGATCGAATTATTTGAAAGTTATCATCAAGAAATTGCTTCAATGGTGCATTATTCAATTAGACCGGGATCACACGCCTTAAAAATGATTAATAACAGGCTGAATCTGCCTGAGTAGCTTCATTTTCTCGAGACGCCCAACTTTTTCCTCTACGGAAATTCTCGATAGTGGTACCTGATAAAATGCGCAGGCGTCAATCATGTCGATTTGGTGAGTTTAAAAAATTCATCAATAGGTAACAGTTAGTTTTTCAGTTGAACCTCAAGATAATTCGATAAAGTACTCGAAAATACTTTTGTCCAACAAAATGGAAGGTAGGACTAAAGAGTCCCCCAGTCCCAACATGTACCGATGACGTGGTCATAAAAATTCATTAATAACCAGCGGATTTTTTTACCGTTGCTTCGTTAATATTTGTATAATTGAATGGTCATACTTTCCTCCAAATTGAAAGGTAGGTGTTACCAGTCCTACGCCCCGAAATTGTCAATTCCATGGTTAAAAAAAATTACTAATAACAGGCTAAACCTTTCTGGTGAAACAAACCAATTAAATTAACTTCATTTCGAGGCAGAAAAATCAATATATTCGACCGTAAGCTACGGGCTTAACTAGCCTACAGATATTTCGATCATACCTTCTGAAATAAAAAATGATCAGTATATTTTGTAAGTAAATAGGCACATTTATCCTCATTTTTGATATATTTTCTTGATCCTGCCATCCTCATTACGTTGTTCAGTTCACAAATCGATCCTATTGCCAGATTTCGAGCTACAGGGTGTCAAAAATTCCATTACTGCTGTTTTGCAAATTATGAATAGATTTGATTTTTTTAAATTCGAAATCGATTAGTAGCTCGTAAGTCCCTCCATTCGAATAAGAAATTATATTTTACAAAGGGTGTTGCATTACATAGCATGACAAGACACTGTTCAAAGACATAGATGAATATCAATACCATTATCATTTTTATTTTACAAATTCTTTGAAAAAGAATGGGTCTCTATCAATTACATGAGGATTCATATTATGATTGCTAGTTCAACAATTTTCCATGTACACAGTGACAATTCGAATGCTTAAAAAGGCTATATCTATAGGAACAAAATGAAATAATTATTAAGAATTGTCCATATCTGTTACGAGGATGTAAGAATTGAAGTGAAATTATACTCATGAAATAATCCTCCCATCAACTCCCCTTATTTCCAGTCACTCTCTGATTTACAGCCACCCGCAGCCAATTACATTTTTCAGAAATCTGTTGTTGTAATACCTCCTTGAATAGCTGGTGAGAAATGCTCTCCCACTCCTTTCCCTTCCCTTCCTCATTGTTTAAAATTGTTTTTTCCGTTAACCAGATGTCGTCCCCTTACGAACGGTAGCCCTCAGAAGTAGAAACTTGTGAGAGCCAAGGATTAACGAATTCTTACTTTTTACGTGCTATTCCACTTTCTCGAGCCATCAGAGAAATATAAGCAGTCGCTAGGCGTCGAACCCCCGGCCGGCGACCACAGTGGATAAAAGATCGGTTTAATCACTTGGCAACTTGACCCCAGTAAAATACAGGCTGATTCACGGTGGATGGCACATTAGACGTTTCTGGTGAACCAGACAACGGATCACTTTAAAAATTTAATGGAGGGCATATTCGGACATTCTCTAGCAAACTAAAATATTTTCGACAATGCGGTGTTGCCGCTTCTATTAGAAAGCAGTAGCAACTTTGATTTTTCAAATGGAACACTCTGTATATAATATTATTTTTGGAATCTCCAACAATTGCCCGACCACTTTTTTTGATATTTCCCTATACCTATCTGTTACCGTTTTCGAAATAAAAATTAATTTCAATTTTTTTCTTGGAAAATCATGACTTCTAAAAATGCCGATATCTTTTAGTTAAGAAGTACTATGATATCGAAATTTGGTTTGAAGTTAGGCGATACTTGGACACTTCCCACACGTCAGCCTTATCTCCGTTACTTCAATACAGGGTGGTAAAAAAATACAGTTTTTTCGTTTGCTTGAAAAAGTTGCTGAAATTTGATTATTTTAAATTGAACACCCTGTATATTATTGAAAATTCGGAAAGCTGCTAAAATTTGCTTTCTTTCTATGTATATCATACCTATACCTAACTAGTCAAATTTCGGACTTATGAGCATTTATTTGTGAAAATGTCCCTTCAGAATGGTATTTCCATTCGGTATTTGGTAAGCAGGCCATAATTACTATTTGACAGTAGCGTTGTGACATTCTCCTAATAATATCGACATTTTCGTCACTTCAGAAGTTGCAAATACCTTCAAAACGATGGAACAAAACTACTCAAACGAAGTTCTTATGAATTTTTTTATTATTTTTGGACAGTGTGATAAAATTATCAGCAGAACATGTAGAAAGTTCAATGAAATGTATCCGAATCTACCGCCAATGAACCTCAAGAAATTGATACGAATTCAGAACAATTTCAATGCATTTGGATCAACTTTAAAAGCACCAAGAAACTTGCCTCGACCCGTAACTTCTGAAGACAACCAGATTTATGTCTTAGCACATTTTCACGCATTTCCCGAGTCATCGATAAGAAGTGCTGAAGAAGATTTGGGTATAAAATATTTATCGGTTCAAAGAATCTTGCGAAGACATAAAATGCATGATTATAAATTCACCAAAATTCAAGCAATGAAGCCTCAAGACCCTCAACAGAGAGTGGAAATTCTGTGAAATGTTGTTGACACGCATTCAAGAAGATCCACTTTTTTTAAATAAAATTATTTGGACTGATGAATCGAAATTTTCGAGAGAAGGGATTTTCAATAGAAAAAATCGTTATTATTGGTCCAGTGAAAATCCTCACGTCACAAAAGAAGCCGGATTTCAAGAAAAATTTAGTTTTAATGTCTTCTGCATGTTGATGGACAACAAATTGAGGTACGTGATATACGAGGAGTCATTAACATCCAGAAGCTACCTGAATATTTTGGAGAATACTGTAGAGAGTTTCGTGGATAATCTGCCACTCGAAGAATATCGAAACTGTTGGTACCAACTAGACGGAGCTCCTGCACATTGCACAAGAGAAGTGAGCGCAGAACTGGGAAGACTTTTTGACGATCGGTGGATAAGGCGCTTGGGACCATGGAATTGGCCAGCGAGATCACCCGATCTTAATCCATTAGATTTTTATTTGTGGGGAATGTTTAAAGAAAAAGTTTACAAAATACCCGTGCGTTCGAGAGATGAATTGTTAGAATGGATTGCCCAAACATTTGAAGATTTGGATCCCAATGAAATCAGATCTGCCACCACGAAAGCAGTCAACACCCGCATTTTAAAGTGCTTGGAAGTGAACGGCCAGCGATTCGAACATATTTTGAAATATTCCACATGATTGTTTAAATATTTTATAATTATTCATATCAATATTTCCAATTTCAAGTTTCTTGGAGCTTTTTTTAAGTTTATCCAAAAATTGTTCTGAATTCGTATAAATTTCTTGAGGTTCATTGGCGGTAGATTCGGATACATTTCATTGAACTTTCTACATGTTCTGCTGATAATTTTGTCACACTGTCCAAAAATAATAAATTCATAAGAACTTCGTTTGAATAGTTTTGTTCCATCGTTTTGAAGGTATTTGCAACTTCTGAAGTGACGAAAATGTCGATATTATTAGGAGAATGTCACAACGCTACTGTCAAATAGTAATCATGGCCTGCTTACCAAATACCGAATGGAAATACCATTCTGAAGGGACATTTTCACAAATAAATGCTCATAAGTCCGAAACTTGACTAGTTAGGTTAGGATATACATAGAAAGGAAGCAAATTTCAGCAGCTTTCCGAATTTTCAATAATATACAGGGTGTTCTATTTGAAATAATCAAATTTCAGCAACTTTTTCAAGCAAACGAAAAAACTGTATTTTTTTACCACCCTGTATTGAAGTAACGGAGATTAGGCTGACGTGTGGGAAGTGTCCAAGTATCACCTAACTCCAAACCAAATTTCGATATCATAGTACTTCTTAACTAAAAGTCATGATTTTCGAAGAAAAAAATTGAAATTAATTTTTATTTCGAAAACAGTAACAGATAGGTATGGGGAAATATCAAGAAAAGTTGTCGGGAAATTGTTGGAGATTCCAAAAATAATATTATATACAGAGTGTTCCATTTGAAAAATCAAAGTTGCTACTGCTTTCTAATAGAAGCGGCAACACCGCATTGTCGAAAATATTTTAGTTGGCTAGAGAATGTCCGAATATGCCCTCCATTAAATTTTCAATGTGATCCGTTGTCTGGTTCACCAGAAACGTCTAATGTGCCATCCACCGTGAATCAGCCTGTATAATATTTATTTCGAACTGGACTTTTTGAGGCCTCTGAAGATACCATATATACTATTTTACCGTAGAGTAGAATTTCACAATTCGTCTGACCTCTTTGAAAGTTTTCAATTATAAATTTCAGCTCTTCAGACGACGATGTGGTGTTGCAGGTTTTTCCGGGTTTCCCTGCATCTGTTGAAGCACATGCGACATCATTTAAGCCGCCTTGGAGGGCAGATTGATTATTTCAATGTTTTTACTTTGTTATTGTTGTTTTCAATATGTTTATAAAAATTATGAAATCTAAACAAAATTTCACACTTATTTCATAAACTTTTTACGTAAATTATAATATTTTTGAATTGAACAAACAATTATACATTGATAGTAACATTACTTCACGAATAAAAGTATATTAAATTAGCTAAACCACAATTTCAAAATAATTCGTTATTTTGAATAATTTTTGTGGGACTAGCGATACATGCCCGTTTTCTTGTAGGACACTGTATTATTTAGGTGAAGAATACACTTACCTTTCACGTGTTATCAATGTCCTACTGTTATTAATAATTTTTTTTTACCATGGAATTGACAATTTCGGAGCGTAGGACTGGGAACACCTAGCATTCAATTTGTGGGACACTATGACCATTCAATTATACAACTAATAACCAAGCAGCAGTAAAAAAATCCGCTGGTTATTAATGAATTTTCATGACCACGTCATTGGTACATGTTGGGAGTGGGGGACTCTTCAGTCCTACCATCCCTTTTGTAGGACAAAACTTTTTTCGAGTACTTCATTGAATTATCTCGAGGTTCAACTAAAAAACTAACTGTTATTAATGAATTTTTGCACCCACGAAATCGACATGATTGACGCCTGCGCAATTTATTAGCTACCACTTTCGAGAATTTTCGTAGAGTAAATAGTTGGGCATCTCGGCAAAGTGAAGCTACTCAGGAAGATTCAGCCTGTTATTAATCATTTTTGAAAATGGGCGTGGGATCCTGGTCTAAATTTAATACATTGTATTTTTAGATAAAATGAATTAAAAACAGTAAAATGCAATTCATGATAATTTACAAGCATTGTGATTCTTGCACCAAACAAATCAAACGAAATGGTTGAAAAAAAATGTACCTCTCGACTATATCCAATGATCTTCTTATCAAACAAATACTTATTTAGGAATTCAAATAAACTATCGTTTTCCCTGAAGTAATATTTTGCCACTCCGAAACAACAAATTTGTTTGACTAATATAGTTTTTGTTTGATTCAATAATATTTTTTTTTGTACATTCATCCTTGTACAGACTCATGGCAAGCATACAACGGCTCTTGTACAGTTGCGTGCTTAAAGAAGTCGTACAGCAGTTATAAAATATTGTGAGCAGGCTAGTCAATATTAATTATTAAACTCCTCATCGACTTCGACAAGTATGGTCTAAATTCAAAGTATTTTTGTCAGTAACACGCTTTAAACAATTTTAAGAACAATTAGTGCAATGCCTCAATTAGTGTCGTACCTCGTACGACTTTTCTATGCACACAACTGTACGTCAGACCACCATTTTGAATTATCTTATATGTAAGTGAATCAGTGAAATATACAGTGTGTCATATATCACCAACTCTTATTCATCCATAATGCTCGTGCTGATTTCGAAAATGTATTTTGTTGTGACAAAGAACCCAGAAATAGTTCATTAATAATGCAGAATGTGAACAAGCATCACTTTTCCATTGCTATATATGATCAGCTGAAAACTGAAAAATTGGGGACAATATATCACTGAACTAACAGCAGAAATGGCTTCAGAATACTCTAAAACTCTTAGATCCTGATCCCCGCGTCATCAGCAATTACCAATATTATTAATTGATGAGAATTTGCTGCCGCGCAAAAGGAATAAATTGATAAGTGCAATAATTTCCAAAATAAGTCGATTTGGGAGTTGAACTTTTGCCATATATAGATGACACCACATATATTTCTCAGAAATTGTGATCTGGGAAATTCAGAATATTCTGATGAAGAATCTGATTTTAGTTCAGTTATAAACGAATCTATAATATGTTTTTCACATTTTTTATTTTCATTCGTTCATAGTTAGCCATGGAAAAGTGATTCTTGGTTACTTTCTACAGTAATAATGGAATATTTTTGAGCAATTTACGACAAAAAAAGACATTATGAATGAATAAGTGTTGGTGATATTGCCGGCTACATCCTGTATATTTCAAAGATTCTATTGAAATTATTACTCATTCAGTATAATATTTGAGTATAGTTATTTGTGTCAAATGATACTATTTAGAGAAGAGTTGAACATACCGTATGTAGGGAGATGGGAGTTTGACATTTTGTCAGGGAAGATAGAAATTCATATTTTTTTAAACACATTTGGAATTGTCGTTTTTACGATATATTGAAAGTTGAAAACAATTTCACTGTGTCAACATTGAGCCTTTCTACACAAACCCACAAGCATTCAATAGGTTATGGGCCCAACAGAGTTTGAACAGTAGAAGGCATCATCCAGTGATAATTCAACAAAACATTAGCTACACTACTGTACGTGCGACCTAGCACGATCCGAGGAGAATATCGAAAGGAGGTCCGTTGGTCACCAATCCAAACCTTGGCCTCGCCTAGCGTTGCTTGGGTTCAGATATCGGTGAACCGGCGCTCTCCATTCGAGCTATCCCTGTGGATGATATAAGACATCACATTAAAAAGAACAACAAATAGTTCACCTACTGCTGCATTAACAAAATTTAAGGTAGAGCAAATCAAGATCTTGCCACTGTTAACTCAACCTACTGTTTTCGTTGATTCACTGAGACACTTCTCTGATTGAATCATTCAGTTTTACACCTGAATATTTGGAAGTTCCTTTTGACATAACGCACGAGTGATTTTATTAATGAAAGTATTCATGAGTACTGCGATAAGACTCACCAAATAGTCCCAGTCTGTAATTGACGGTGACGACAATAACTCCATTCTCCATGAAGTAATGTGGGCCAAAGAAATCTAAATCACCACCTCCCACCACGAAACCCCCTCCGGATATGTAAAACATAACTGGAAGTGATTTTTCTTCAGAAGGATCCTGAAATGATCGAAACATATCTGTTTGTGCTACGATGAGTAGTAATGTTGGCCTGTGTATGCTAGTAGAGCGTTAACCTGAGTGTAATTGAACAAAGTATTATGCTAAGATAACGTCCTATTCACAGTAAAAAGTGGATGGAAAAATACATGCCAAAATGTAATATATACATAATCCTGCTAATATTATAACCTGATTGCAAAGGTAATTTAAAATTTTAATGTAAAATTAGGTAAATGGCCTCCATTTCCCCCGTGTTTTACAGTGAGCATGTAATTCAATGCTTTATTACACGTAATTTCCACTGGTTTACATGATAACTGTAAATGAATGTGATAATCAGTAAAACAACGTATTGTTACAGCGAAATGACGCCAATTTACAGAATACCCATATGGGATCATGTAATCTGATGGAAACAATATTGACAGTGTCGAGGTGTAATTGAATTTTTTGGTTTTATTCGTTCTTTCATTTCATGACGGACTTATATGTCTTTCTCTCTCACTGTGAATAATTACTTTGTTGAGATTAAATCTGGAAACAGCAGGTACACATGTTCAAAGCCAGCGAAGGCAAGTAAAGTTTGCCTTTCTGGTCACATTCTATTTGTCCGTACCACATTGACCCCTGGAGTATTACATTCTTCATTGACGCTGCTCGGAGCACGTGGAACACACCACGCTGAAAGCTGGAGCCCGAAGCAAAGAGTGACATGAACTCTCCGTCAAAGTGACTGGTAATGACGAAAGAGCGTTACAATATACGTTTTGCAGTTTTGTAAAAATTTATCCATCTGCAGGATTCCTATCTCATCGATATTATGATACTAATTTCTTGATAAATTCTACAGTACAACATATGACATACTCACTGAAGGGGTATAAACGTTCAGATACAAACAGTCTTCAGACTCCAGAGCACTCTTGTTCGGGTTCCAAACCGCTCCAGATTGCTGAAAGCATAATTTTTCTTTGTTTTGTGATGCATCTAGTGTACCCTCCCAGTTCTCTATTGGTTGGGGATCCTGAAATAAAAAATAGGACATAACATCCATCAGCCGTAATCATTCATTTGACATATCCTATTACTTCTTCAATTTCTGTTCGATGATGTTGTCAAAGAAGTGATTCAGTTATGCAAAGATCCTTGTATAAGGCTCAAGAGTATTGAGAAGCCTTACCTGAAAACGTAATTCTCCAAGGGGTGGTTTAGCAAATGGTATTTGTTGAAAGGCAAAAAATGATATTCCTCTGAGGGAATACTCTATCCTTCCTTTTATTTTTCCATTTGGAATCGTTACCAAAACATCATCTGCTCTCTGAAAAATAGATTATGTATAATTTTCTTTTCAATGCCAAAGATAGAATAGCAAAAATGGAAAAATCTGGAGTTTATAAGCTTAAGTGTCCAGAGTGTAACGGTGTTTATTTGGGACAATGTGGACGTAATTTTTCAAAAAGATACGCTGAACATGAAAGGTCCTTCAGACTAGGAAAAAATGATTCGACGTTTTCAAACCATTCCTTGGAATGCAACCACAAGTTTCCGAGTCTGAACGATACGGAAATTTTGCACTATGCAAGCAAGGGTTGGAAACTGAATTATTTAGAATCCCTAGAAATTCATAAACACAAATATTGTGGATATAACCTACTGAATGATCAACTGAATTTGGTCTATTCACCGGTTTTTAAGGCAGCGCAGTCACATTGTCGCAAATAAACAAGGTCCAGGTAAAATTCATTAATGACCGTTAGTCATTAAGACAGGCCTCGGGTAGAATTAAGGGTATTTAAGAAGTGTTATTTATTATTTCAGTTTATTGTATTGTTTGATAATGTCCATATAGGACGAAACTGCAGTAACGTTGGTTACAAATAGAAGTGGTTTAAAAACATAGAAAATTTTATTTCTCATTTTTCGAGATTATGTATCATTTACATTGTGCAGAAAATTCAGCATTGCTACAGGAGTAATTCTCAATTATAAGCTGGAACTTCAAATGAAGTTTGGAATTAAATTCGACGAGAAGTCCGAATACTGGTTCTCTATCAATCATTATGTTCCTGAGTTTTTTATACTTTCGGATGCTGGTTCTGTTTCCAGCTGCTCCTCAGCCTCTTGGGCTTTTTGTGCATTTTAATCGGTTTCACAGCACCCAAACCGTGACTCTAGTCTCCTGTGCCAGTCTGTACAGGTTCATCACCGGTTGACTGTTGTATTCTTTGGGAGTTAGCCTGGGTTTCTCGAATATTGTCTGTCTCTTGCAGTCTAATGCCTCGCATTTTAACAGTACGTGTTTGGCTATTTCTATCCCTTTACCACATTGTCTGCAGGATAGTTCTCCGTTGTACAGTCCATTTTGTGCAGGTGTTTTCTCATTGGGCTGTGGCCAGTTAGAAGGCCCGTTATCGTTTTTACTTGATTCCTGCTCAGCTTGAGTATTTCTTCAGTTTTGTGTTTTGACGGTTCCTTAATGTATGTTTTAGCGTGGTGCATGAGAGGGGCTCCTTTCCACCTCTCCATTTGCTTTCGTTTGATCCAGTCTCGAATGCATCCTCGAATGTCGGATTTAGTTATCTCGAGTGCGGATTCTGGACCAATATATGGCGTTGATGAACCGTTTCTGGCTAGTTAATCTGCTTTTTCATCACCCTCGATGCCACAGTGTCCTGGAACCCACATCAAAGTTGTTTTGTTGTGTTCTGAGAGGAAACTGAGTTCTTCTCGGCATTCCCATACCAGTCTAGATGTCACCTTCGTGTTCATAAGAGCCTTTAGTGACGCCTGGCTGTCTGAGCATATTTTGAACTTTGCATTATACATTTCCCTCATTTTGATTTCTCTTGCGCATTGCAAGTTAGCGTACATCTCTGCCCAGAATACGGAGGTGTTTGCCTAGTGAGACGTTCATTTGGGAGTTTCTTCCCTCACTATATATTCCAGCTCCAGTTCCTTTCCTGGGTTTGGATCAGTCCGTATCAGTCATCTGACCATTCCCTTCGATCTTGTATAATAACCTCGAAGTTAATGTTGATGAAGTTCCTGAGATGGTTTATGTAGACAGTTATTATGCTTTTCAGTAGAATGAGGAATATCTTGATTTCTTACCATTTTAGGTATGGGTATAGGTATAGGTGAAGGTATAGGTATACATAGGTAAAGGTATAGGTATTGGTTCAGGTATAGGTATAGGTATGGGTATAGATATAGGTATAGATATAGGTATAAGTATAGGTATAAGTATAGGTAAAGGTATAGGCATAGGTATAGGTACAGGAATAGTTATAGGCACATGCTTCAGAGTCCGCCTCAGGCCAAACGGTGAAATGAGAAGGTGACCAAAGGAAAGATACTTGTCATACTGCACACTGCACACTGGGAGATGGTAAGCAGTGGGTTCATGCAGCGAACTGCAATCAAATGAATTTGGTATACTATGTGGTTTGCACAGAAAAAGAAAGGAACCTGGAAAGGTCCTCGATGTAGGGTGGCCTCTAGTATCTACTACGGTCAGTTGATTTCATTGAAATTCGGTAACTGGGAGCAAGTGCTTCCAGTGGACCTCTCTCTCTTATTATCCCCATATATACCAAGATTTTCTGAGAATTGTCCGCAAAATATTATATGATATACAACCCAAAGAATCGGCGATTGAATTGAAAAACCATGGAATTTATTTGCAACCACAAACTGAGATTCTACAATTGCTTTCTCCTCAACCTAAACCGGAGGACTATCTGAGATATGAACTATATGGATTTCCAACAACAAAAAATTGACATGGTATCGGTTAAATAGCCACAAACGGTTACCCATCCAATGTAGACTGAAGGGATCCAGTCTTACATCAGGTCTATTCAGGTAGTACAATCATGTCCCAACGTTAAATTCCTAGGTATCCACTTTGATAGTACACTCAGTTGGAAAACACACTGTGACAAGTTAGTTCAATATCTCAATTCGCAAAACAACTTAATCAAAAACTTACGAAAGATCATGAATGAAAAACATTTACTTAACATTTATTACGGACATGTTGAATCTAGGTTAAGGTATGGTGTGTGTGTTTTTGGGGTTGGTCCACACAAGCGAATAATGTGTTTCTTGCACAGAAGAGAATAATAAAAACACTCTCTGATGTTCTCAAACACCATAGTTGTAAGGATCTGTTTGGGAAATTGAATATTTTGACTCTACCATCACTCTATATTTTTGAATTGTGCTTACATATTTTCAAAAACAAAGATAAATTTCCTAAAAGTTCTAATGTACATGATAAAAACGTCCAAAGACAATTTTCAAATTCCATTGACAAAATATACAGTTTCGTACCGATCACCAGATAGTGCTGGTCTGATTTTTTTCAATAATTTGCCCAAAGATCTGAAACACTGTTCTACCCTCACAAACTTCAAGAGAAAATTAAAGCTGTACCTAATAAAAAAATGTTTTTACTCTGTTGAGGATTTCTTTTATTGTGTTACTCTTGGTTTTATATATATTTCTGATACTTGTAGATTTTGTGTGTAGATTTTAATGTGTATGAGTTTATATGTACATGTATGCTATTTATGTTTGACTCTTGACTATTCCTATACATTTCAAATTGTCAAAAAGGAAAATAAAGTATTATTATTACATGGGTATGCAGAATTTATGAAAATGACTGCAGATGGCAACCCATCAAATGGAGTCGGAGGAATCTGACGCCCCTCCACAAGTAGTTGGCCTCTAGTGGCGGGGTTTCACTGGATAGCAAGAACAATATCCCAATATGATGGCCAAGGTTTCCACCCTATTGGTTGGGGTAGGATATCTTACTCCCTTTGGCGGGTCAGCAACGCCTAATTTGCTCAGGCACTGCACTGTAGAGCCAGTTATATGCTGCAAGCATATGGCCTTATCATTGGTAATATGCAAATGATAGCTTGACATCTGTTGTCTTCGGATAGCATAGGACGTAGCGCGCTGATTTGGAATATTCAAATTTTCACTGCGCAGGTTTTCCGGATGGCAGGTACTGCAGGCTGTGAAGAAGCGAAATAGGACCTTGGTTTACGGTCTGTGAAACCGTCTTTACGAAAGTTGTAGTCTTAGTGACCATCTTGCGATACTGTCTACAGGGTTTCGTATCAAATTGAGAAATTCCAATCTATAGTGACCTGTACCGACGCTGAAATATACTCCTGAAATAAATAGGGTCTCATCTTTTCAATTGTGAAGATGATACGCAGACACAATTTCTCCATCATACTAAACTTACGTTCGCTACGAGTCATGGATTAGTTTAACTAGCATACCACCTATTCATCCTCCGGATGCATCTGAGAGAGCACGGCCCCATACCACAATCCGATGCATCCGTTTGGACAACAAAAGGAAGATATAAGTCCGGCAGGACAATACAGGAACTGAAATCGAATAATCTTACATTTTTGAAGAAGCGGTTTCACAATGGCCAGTCCATAAGTAAATTTGGTTCTTCTTGGTGAGTTTATTCAAAGAAGCAATATGATCCAAGGAGCCAGGCACAAAACGTCTGTACCAAGGCGCCAGACCTATAATTCGCCAAACTTCAATTCCATTGGTTTTATCTGGGTCAACTTATGATCTCTCGTAAATTTGTTCCTTCAAGTAAGAATCTTTGCACGTCGAGATGTGAGGCAGATGAGTAGTTGTCAGTGAGATATATGCAGCAAATATATTCAAAGTATAACAATTCCTGATGGGATTGTTTTCGACTGTTTTACAGTGACTGGAAAATGATTGCACCTTGAAACAAGTATTCTACATAAAACCTTTTTCTGGTTGAGTACGCAGCATGCAGGAAGTATACTCTTATAACACTTATTCCAATATTTCGACAAAGTGAATAAGTGTTATAAGGGTATACTTCCTGCATGCTACGTACCCAACAAGATCCTAGCTTTTATCTTAACTCTTGGATCCTGTGAGCAGGTAAATTGTTCGTCCCAGCGGACAACAGATAGCAGGATCCTGCATATACACATCTGTAGAAACCTGGTCTGCGATAATTGGAAACATCAGGCGAAGTCCTGCTTTTTATGTCAGAGAGCGTTTGCAAAGTTGCTCCTTCAAACTTGGGATTTTTGCAGATATATCTGACATATAATTCAGTATCAACCGGGGTATAAGCCAGATAGTATAGCAATTTCCGATAGTATTGTTTTCAACTATTCTACAGTGGAAAATATTGGATATTTTTTAATTTTATTCGTTATGCCACACTGTTATTTTGAAAAGTAAATAAAATGTAATAGATTGAAATAATTATGAATGTGTGTCCGGTATACTGGGGGTATATCGTTTGTTATCTCAGCCAGAGTCAATTCATTCCAGAAATACCAGCAATGGTTCCACCCTCAAGAGTTTCACTAAGATCATCCTGACGGGTCCAGTATCACCATTTTTTTAGGCAGACTAGAAGAGTTGCCAGGACTCGTTCTTTTTGCATCAGCAAAGCTTTAGAATTAAATGCTCGGGAAGGTATTGCCTAATACTTGCAATCTCAGAATATATCAAAATAATACCTATTTCCTTCTCCTCTTTCTTTAAGTTATGACGATTTCTACTGAACAACAGGATTTTTTTATTCCTGTCAATACAAAGATGAACATTCTAAACATTTATAACCACGAAGAAAATGCATTCTATAGTTCTGGATTTCCATTCCGTGGCTCTTTTTACATTGATCAATTCTATGGAATTATCAGATACTCACGGCAAATAAAATAATTGGAAAAACCCGCAAAACACTTGTTAGTAACATGATTACATCGAATTCACAGGGGAAATTAGAATGTTGGTTGCATCTATCTGAACGCTTGCATGCATGTCACTGTGGAAAGTAAGTTTATTTGTACTGATGTGTATTGATAAACCAGGAGTATCAATCAAAAGCTTAGCAAGGTCGATCAAACGTTAAACTAGCAAAAAGAGGTATATAATAATGATAATTTTCATTCACATACATACATCAATTCATTAACAAACCACAGTACTCAAGTATGTATATTTAGACATTCATACGCATGCCTAAAACAAAGAGATTTCTAGCGGATTAATTCAAGTTACCCACAAAAGAAATCCTATGTGTGGTTAGTCATTGAATAATCTACATTCATTATCTCGGTGATCTCATCCCGCCTACAGTATTTTTAAACAAACTTCAGATATATTTTCACAGTAGCAAATATGTGATGCAATTTATATAATGCATTGAATTTATAACACCAGAAATAACAAATCAACAAATACAATTTAACATCTATAATAACATGCATCCTGCACAATGCATCCTCGAATGTCGGATTTAGTTATCTCGAGTGCGGATTCTGGACCAATATATGGCGTTGATGAACCGTTTCTGGCTAGTTAATCTGCTTTTTCATCACCCTCGATGCCACAGTGTCCTGGAACCCACATCAAAGTTGTTTTGTTGTGTTCTGAGAGGAAACTGAGTTCTTCTCGGCATTCCCATACCAGTCTAGATGTCACCTTCGTGTTCATAAGAGCCTTTAGTGACGCCTGGCTGTCTGAGCATATTTTGAACTTTGCATTATACATTTCCCTCATTTTGATTTCTCTTGCGCATTGCAAGTTAGCGTACATCTCTGCCCAGAATACGGAGGTGTTTGCCTAGTGAGACGTTCATTTGGGAGTTTCTTCCCTCACTATATATTCCAGCTCCAGTTCCTTTCCTGGGTTTGGATCAGTCCGTATCAGTCATCTGACCATTCCCTTCGATCTTGTATAATAACCTCGAAGTTAATGTTGATGAAGTTCCTGAGATGGTTTATGTAGACAGTTATTATGCTTTTCAGTAGAATGAGGAATATCTTGATTTCTTACCATTTTAGGTATGGGTATAGGTATAGGTGAAGGTATAGGTATACATAGGTAAAGGTATAGGTATTGGTTCAGGTATAGGTATAGGTATGGGTATAGATATAGGTATAGATATAGGTATAAGTATAGGTATAAGTATAGGTAAAGGTATAGGCATAGGTATAGGTACAGGAATAGTTATAGGCACATGCTTCAGAGTCCGCCTCAGGCCAAACGGTGAAATGAGAAGGTGACCAAAGGAAAGATACTTGTCATACTGCACACTGCACACTGGGAGATGGTAAGCAGTGGGTTCATGCAGCGAACTGCAATCAAATGAATTTGGTATACTATGTGGTTTGCACAGAAAAAGAAAGGAACCTGGAAAGGTCCTCGATGTAGGGTGGCCTCTAGTATCTACTACGGTCAGTTGATTTCATTGAAATTCGGTAACTGGGAGCAAGTGCTTCCAGTGGACCTCTCTCTCTTATTATCCCCATATATACCAAGATTTTCTGAGAATTGTCCGCAAAATATTATATGATATACAACCCAAAGAATCGGCGATTGAATTGAAAAACCATGGAATTTATTTGCAACCACAAACTGAGATTCTACAATTGCTTTCTCCTCAACCTAAACCGGAGGACTATCTGAGATATGAACTATATGGA
This sequence comes from Chrysolina oricalcia, assembly GCA_944452925.2. Lineage (NCBI taxonomy): Eukaryota > Metazoa > Arthropoda > Insecta > Coleoptera > Chrysomelidae > Chrysolina > Chrysolina oricalcia. Next base: position 42,979,884 of record OX101824.2, read on the forward strand.
TTTCCAACAACAAAAAATTGACATGGTATCGGTTAAATAGCCACAAACGGTTACCCATCCAATGTAGACTGAAGGGATCCAGTCTTACATCAGGTCTATTCAGGTAGTACAATCATGTCCCAACGTTAAATTCCTAGGTATCCACTTTGATAGTACACTCAGTTGGAAAACACACTGTGACAAGTTAGTTCAATATCTCAATTCGCAAAACAACTTAATCAAAAACTTACGAAAGATCATGAATGAAAAACATTTACTTAACATTTATTACGGACATGTTGAATCTAGGTTAAGGTATGGTGTGTGTGTTTTTGGGGTTGGTCCACACAAGCGAATAATGTGTTTCTTGCACAGAAGAGAATAATAAAAACACTCTCTGATGTTCTCAAACACCATAGTTGTAAGGATCTGTTTGGGAAATTGAATATTTTGACTCTACCATCACTCTATATTTTTGAATTGTGCTTACATATTTTCAAAAACAAAGATAAATTTCCTAAAAGTTCTAATGTACATGATAAAAACGTCCAAAGACAATTTTCAAATTCCATTGACAAAATATACAGTTTCGTACCGATCACCAGATAGTGCTGGTCTGATTTTTTTCAATAATTTGCCCAAAGATCTGAAACACTGTTCTACCCTCACAAACTTCAAGAGAAAATTAAAGCTGTACCTAATAAAAAAATGTTTTTACTCTGTTGAGGATTTCTTTTATTGTGTTACTCTTGGTTTTATATATATTTCTGATACTTGTAGATTTTGTGTGTAGATTTTAATGTGTATGAGTTTATATGTACATGTATGCTATTTATGTTTGACTCTTGACTATTCCTATACATTTCAAATTGTCAAAAAGGAAAATAAAGTATTATTATTACATGGGTATGCAGAATTTATGAAAATGACTGCAGATGGCAACCCATCAAATGGAGTCGGAGGAATCTGACGCCCCTCCACAAGTAGTTGGCCTCTAGTGGCGGGGTTTCACTGGATAGCAAGAACAATATCCCAATATGATGGCCAAGGTTTCCACCCTATTGGTTGGGGTAGGATATCTTACTCCCTTTGGCGGGTCAGCAACGCCTAATTTGCTCAGGCACTGCACTGTAGAGCCAGTTATATGCTGCAAGCATATGGCCTTATCATTGGTAATATGCAAATGATAGCTTGACATCTGTTGTCTTCGGATAGCATAGGACGTAGCGCGCTGATTTGGAATATTCAAATTTTCACTGCGCAGGTTTTCCGGATGGCAGGTACTGCAGGCTGTGAAGAAGCGAAATAGGACCTTGGTTTACGGTCTGTGAAACCGTCTTTACGAAAGTTGTAGTCTTAGTGACCATCTTGCGATACTGTCTACAGGGTTTCGTATCAAATTGAGAAATTCCAATCTATAGTGACCTGTACCGACGCTGAAATATACTCCTGAAATAAATAGGGTCTCATCTTTTCAATTGTGAAGATGATACGCAGACACAATTTCTCCATCATACTAAACTTACGTTCGCTACGAGTCATGGATTAGTTTAACTAGCATACCACCTATTCATCCTCCGGATGCATCTGAGAGAGCACGGCCCCATACCACAATCCGATGCATCCGTTTGGACAACAAAAGGAAGATATAAGTCCGGCAGGACAATACAGGAACTGAAATCGAATAATCTTACATTTTTGAAGAAGCGGTTTCACAATGGCCAGTCCATAAGTAAATTTGGTTCTTCTTGGTGAGTTTATTCAAAGAAGCAATATGATCCAAGGAGCCAGGCACAAAACGTCTGTACCAAGGCGCCAGACCTATAATTCGCCAAACTTCAATTCCATTGGTTTTATCTGGGTCAACTTATGATCTCTCGTAAATTTGTTCCTTCAAGTAAGAATCTTTGCACGTCGAGATGTGAGGCAGATGAGTAGTTGTCAGTGAGATATATGCAGCAAATATATTCAAAGTATAACAATTCCTGATGGGATTGTTTTCGACTGTTTTACAGTGACTGGAAAATGATTGCACCTTGAAACAAGTATTCTACATAAAACCTTTTTCTGGTTGAGTACGCAGCATGCAGGAAGTATACTCTTATAACACTTATTCCAATATTTCGACAAAGTGAATAAGTGTTATAAGGGTATACTTCCTGCATGCTACGTACCCAACAAGATCCTAGCTTTTATCTTAACTCTTGGATCCTGTGAGCAGGTAAATTGTTCGTCCCAGCGGACAACAGATAGCAGGATCCTGCATATACACATCTGTAGAAACCTGGTCTGCGATAATTGGAAACATCAGGCGAAGTCCTGCTTTTTATGTCAGAGAGCGTTTGCAAAGTTGCTCCTTCAAACTTGGGATTTTTGCAGATATATCTGACATATAATTCAGTATCAACCGGGGTATAAGCCAGATAGTATAGCAATTTCCGATAGTATTGTTTTCAACTATTCTACAGTGGAAAATATTGGATATTTTTTAATTTTATTCGTTATGCCACACTGTTATTTTGAAAAGTAAATAAAATGTAATAGATTGAAATAATTATGAATGTGTGTCCGGTATACTGGGGGTATATCGTTTGTTATCTCAGCCAGAGTCAATTCATTCCAGAAATACCAGCAATGGTTCCACCCTCAAGAGTTTCACTAAGATCATCCTGACGGGTCCAGTATCACCATTTTTTTAGGCAGACTAGAAGAGTTGCCAGGACTCGTTCTTTTTGCATCAGCAAAGCTTTAGAATTAAATGCTCGGGAAGGTATTGCCTAATACTTGCAATCTCAGAATATATCAAAATAATACCTATTTCCTTCTCCTCTTTCTTTAAGTTATGACGATTTCTACTGAACAACAGGATTTTTTTATTCCTGTCAATACAAAGATGAACATTCTAAACATTTATAACCACGAAGAAAATGCATTCTATAGTTCTGGATTTCCATTCCGTGGCTCTTTTTACATTGATCAATTCTATGGAATTATCAGATACTCACGGCAAATAAAATAATTGGAAAAACCCGCAAAACACTTGTTAGTAACATGATTACATCGAATTCACAGGGGAAATTAGAATGTTGGTTGCATCTATCTGAACGCTTGCATGCATGTCACTGTGGAAAGTAAGTTTATTTGTACTGATGTGTATTGATAAACCAGGAGTATCAATCAAAAGCTTAGCAAGGTCGATCAAACGTTAAACTAGCAAAAAGAGGTATATAATAATGATAATTTTCATTCACATACATACATCAATTCATTAACAAACCACAGTACTCAAGTATGTATATTTAGACATTCATACGCATGCCTAAAACAAAGAGATTTCTAGCGGATTAATTCAAGTTACCCACAAAAGAAATCCTATGTGTGGTTAGTCATTGAATAATCTACATTCATTATCTCGGTGATCTCATCCCGCCTACAGTATTTTTAAACAAACTTCAGATATATTTTCACAGTAGCAAATATGTGATGCAATTTATATAATGCATTGAATTTATAACACCAGAAATAACAAATCAACAAATACAATTTAACATCTATAATAACATTTGATGATCATTGTGATGAGGGAAATAGTGGTGTAAATGTTCAATTGTTTTTCAGGTCTACGAATTTTTGAATCTCTTGACGGGATTTATTTGGTAACCATATTTTGAGCTTGGATTTGAACATCATGAGAGAGTTAAGTTGTTTTAAAGAATTTGGAATTTCACTATATATTTTTGGTGCAAGATATAGGTGGCTTCTTTGTCCTATTATTTTCAACATTCGAGGTATGACAGCAGACTGGTTCCTATACCTAGTTTGATCCCTATGGTATATCATTACCGACTTTGCAAAGTTCTTACGATGATAGAATGAAAATTTGTCTAATGTCGACCACTTTTGCCTCTTTGTACAGGTCATCGCTGGGGTACCTATAATTTTTTCACAATATTATCTTTAGGATCAATTTTTGCATTGTTTCCAGATGATTCAGATAAATGTTCGTTACACCGCCCCAATTTATTATTCCAAAAAAAAGTGAGTTTGTATTAATGCGAAATACATGATATTCAAATGTTTGATTTTGAGAAACTTTTTCATGTATTTGAATTTGCTCAGATAGTAAGTACCTAAATTTTTTTATGAATCTTCATTATATTGGATGTCAATCCATTTGTATTCAGGTAAGTTCGAATTATAACTAGTGAATGGAAGGTAAATTGTTTTCTTAAGGTTAATGGTGAGTAGTTTACTGTTGAAGAAGTCTAATATAGCGGGGAATGATCTTGTAATTTTTTCTTTCAGGTCAGCCCAGGAATCGTCTTTGAAAGGAATGACAGTATCGTCCGCAAAACTACTCATTTTCCCTTCCACAGGTGAGTAAATATAGCATTTGAGTATGTTAAAAAATATATAGGGCCCCATACTGTTCCTCGCGGGACACCAAAACGGACTTTTCTCGTGTTATTTAGAGTATCATTGATTTGAACACATTGTTATCCATCTTTCAAATAACTTTCCGGAAGTGTATAAGCAGTGCCTCTGAATCCATCATTTTCTAATGTCTCCAATAGGTCTGGATGGCTGACCGTATCGAAAGCTTTCACGAGATCGCCAAAGATGCAAATTGCAGGTTCTTTTGATCGATGGTAGCATATAATTTTGCAGTTGAATCTGCAATTGCATCCTGTGTCGATCTCCCCTACATAAATCCATATTGTAGATTTGAGATGAATTGGTATTTTTTAAGATAGTCTAATATTCTAGCTTTGATCAATTTTTCTAGGATTTTACTAAGTATTCGAAGTAATGATGTAGGTCTATAGTTCTATTATGCTGTCCTGTCCCCAGGGTTTGATTACAGCGATTTTGAAAGTTTTCGAAAAAGTACCAGTTAGTATAACTTTATTTGCGATGAATGTTATCGGTTTTTTCCAAATGTTCGCAACATTTTTTATTGCTTCCACATTAATATCATCTATACCTGGAGCCTTATTCGATTTCAATTCCATTATCATTTTCATTACCTCTGGTTCTTCTACATCAGAGAGGTAGAGATAGTTCTCAATCTTCGCTACATTAAATTTTCTAGTTGGTTTTATAATTTTATCAGCCAACTCGGCACCGATTTCCGTGAAGTATTCATTATATTCTTCAGCAATCATGGTAATGGTAATGGTAATGGTTGGGGGACGCAAGCGTCAGCGGCTAGGCCCCAGTGGGCCCTTTTCGCAACCCCCGGCATCTTCACTCGTCCCATGTCGGATACCTGCTCGAACCTCTTCGACCTTCTTATGAAAGTCGAAATGTCCTTCCATTGCAACGAGTGCAATTCCTCCTCCTCAATAGTGGCAGCTCCGAAGACGTTTTGTCTGAGCCTGCCATAAATACCACATTCGCACAGGAAGTAGAAGGAGTCCTCCTCTTCCCCTCATTCCGTGCATAGTGGGTCTGCCTCAACTCTGATGAGTGCCAGGTGCCTCCTGAGGCCGACGTGGCCGGTTAGAACTCCCACCAACAGTCGGAGTTCTTTGCGGCTTAGCTTCAGTATCTTGGCCGTCCTTGCCATGTCGGGCCCCAAAATCATCTGCTTTGACTGCCTGCATCCGTCTATCCTTCTCCACTCTTTTCCTAATGTTCAGTGCCGTTGTTACTTGTCTCCTTATTATGTCGAGTGCGGGTTCGGGCCAGTAGTAGGGTTGTCTGGCCCCTTGCTTTGCTAGCTGGTCCGCCTGCTCGTTGCCTTCAATCCCTGCATGGCCCGGGACCCACATCAGCGTTATTTCTTTTTCAGTCGCAAGACTCCCCAGGGCATCTCTGCACTCCTGAACCAGTACTGTTCTGGTTCTGGTTGCATACAGTGCTCTGATGGCGGCCTGACTATCCGAGCAGACATATACATGTCTCTCTGGGCCGGACCTCACCTCTTTCATTCTGGTTGCCTCCAGGATGGCATACACCTCTGCTTGGAAAACTGTTGTCAGAGAACCTAGCGCATATGCTCTTTTCTCTCCGTTTTCCAGGTGAACTCCTGCTCCGGCTTCCCTTCCTCCAGTTTGGACCCGTCTGTAAAACAGACCAGGCTTTCTGGGGGAAATATCACCCTTTCCTCTTCCCACTCTCTCCTGTCTGGGATCTTTAGCGAGATCCTCCTTTTTCACCTAATTTTGTCCTCTGCCTGTATCACTTTGATAGCGGATAGTGGGATTTCTTTCTCTGCTAACACAGCGATTTCGGTATGCCCTGTGTACCCCTCTCCTCGCCAGCTCCCTGAGTCACGTATTCTCAGATAGGACGCAATCGCTTCCTTCTTCATACAAGTTGGAAGCGACGGCAGACCCAGCAGGGCATCTAGGGCTGCCGAGGGGGTCGTCCTCATCGCGCCGGTTATTCCCGTACAAGCTAGTCTTTGAATTTTTCCCAGCTTGTTGGTTGTGGTTATCTGGTCCACTCTTGGCCACTCTCAGCAATCATAGTATTACCTTGAATTTTAAGATCAACTATTTAGATTTTTTCGATATTTTCAGATGAGCTATAGCCCTGTATTTTGTTAGTCATCTCTTTCTTATAGTAATCAATTTTTGTTTTTTCAATGAGAATATTTAATGCAATTCCAAATTATTTGAATTCATTGAGATATGTATATTACAATAAATGTGATCGTTGTAAAAACCAGACATTCTTGCTCTAACAGAAACGCAATGTGAAACAGGTATAGTGTAGTCAACGAAGGCAAAAAAGGCCTTTTACTTCGGAATTATTTCAAGAAGTCATGAATTCGAGTAATAAGTGTGGAACCAAATCACTAGTAGCATGAATGAAAAAGTCCGTAGTTTTTCTTTTGGGTTTTCCAAAAAAATAACAAATATAACGTTTTTTCCAAAATAATCGCATAGGATGCATTTGACCAACAAAAATTGTATCTACTCTAACAAAATTGATAGTTTAGGGGTTTCTGGGGTCGCTGAGTACGATTCTGCGCTCAAATTTTGAAAAAAAACACAAAATGGCGGCTGTCTTGTAACGAAATGTAAATCATTTGGTGAATTTTATTTTGTTTATTTCATGTTGGTATCACATGTTATTGAGATGTTCCAATTTATCCAATTGTTTAGTGATTGGTAACACTGAACATAGACAGAGTGAGAGGGAGATCGACTTTCTTCTTTGAAGGGACTTCTTCCTTCTTGGTCCCTTTCTGAATTGAGCACTCGAAGAGTCGGTTGCTTTTTGAATTTCCCTTCGGGAAAGATAAATTTTTCACAACAAGGATATGAAAGGTCGTATATATGTATACATAATGAACATAATCAATTTCTGATCGATTCACCTATCGAATCGATATACATATTGGCATTCTTTTGGCATATTTTTCTAAACTTACAAAATGTATTTTTGATCTTCACATTCTTCACGCTTCACGAAAACAAGATGGCCTCATGTGCGTCACTAAATTATCTGTACCCATATCTTCAAATTTTGAAATAAATATAATCTCTACAATTTAAGCTTATTTGAATAACATTTCGTACCCTTTTTCGACGAGTCGGTCCTGAAATGTCATAAATGAATTGTTTCTAACCTCGGAAATTGATTACTCATATGTGTAAATAATTTCTGTGAATTATATCTTTCAAACGTTAAAATATGAATCAAACATGTTTCTGTTAGTACTTAATGGTTTTCAGTGATACCAAGTGCCTCCACAAGTTTTCCTGAGTGTCAGAATATATCAATCTGCTTAGAAAGCAAGCCTAGGTGCGAGAGCAAACTAGAAGCTAAAGGTACTCCTCCTGAACTTGGATAGTGATCTGCAGGAAGGACTGGTCTTATAGTAAGGAGGAGAGGATTCATGGGTGAGTTCAAAGCTTTAAATTAATCTTTTTATTATGTCTGTTGAAGCTGAACTCGCTCATGATTCTTTGAACTCTTGGTTCGATCTCTTCGACATAACTGCCCAGGTTTGGATGAAAGGGCCTGGCCAATAGCCAAAAGAAACCCTATATGTTTTGAAACCTCTCTCCATGACAATCTTTCACTTCCAGTCGTTGTGACACAAATCAAGTCGTCTGCTTGCTTTGTGACACCTTACAAAGTCAAGGACTATCTCGATACACTCTCTCTATCTATACTATTGTATCTATTTTTTTTATGAGAGAGATCAATATTTTCTCATGATTTTTCTTACATGTCAGTTCTCCTGAACACTTGTAACTGTTATTAAATTTAAAAAAAAGTTGTAAAAAACAATATTTTCATGAAATTCATTTTTCTTGTGCTCGTTTGAGACTGGACTCTTCTCTACCATTGCTTGAGAAGATTCTAAATTTAAGCTTTATCACAAATTCATATTCTTTGCCTTAGTTGCATCTTAGAAACATTGTTTAAATCAGCAAACCTCCATGTTTCTTTTCTAATACTCATATGTCTAAATTGTGAATTCAAATTCTTTATCTAAATTGTATCCTTGAAACATTTAACTAGTAAAATTTTGTATAATTTTATATTACATCTTTAAGAAAATCTGAGACTTGTCTTGTCCTCGATTTCGCCCATATCACGAGTCATGTGACTCAAATCTGTCGGAAGATACTGGTTTGTTTACTTTTTCACAGCGTATATCTCAGCGTCCAAGTATCTGAGTCACAGGAAAGATCCCAGACCGACTACATACCCTATCCAGCTAGTAGAGTAGCCATTGTCTTGAGACACCCCTAAAGGCACCTACGTTCACCGTTGAAGTAGCGCTCTGGAGTAAGTCTTTCCACTCATCGCAACGACTGATCATAAAATGTAAACGAACCAACCTAATCTTTTGTAAGCGAATCGACTTTAGTAAAACTAGCTTGTACTTTTCATTTCCAAAATCGTATTTCATATACGCAAACATGTTTCTCCTGTGATAAAAAAATGTAACTTTGTGAATATAGTGTTTTCTGAAATTCTGGCTTTTTACTGTTGAGAAGCACAAAGATTACCTTTTGACAAATTCGTGTTTTTGGTATTTTCATTTAATAAAAAAAGAACCTGGTGCCCATGCTTACCTTGTATCTTTTATCTCTGTCTCCGTAAATATTTGTCAAAGTATCTATCTTTTATACTGCAGATAACGATACCCACGACCTTCCGTACCAGTCTGAGCAGCTCACGGGCATTGCTGTATTAAATGAGAAAGTAAATAAAAATAAAGTTCTTATTTTTAGTAACAGTCTAATATCAAGTTCATCAATGGAATTTACCGTCTCTAATGTTAAATTTACAATTATTCCATTCTTCAGAGTTTGTGGAGTATAAAATATGATTTTTAATCATTATTGACGTTATATCTATAAAATAATCGATATAAAATAAAAATCAGCAATACACAGTCTCTATATACTTGAGCTGGCTTTATATATTAACAAAATTAAAAGTAAAATTCATAGCAACTTCAGTTATCATGGTTAAACGACAAGACAAAAGGATGATTTCCATGTTCCTTTTGCACGATTGAATGTTATAAGTGAATTGCCATATTATATGGGTTCGAAAATTTACAATGCCTGCCCCAGCTCAATTAAAATGGATTTTATAGTATATTGGAGTTTTTTTGACAGTGTTTCATAGATTTCAAATTTGTCTATTCCTGCCATTGAAAGGAAATAAATACTAATGAATGAATGGGTTCGAGCGATTATACTACGAAACAAACTTATTAACTGTTCAGCCATTGTTATCGGATGTTTCAGTCAATTATTCTCAATATTTGGTACGCCTGAATACGTTCAAATTTCGAAAATACTACTGCTCATATCAAATGATTAACGTCAAGAATGATAAATTCCGAACAACCTTGATAATTACTGAAAAAATGGTTGATACACATGTGTGTGAATCATACACTGTGGAGTGTGGGCCATATTTTTTGAAACGTTTTTGCATATCTGAAATTAGAAAAATCGATATTGACATGTGTCACGTGACCTAATTCCGGACGTTTTCAAACCTAAAATTTTAATGTGGCTAGTCTGTACACTGTAAAAATAATTAATATGTACTGTGATCTGCTTGCCTTCGAGGACCTGGATTTTTTATGTTTCTCCGAAACTCATCAATCTCCAGAATCTTTGATCAGTGTTCATTTACAAAATTTCAATTTTGCGATTTCTTTTAGTAGAACTGATTTTCAAAAAGGTGGAGTTGACCTAGATACATACTGCTTCGAAAAATATATCAAAGTTTGTGGAATCAAGTGGAAACATAAGGGAAAAAAATCATTTACTCATCAACTGTTACAGATCACCAAGTAATCTGAATGTTTAGAAAAAATTTCGAGAAGATATTCGATAACTTTTTTAAACCTAACACTTTCATAACTGTCTTGGGGGATTTCATTTGTGATTTCCATAATAACTCTTCTAATTTTCAAAAGTTGAATAACTTCTTTTCATGTTTCAATATGCATCACCCAGTAGAGTGGCCCACTCGAATACAGGGCAAAAACTACAAAAACTGAGTCAATAGTTCCAAGATCATTATCTATATTTCAATACAGATAAAACCAAATTACTACATTTTCATACAGCCCAAAAGTCACTGGAACGTATCGAAATATTTCACAATGATGCAGTTATTGACTTCCATGAAAATTAAAGGTTTTTGGGTCTCACTATCGATTCCTGTTTGAACTGGAAGAATCATTGCACTCTGCTAAGTGCCAAACTTTCATCTCTGAACTCTGAACTTCATTAAAATATAATCCATATTGGAAAATGATCAACTGATTCAATTGTACTACGCAGAAGTCGAAAGTAGGTTAAAAGGTTTGGAGTATGCCCTTGGGGAGACTCCTCATCTTCTCAAAACATTTCTGTCAAACAAAAAAAAAATCTAAGAATTATAGCTGGCCTGAAAACAAACCAGACATGTCTAGATTCTTTTAAAAATTTGGAAATTCTCAGCTTGACTGAAGTTCATATATTTGAGGTATGTGTGTCCGTCAGGAAAAATAAATATGTGTTCTTCACAATACCCGTAATAGAAATGGTCAACATTTGCCTCTGAACAGGGTGAAGTCGCTCCAATAGTATGTGTTCTCGAATGACATGTTGATTGATTCCCATACCTTGTTCATCAAGTCGGACAAATTTCGAATTTAAGTATTGTGATTTGTTTCAAAGGTGCAACTCTGCTTCTTGCACAAATAATGTGGCAGGTATAATTAACAATGTTATCAAAGGAACGTATGAATATGCACGCTACTTGGGCATTTTCTGACGCGTCACAAAATCCATCTAACTGAATCGAAGTACAATGCATTGAACATGTCGACTAAACTTAATCTCATTGAATTCGTTAAGATGCCTTCAATGAAATGACTTCTTGGAATGATAATCCATGGGAAGGCTTCATCCTAAGATGCTAAATGATAACTAGGGCAACAATCGTTACCTACCAATGAGAGAACACCAAGTGGATACAAAATTTGGAAATTCGATGACAGAATTTGCAGTTATGTTATTATTCCGGTAATATTATTGCTGGGAATGGTATACGTTAAATCATCAGAAGAAGAGTTCCAAGCTATTGTTTTGTTCTTCGCGGTCGATGGTAAGGAAAAAATCTTCATCAGATTTTATTCATTGGAAGTTTGATGCCCATCTGTTTCATGTGAATCACCCCCAGTGAGTAGATCATCAAGTAGAAATCGTAAAGTTTGATCAAAGTAATGTCACGAAAATTAGAATGATGAAGATATGCTACATCATGTAGAAAACTAATTAAAGGGTATGTCGTGTTAGGGGCGAAATTTGGGAAAGGAGAGCAATGAATGTGAATGATGTTTCACGCCACTAACATAGCCGGGAGCTCAGTTGGCGTGGGTTCGACAATAAAAATTGATTTCGATAAGATTCAAACATGGGGTTCAATTATCCGGAGTGCCACGGATTTTTCGCTAGTGAAAAATCCGAAACCACCCTTATGGAATGTGAATACTAACCTATATCAAGTGGGAGGGTTCTGGTAACAGCTTTGAGGGTCTGAAACAAGGTAAAGTATCTGAAAGTGAAGTACCCCAATGGCACAGAACAGAGATAAAGGAGAAAATATGGGTTTTGTGTTATAAACACAAAACAATAGACTAACCACAAGTATGTTCACGAAATAACGCTGTCATACCGTGAAGTGTGGGATGTTATTATTTACTTTTAGCTCAAGGCCAGTTCATGTCCACTCGAACTAGTACGGCAAAGGTAAGTACTAAAATACGAAAAGAACTGTACATGATAACGATCAAGTACGTAGAGACTGGAAAGTTTATGTCATGACAGAGAATTTCTAATGTACTGGTATTGAAACAGAACGGGTTTTCTTCTGAAAAATAAACCCGTAACAGCTGGACAGGTGGTTCCGTAAGTAGCGTTACTGAGATTGAAAACTGAAATTTTCTTCATGGGATTATAAAGTCAAATAATCTTTTTTAGAAAATGATGCTTGAAATAAATGTAGATCTGGCGATACGTCTTCGATATGTCAGCACTAAGAAGTGATGTATGTCTCCTGATTCTGAGAACAATGAAAAATCAATCGCCCTTTGTAGTCGGATCTACCCCCAAAATGTCATTGAGAGAAAAACCAGAACATTTTGCACTTACATCGAAGACTATATGCAGCTTCGTCGTAGAGTTGGAGTCCTCGATGACACAATTACTTTTTTCTTCATTTTTATACTCTTCTAGAGACATGTGACTCTTCTAGAGACATGTGAATGTTAAGCATTCACCAATGAAATCGTGATATTGTACTTGTAATTTTGGATTTTCATGTAATTTTCATTCTGAAAAATCTGTTGATACAAGATGTCCTTGAATCACTGTTTTTCCAGCGAGTTCTTTATGGGTAGAAACACTGGAAAATGTCCATCAGATGTGCAAATGGTGTTTTTTGCAGTGAATTTCAGAGGTATCATAGTTTAATCTCCTAGAATTTGTAGGTAATAGGTAATAGGTTATAGAAATGTAAAAGTACCCATCGGGAATTTATTGGGAGTTAGGTATACAACCGAACCCTAATTAATTTTGGATAAGTATTTAAAGTAACATAGCAAATATGTAATTTAGTATATCTTCACTACTTGAAGAAGCTTTTGTAAATCGAAACAATTGTCGTGGTTTTGTAAACCCTCTTTATGTGAAAATCATTTGAACTATAGTTTCATTATATAGAGTAAGTTTGCCTGAGATTTTGACAACTGCTTTAGAGAGTATAACAATGGTTTGCATAGGTGTTTAAAGAGGAGAGATCTATTTCACAATAGTGTAATCGTGAATTGGATAAATAGAAGCGTGTTCAAAAATAACATTTAATACGTTTATTTTATTTTTTATTCAATAAGTCATCCAAAAGAAATATTTGTATGCAGACCAGGCTACTGAAAAAAGTTATTTTATGCGACTGATTGAATATTTAACAATGCGATGCAGCTATAAAATAAGTTTTCTTCCAAGACAAACGCTCAGTAGACCGTAAATCTTGAACGGTCTAGAATTGTGACTGTTTTTCGGAAAAGGAATATTCATTGTGATGAAATTATGATACGTTTTTTTCCTCGGTTTCATTTATTCACGCTATATTGGATGCTACGAAAACTAGGTACATCCATTCAGGAGTAATTGAACTGGATACAGATGATGAGGTACGATGCAATTCCTCGGGAAACCTGAAAAAATAGAAGGATGGAACATCTATAGTTTGTATTGATATTCATTGTTGTAATTGAAAAAGTGTAATTTTTGTAAAAGAAAAGCAAATTCTTATTGTGATTTAGATCAAAGAGAATATATAGAATGAAATGTTCAATTTTTATTTCAAAAGTTTAGGTGACCTCTGAAATAGAATTGCTTTGGTTTCCACACATTACATGCATTCCCCCTTTAGTTGTCTCCTTCTTTTCAGCTCAACCGGCTGAGAACATGAAACTTTGTCAAATGTTCAGAATTATGAAATTTTGAATAACTATGGTCAGAATGGACGAAAATGAATCAACGAATGGAAAATAGTTTCATTCTAATCATTTTTTACTCTCCGAAATCATCTAAATTATCGAAATTTCCTAAAATGTATCATTCATATCAATTTTTCCAAGTTTTAATACACCTATCACCATATTATGCTCAAATACTTCACCAATTAAATCTACTGTTAGCCTAACCTCAAATATTTTCTGTGAAGTTTCTTCTTCATAGTCCCCAATGAGCTTTTTAGAATCAATCACAGGAAAGTGTATACTTCGCAATGGAAAAGTCTATTTCTTCAGTGTATAACGATGGAAATATCTGTGTAGGTCGATTCCTTTTTTAATTAATGATTGATATTTTTATTCATAAACAAGTAAACAAATGAACAAATCAACAAATCAACTAGGTAGTAAACAGATAAACAGATGAACAAATAAACAAATGAACAAATAAGCGAATAAACATATCAACAAATAAAGAAATAAACAAACAGGTGAACAAATAAACAAGTGAACAAATAAAAAAATGAACAAATGAAAAAGTAAACAAATAAATGAATGAACAAAAAAACAAATGAACATATAAACAAATTACTGAATTAACAAATAAACAAACAAATAGACAAATAATTAAATAAATAAATCAATAAATGAACAAATTATCTAATTGACAAATTTACAAATTCACAAATTAACAAATTATGAAATGAATGATTGAACAAATGAACAAATAAAGAAACGAATAAACTAATAAACAGTTGAACAAATGGAGTGATAAACAAATAAACGAACGAACAAACCATTGAAAAAATGTACAAGAAAACTTGTGAATAAAGACGTTGAAAAAAAAGAAAATTGCGAAAGAGAAGCCATTATTTCTTACTTATTCGAAATCTGATAAGCTTTTCATATCTCCCAAAATTTCACAATCACATCAATAAACGAATGAACGAGTGAACGAATAAACGAATGAGCAAATGAACAAACGAAGTAACGAACAATCGAATAAACAAATAAAATAATAAACAAAGAAACAAATGAACAAATAAACAAATGAACAAATTAACAAATAAATAAATGAACAAATAATCAAATAAACAAATAAAAAAATAAACAAATGAACAAATAAACAAATGAACAAATAAACAAATAAACAAATAAACAAATAAACAAATAAACAAATAAACAAATGAACAAATGAACAAATGAACAAATAAACGAATAATCACATGAACAAACAAATAAATAACTAAATAAATAAATAAGTAAACAAAAAACAAATAAATAAATGTACAAATTCGCAAATTAACAAACGAACAAATGAATAATCGAACAAATAAACAAATGAACGATTGAACAAAAAAACAAATTAACAAACCAACAAACAAACGTACAAGAAAACTAGTGAATAATGAATAAGAAGAAGAAGAATAAGGAATAAATATGGGGTTATGAATCTGTATTGGGCTGGTCGACATTTTTCAGTTATTTTCAGTTCGCTCAATAATGTGGTGTATTAAAACATATTTTTTAATAATTATACTATCTTTCTAAACAATTTATGATTATAGTCAACTCACCGAAAATATCAGAGGAATATCTAGACTAAACATGTTGCATGCGCTGAGCTCAATATTCCCGAGTAAAATTTGATTGGAGAAGTGTTCAATCTACGGAAATAAATTCATACAAAAATCTGCAAAATGTCTGGAATAAAATATTTAGATATTCGGAAATAACTCACATAATCATCAATTTCTAGAATGCATGCATTTTGGAATCCATGTAAAATCCCAACAGTTGCTTTGGCCTGCAAAAATAGAGAGTGCAAATTTACTACAAAGGGTGCTCCAATCGAAGCAACTTGAGAATTCCAAACTTCAAACATGCATACTTTTTTTGTTCTACTGTGAGAAAGGCCAAATACATACAGTGTGAGTCTTCATAAAGTGCACATATTGCAATGCGGGAAAGTGTTTTCAATTTTATCGACGGAAAACGTATTGAAAAAATCTAAAAAAAAATACTTTTTTATATACTTTTTAATATTTCAGTTCGATACCGTGATCCCTGTGTAAACGGAACGGGATAACTTTTGAACTAAATTATCTCCATGAAATAAATTTCATAATGATTGAAAGTAATTGGGCGTTCTCATAAAATGAAAATTTCGGAAAAAACTACTCCTAATTGAAAATAAACATGCTTATTTAGCCAAAATCTGTTTGTTTTTCATCAATTTTCAATTGTCAATAATCTTAAAATTTTTCGATGAAACACAGACATTACATATCATTTTTATTACTTTGAGTTATCCTTCATCGTATTAGCTACCGAATGGTGAAATAACCCTATTATAACATTTTCTATCTACTGTTGAAGAAATTAATTATGTCCCCAAATAAAGCATGCGTTAAGAGTGCCCTCTTTTAACAGTTGATAAAGTGATAAACATGAAATTTTCTCCATCCGGTAGCTGATACGATGAAGAAAAATATAAAGTGATAAAAAAGGTAGGTAATAGGAGCGTTTTTTTTGAAAATTTTTATGATTATTTTAATAATTTATGAAAAACAAACATACTTCTGCTAAAGAAACATGTGAAGGGTCCAGTGGAAAAACGATGAGGTGCCATTTTTTCCAGAATTGACATTCTAGCAGCATTTGTTAGCTTGTAGCATAAATTATTAACATATCAAACCTTACAGGGAACAAACAATGAGATTCCATCTAAAACTGTGGACGAAATTAGACAGCACTGTAGAAAAACAATGAGACTCTCATCAATTAGATTTCGCTTTTCTCAACTCTTCAAAAAGTGGAACCTCATCGTTTTTCCACTGGACCCTTCATGTTTATTTTCAATTGGGGGCAGTGTTTTTCCACAATATTTATTTTTTAAAGGTATTCAATTACTTCCAACCATTATGGAGTTTGTCTCGTCGTGATAGACCATTTAGTTCGAAAGTTACACTGTTCTGTTCACAGGAGTCACGGCAGCGAACAAAATTTTAAAAAATTCCATAAAAAATTTAAATTTTCTCCAAAGATTTTTTCAATACGTTTGCCGTCTATAAAATTTAGCTTTGTTTTTCTTATTTCAATATGTGCACTTTATAAAGAATTACACTGCTTAGGCCAAGCTGTAGATAAAAATAAGGGGCTGTTTCCACACAAAATAAAAGACACAAACGGCTCATACTTCTTTTTATAAAATAGTTCGTGAATGAGAATCTAGGTTTTCACCTCAGAAAATTTGATTTGTGGAATTTTTAAAGCAAGAAATAGTGAAATAAATCACAACTTTCTTGTTTTTTTGCGAATATCTCAAAATTATTGGAGGGATCGTTTTACAGTCTTTGGAACTTTTGTAGAGAATTATTAAACCTACAAAATGGTTTCTTATACGACCAGATAGGTGCATTTTTCAATGAGAAAATCCGGGAAAGCCTCGAAAAAGAAACCATTCTTCAAAAACTCATTTTCCTGAATATGAAGCTGGACAAACAATATTGCGGAAACTGATAGATAATAACATTTGGTTCAAATGTGCACAAGATGTGCAGGTTTTTCCGAATGTTCTCAGAGGAAAATTCGTTTGAAAATCCATTTTGTAGGCTTTATAAATCTTTACAAAAATTCTATTGACTGTAATACGATTACTTGATTGATCTTTGAGATATTTCTAAATAACCAAAAGAGTTGTAATATTGTTCACTATTGCTTGATTGAAAGGCCATTGTCCTTTTAAAAGCCAAGCTACAGTTTTCTTTATTGTGTAACTTTAGGCATTCATTGATAGATGGCAATGGATGTAACACTTCAGTAAATATCATTTCATCGGTAGAATACAATAATGTCTGTGTTTGTGGAATAAAACAGGACATTTTGAATTTTCTTGGGTAGTTCAATTTAGTGTGTGAGACATGGCTAAGTGGAGGTGAGTGTTTCTTGTATTCTTCATTATTATTTTTCTGAAATATCATAGAAATAGATACAGAAGTACCTAAATAAATATTCTATGTAAAATTTAGGTTATAATAACGTTCATGCTTGGCACTAAACTGATAAAAATTCCCCTGTCCATTCAAAAGGACGATGGCCCAATCAACTAACACCGATTCAATTTTCAGTTATATGAAGCGGCCCCTGAAATTACATGAATTGCTGGAGGAACTTGAACGTGATGATATAGATGTTCCTGAAAATATTGTTACATTTTCTCCAGATAATGCAAGTGAAGAAAATACGGATGAAGACTCTGGCGAGGAAGATAATGTAGAGTTGAATAACTTACTTGGAAGTGAACTACGTGCGAATGCTGAAGCTGATTTCATGGTGGGTGCTCAAGAAATAGGAATTTTGGATAGTGAATGGGACAGTGAAGATGATTTGCCCTTATCTACTTATGGTACTAGAGTAGTTGTTGGCAAAAAAAAAGAAGAAGTTGTAGATCAAGCAGGATATAACTGCCGAATTTGCTGAATGGGAGAGTATGCTTGGACCAAAACAGCTGTATACGCCTCTACAAGCATTTTCTTTATTTTCTGATAAGAAAATCATAAATATGCTTCTGAATTACACAAATACGTTTGCCACTTCACATAATCGCAATGAAGATATTTCTGAAAATGAAATCCGATGTTTTTTGGGTGTCCTACTATTGAGTGGATTTACAAGCCATCCTCGTAGATCAATGTTTTGGGAATCTTCTAAAGCAACTAACAATACTCTGGTTTGTGAAGCCATATCGCGAAACAGATTTAAATATATCATGCAAAATATTCACTGCTGTGACAACAGAAGTCTTGATGTAAATGACAAGTTTGCGAAGATTCGCCCACTAACTGATGCATTGAACAGAAAATTTATAGATACGGCACCGAATGAAGAAAATCATAGTATTGATGAGTCAATGGTACCATATTTTGGCCGACACAGCAGCAAACAATTCATAAAAGGTAAACCCATCAGATGGGGGTATAAGTTTTGGACAGGTGCTACCCGGTATGGATATATTGAATGGTTCGAGCCTTATCAGGGTTCTACTACTGCTATCTCCGAAAAATATAAAGACTTGGGCCTCGGTGCAAATGTTGTACTTGAATTTGCTAGTGTACTACAAAAAAATATCCCGATTCACCACATCATTTATATTTTGATACTTTTTTCACCTCGTTACCATTAGTAGAAGAATTGTCAGATATGAACCTGAAAGGAACTGGAACCATTCGCGAAAACAGGATTGGCAAGGACTGTCAGCTGCCTCATTCTAGTGTATTGAAAAAAACAGAGCGAGGCTCTTTCGAATATCTGACTACTGACGCAAATAAAATTACTTTATGCAAATGTCTCGACAATAATGTGGTCACTTTAGTTTCAAACTGCACGAAAGTTTTTCCTACGATCCCTGTCAAAAGATTCTCTCAAAAAGAGAAAAAACAAATTTCTGTTCCGCAACCACATGTCATAAAGAAGTATAACGAAAACATGGGGGGAGTCGATAGAGCTGATCAAAACATTAGTCTCTACCGAACTTCTATCAGAGGGAAGAAATGGTATTTTCCATTGATATGTCCTTGTCTTGATATGGCTTCTCATAACGCTTGGCAGATATACAGGCAAGGAGGTGGCAAAAAGGATCATTTGAGCTTTCGACAATCAGTTGCAGCATTTTTGGAAACATATAAAAAAACCTCAAAAAGAGGCCAATCAGCTGACTTACACGAACATTCAAGATACGATAGACTGGATCATTTGATAATTTATCAAGATAAACAAACTAGATGTTGTTTTTGCCATAAAAAATTTAATTTTTTATGTAAAAAATGTTAAGTCGCATTGCATCCAAAATTTTGTTTTGTTAATTATCATACAATGTAATCGATCTTCAATAATATAATTGTTTTTTCCATAATTTAGTGATTCTATCCTTCAGTAATATATAAGGCCACTGTCCTTTTAAAAGAACACCAGTATTTGAGAAAAATAGCAGCTAAATTAGCTAAAAAAAGCATTTAATGTGATCATGAACCGTAAATGAAAGCAACTATTGTAAAATACTTTGCAAATGAAGAAAATGTGATTTCGGCCCTATCTGAGTTAACGAACTATCTTATATATATATATATATATATATATATATATATATATATATATATATATATATATATATATATATATATATATATATATATATATATATATATAACATTAGTATAGGCCATTTGCGTCTTTCATTTTGTACGGTAAAAAACCTCTATGGCTTGGTCTAATAGGGTAAAATCCCCAATCATTGGCACTTTGAGGACACAAACTCATAAGAGAACGTTTCAAAGTGAATAAATGCTCGTGACTCATACTCTGAGAAGTTGAATTAATGCAAAAACTTGTTCTCCTAACAGAAGTCAAAGATACAGTGCGGCTTTTTTTAGTACCCCCTTGTTAACTTTTGAACGGTTCAACGTACAAACATGAAAAAAAAAACCGTTTGGAGAGTTTCATTAATACTACTTTTTGGAACAAAAAATATGGTAATTGCTCAACAGGGGGCGCAAGGGGACACATCAACTCAAAATTTTTAAATGGCATGGGGGGTCGAGTGTCACATCGTTGAAAAGGAAATTCAATTTTCTTTACAATCATCTGAATATTTTTGAATTTATTTGAGGAATTTTTTCCCAATTTCAATTTTTATGCCTATCGAAATTTTCTAGTTGGTGTGCCTCCAGCGCCATCTGTAGTGTAATTGCAATATTTCTTCTCTCAAAAAGTAGTATCGATAATAACCTTCGCAATGTTTTTGGTTTCATTATTCCACAACAAACCGTTCAAATTTATCAAGGTATGACTAGTTTTCAGATCCGCATTTATATTTGATATTTCGAATTTCAATTGCAAAAAAAAAATTAACGAAATTAAAAAAAAATTATATGGTTGTAAAGAGAATTGAATTCTCTTTTCAACGATGTGGCACTCGACCCCCCATGCCAATGTCGAGCAGTCACCATATTTTTTTTATTCAAAAAGTAGTATCGGTGAAACCCTTCAAACGGTTTTTTATTTATGTTTGTACGTCAAACCGTTCAAAAGTTAACAGGGGAGGGGGCTAAAAAAAGCCGCACTGTATACATTTCTAGCGTTTTATTCCAAAGTTGAGCTTGGTAAAATGCATTTTATGAGTGCAATTGGAACAGAGTCCCTTGGTTACTAATACAATGTGCAAGTGTATCAATCAAGTCTTTCCATGTACTGTTTCTTCTTTTTCTTGGTACGTGACAAAAAACCAAAATGACAGTATGTGATCAATAATTAATCAAGGAAGGTGAGGAAGCTAGAAAAAATGGTACTACGTGCATCATCTTCGGATATACATTAGATATTTATGATATAAGGATTATAATGACGATCATTATGGTACTAGATGTGAATATTATCAGACGAGGCATCAGCTGAGTCTGATAACACAGCTAATATTAGTACCATAATGATTGTTTATGGTCCGAATTTCATACAAAATGTTATATTCCGACGATTTCTTCAAAAATAGATTTCTTGTTGCACTACAGTAAGTGATGTGCGTAGAAACGAAGTTAACAAAGGAATTGTTTGTTTGTATTCCCATGTCATTATCAAAGTTACATTTATTGAAGAGTTCATCAAGCATTTTTTTTAAATTCATCATGTTGAAGTTTCAAATGTATTTACATTTCTTTCATTACAGTCCTCAGTACTCTAATAAATCATAAGCGTCAACTTTCGTTTAGCTGAAATCAGTTATGGAATAACCGTTGCCATGGCAACCGTTGCTATGGTAACAAGATTAAAAAAAACCGATTCCCATGGTGCGGAAATGCGTGGTTGCCAAGTTGTCTGCTTTAGTTTAGCTGAAATCAGTTATAGAAAAAAGCTTACAGACAACAACTACGTTCTCGGCTAAAGCCACGCTGGACATTGAACTATTTGAACCAACCAAACTGATCCTTATTGCTTCGGAGGAGGCAAATTCACTGTTTACACCAATTGCTGGTCGTTGATTTGGTAGTCTGAGGATCGCCAATTTCCAATGAAAGGGGAATGGGCCAACCTCGTCACTGACTAACCTGGAAATGTGTTAATTTTCAATCCCAAAGCTCTAGTGGAGACGGGGTGGGTAAAATAATGGTAGTTATACTGAGTATGATGTAATATTTTTATTGATTTATCAACGTTGGCCAGAATGATGTGTGGCACGAATACGGCAACAAATGGTTGTGAATGAATTAAATTAAAATTACTATCTTAACCTCAATAAAATAATAAAATCGCTAAACAGATGCACCATGCACCCAAGCACCAAGGTGAGTACTTTTAAAATAGTGAGCGATAAACAGTTGTTGAAGAATACCCTCCACCATACGTATGCTGAAAGTTTTCAGCGAAAATATATAAGTAAGTATTTCAACCTAAATATAATATCAAGTACAGATCGACAAGCGTAAGGATGCCTCTGAGATGCGCAAACGATAGAAAGCGCGAGTAGATGTGCAACAAAGATCGACTAATCTTTAATAAGGCAGAGAGATTGAGCTCCTGCCCCACTCCAGGGTTTTGTCTACTGCGCAACCAATTCTCGGAGGCATCCTTACGCTTGTCGATCAGTAGTACAAATCTGGTACCCTCATTCAGGTTTTAATGTTTTGTTTAAGAGGAACAACTTCGTCGTTTCACCCCTGTTCTTACTCATACCAAATTATTTACAAGCATGTAGCAATACTCATGCAAAGCTTTTCAGGACATGCGTCTAAGTCGAAAGCGATAGGATGTAATGGTATATGAAATAATCAAAATCTACTAATAAATATAAAGCTTATCTGATGGATCCTTGATGGTAGTGTGCCGGTATTGGGCCAGGGCCACTGAGAGCAGGGCTTCGTGGAGTCGCTCGTGGTATGAACTGGTCAGCTTCGCCTTTCAACGATAGATGGTACGGTCCCACAGTAGGGGTTGGCTAGTGAGTAAGGATTCCACCAAAGTGAATTCCTCATAGTGTTTCGCACAGTGCCTTGAAATGGATGGTGCCACTGGGCGGTTTACGAACAAGATAAATCTGATAAGAGAAGGCCTGTGGAGAAGTATCTATTTCAGACATGTGAAGTAGGTATGAAATGTTAGTATTAGACTGCTAATGAACTTTCTGAATGTTTTTCAGATTTCTGAAACATACCTGGGATGTGTGGCCTCGAGTGATTTTGCTGCGGTTAGCCGAAGAGTTTGAAATTCAGAAAGTCAAAGAAAACTGAATCCACTATATGTGAATAGCTGTAACACTTACAGACTTTAGCATTTCTATAAGTATTCTTGAGAATTTCAACAGAAGAATCCGCTGATGCGTACGTTTCAGTTCCAAGCACATGGAAAAAAGAAAGAAAGTTTTTTCTGAATCTAACCGCGTCAGTTCTTTGGTTTTTTATGTTAGTTGGTTTTCGGTTATTTATTGAGTACTGATGGGAAGTTGGAATATTCTCCACTAAAGAAGAAGAAGACATGGCGTTTCTCATGGAATAGGAGAGGCCACAAATTGAAATTGAGCAGAAGAAGAGGTCTGTTCTGAAAATCATGGAATTGGAAGAAGAAAACATGAGTCGTGACAAATCAAGAGGTTAGAGATAATTGTTGATATAAACAAATATGATAAAAACAAACTATGTGGTTATGAAATGACATCTTTTCATAGGTGAGCAGAACCTGTTCATCCACGAGTGATCCAGTGGTCCTTGTAGCTGGCTGAAAGGTAGGTTAAGAAAGTTGCTTGTTATAGCATAATAGTAACATATTATTATTATTTTAGGAAACCGCTGATAGTACCAGAGGGGCACTACGTCGTTGAGATAGCTCGAGTATCATGTACAAGACCATTCAATAAATATTGTTTTTCTCTAGTTGATGATATGAGTTACAATCTAAAAATGCAGAAAGGTAAAGTGGAAATAAACTCGTATCAGATTTAGGCAAAGATCAAGAATTCATCCACTGCAAAATAACAGATGCATATGAAATATCAGATTCAGATCACACCAAACGCGAGCAAAGCGAGCGCGTCCAGCCGACATTTCGCAAATCTGCGCGCATGGCTTTGCAAAATATCGGCCGGACGCACTTGCGATCTTGTTACTACATTGTCAAATTTCCTCCAGGTAATAAAAATACTCTTTCCCAATCTTAACTGTCCTGAACTATCTAAACTTAACCTTGATGTTGAAATTGTTTCGGAAGAAACGAGGTCACGGTGAAGAATAATATATTTATAATTCGGTCATATGTTGGATTCAATGTGAACCCATACAGTAATTTGAGGTATTAGGACTATGTATCACAAGACACGCGAGCGAAGCGAGCGGGTCCTGCCGACCGGACCCTCTCGCCTTCATGTTACTACTTTGTCCATTTTCTCAAATTCGCGAAAAAGTTCTTGATCATTTATAGTGTGAGGACTGTGGGGCAAGCGATTGCTTTGCTCATTTGTGATCAAAGTAAGATGGACAAATGTAAATAGTTATATAAATGACCTTTTTGGACGATGCGCCTTTAAATGAATAAGTATTAATTTTGATATTATTTAACAGTAATTTCCGTAAATCTTTTTCAAGCGCCCCTAACTTGGTAACAGCAATAATTTGGCAACCATGTATTCCGCACCACGAAAATTGGGGTTCTCTGTACTCGTGATCGTAGCAATGGTTGTCACACTTTATCCATAACCAATTGCTGCTAAACCATAACTTGCCCAAATTGGCAATCTCGCATTTCCGCTAAACAGGAATGGCATTTTTGTTCACTGTTCACCATAACGACTATCATGGCTACATTTTTTGCATTACAAATTTCAGCTAAAGTAAAGCAGACAATTTGGCAACCATGCATTTCCGCACGATGGAAATCAGGTTTTTGTTTACTTGTGGTAATAGCAACGGTTTCTGTGGTAACAGTTTTTCCATAACTGATTTCAGTTAAACTATAACTGGCCCAACTTGGCAACTATGCTTTTCCGCAGAACGGGAATAGCATTTTTGTTTACTCTTCACCCTAACAATGGTTACCATGGTAACCCTTTTTTCATAACTGATTTCAGTTAAACTAAAGTGGACAACTTGGCAACCACGCATTTCCGCACCATTTGAATCAAGTTTTTGTATTGTTGTTACCCTAGCAACGGTTGCCATGGCAACAGTTTTTCTGTAACTGATTTCAGCTAAACGAAAGTTGAGCCCATTATAATACTCAGTACTATAAAGTATGCAATTTTGACATTAAAAATGAAATCCATAAGAATGTCATTATGACACGTCGGAAAATAGATATATGTACATCCTTCATGCTGATCATTCAAAATGATGTACCTCTTTGTACAACATCGCACTGAAACTGCAAAGACCTCCCAACTTGATGATGGCCACAATTAAGACTACAAGGACTTTTATGGAGTAGAAATCATTCCTCTTTCTATGGTCTGCCTCAGATTGCTCAACGATGAAGAACAAAACGTATGAGAGAATTGTAAAAAACATCAGATTTACGAGTACTAATATCCGCAATGAAAATACGGAATTCAGATCCTTCATAAGGGTTTGCAACAAAGTGTATTTTCCTCTCAGACTCTCCAACTGATTCAATATCTTGTTTTGAAAGTAACTGAAAGAAACATGAATATTAGATAATCTCCACTTCATGGTCATTCTTCTGCTAGAGAATTATATACTTTGAAAAAACCTCCTACTTTGTTGCCATTCAGTCATGATATCTAAGATACAATATATACAGTATGACCCTATCAAATAGAAGCACTCTTCCAAAACATACATCTTTTTCTGTTCATTACGTAGATATTCAAAAAGTCCACTGGCACACCAAATTTTACGAATGAGCCTTCATATTTTCAGGGCCAATTAATCTCAATTCCCAATATTTTAAATGTAATAAATTCATTAGAGATATTTCTATAAAAAATCTGACTGCATGCATCACTGGATTTACGACATTTTCATATTAGTCCGTCAGCCCGTTGCCAAAATGTGTAATGATTTCATAACGAATGCCTTTTAGGGTTTTAGAAGTTATAAATATAATGATCGATGAACAAGCAAAATTAGCGCTTACTCGTTGAACATAACAATAATAATAATGATTCACTGTTGCGTTAAAAATTAACAGTGCTGCTCCGAAAGTGGCGTATGGAGTTCGTAACAAGGCCTACTCAGAACACATGGCTAATGACCATAGCAGTCGATGCCAAAACACAAAGGAAAAAAAATCCTCAAATACATGCATAAACACGTATAGAATTTGTCAGAAACTAGTTGATTATTATTGATGCATAAAGAAATCACGGATTTTAATGATAGTTTGGCATATGCCAAGCATACTAAATGATATTTCGCGTTGGTCCGAAGTGTTGAGAAATATGGCATTATTGAATCTAGGGCTTCGCAAGAACAAGAGACTAGTCTTGGTATTGTCTTGGTTTCGATACAAGACCAAGAACAACACTGAAAATGATTTTTTGCATCAACGCATAATTGCGTTGATTCAAACAGATTGTATTCTTGAATAAGTCCAACCAAATATTGGTTTGATTTTTTGACGGAATCCTCTTGGCCACTTACAAGAAAAATATTTTGAAACCAGTGAACACTTGCTTCATAAGTTGGTTGAGGCAAGAATATTTTAGCTTCAATAATGGGCACTTTTTTTTGTTGAATCATGGGAGTAGGTTGAGACAAGAGCATTGCAATTTCAATAATGAATACTATTCTTCTATCAACTTGGAGGTTGAGTTCAAATCTGCACTTTGCACTTGATTATAAAATATAGAATGGAAACTATTTTCATTTTGGCAACATTAAATAGATTAAACGAAACATAGATTCACAACTACGAACAATTTAGGTATAAATAATGGTTTTATATGAGAATAGTTTCAAGTTTGTGAACTGTATTATCAATAAAAACCAGTTAGTAGTGACTCATATTGCAGTTTGATTGAATACATAAACAACGCCACTCGCTTTTAGACACAAAACTGTAGAAGACCAAAATATTCACTCATTTTCACAACTGGCCCGTAATGAGCATACCTAAATCAATTTTCGATATTGCATTTTTATTGCATAGAAACAGTTCACACTAGGCACAAAACTAACATTCATATCGGTACGCATAGCCACATAAGCTCCAACCCAATTGGTCAAACTGGATGAAATGGTCGAAATGGAAGTCTTATTCACAGGTCGCGGTGTCGCCAGCTGCTTTGATTGCTCAATTGTTGAATGTGTCACGTGGCACGGGTGGTGATATCTACCAAGGAATTATATTCTTGTGTTAAGAGGACTATGTTTCACAATGAGGTAATGTGAATGTTTTCTAGGATGAAGAGTATAATGTTTTCACTGCAAGCAAATTCACTTCAAGAAAATTTATGTAAAGAAGCAAATATCTCAATCAGCTTAAAATGGGATTATATTCATTGATTAGAAATGATTATTCTTTTCAGAAGATTATTCTAATCAAGAGTATGTATATTCTTGATTGAAGAAATCTTTTTTATCTGTGAAGACTTATTCAATCTTCTCAAAACCGAGACTCTCTCCCAAGAGTCTTGGTCTTGATAGGAGAATAATGAACAAGAATTTACTCAATATTGAGAAAATTCCGTTGGAAAATTTAACGGCATTTTATTTGAAGTATTTTTGCATTTGGTAGTTTTTAATATTTGTTTACTGAAAATCGAAAATAAATTTTTCAAATTCAGTATGGCAGTTTGACAGTTTACAGCAGTGGTCCATACCTCCTACTATTGAAGATAGAAAAAAATTATTACAAAAGTTATTAGGTTTGAATTTGAAATTTTTTAAATTATTTTTGTTGTCACTTCCAGCTAAACTTGCCAAAGATTTTTACCTTAAATAAATCATCCTGTATATTGTTGCATACCTATTCGAGTTCTAGGTTGAATATCTTTATATTCTATACCAATCTCCAACTGTTTTTGAAATAATAAATAATGACAGGTGGAAAGTGAGATTTTGCAATTTCCGACAGCCTATTACCGCAGCTTCATCAACTCACTCTGTATATGAGTTATATTTTTATTTAAAAATACCACATAGAAGGTAGCTAGATAACATATTCATTCATCGAAAAACATTGAATGATTCAAATTTCTAGACGCATTTTGATCCAACACCAAGACTATCATGACCAAGACCTCAGATTGAAGAAACAGGAGATAGAACACGGCTATACAAATTAGCGTATGCGCAAAGCCTGCCAAATATTTCGAGTTATTCCTGCCGGTTATTATTTTAAAAAGTTGTATTTTCATTTGGGATGAGTGGGCGTGCATTTTCATAAGGAATATGAATTCATATAACCACCTTTACCAAAAACTTTTTCTGACCAAATTCAAACTGTACACCTGAAATATTGCTACAGGTGTGTTTTGATAAAAAGATTTTGAATGAAAGATAACTAAGAGTAAAAAATATGATCAAAAATTAATAATGATAATATCACAGTGCAAGATAATGATTCGAGAAATAGAAACTACCCAAATCCCAAATCTATGTTGAAATCGGTAGTTCAATATACGTTTAGCTCCTAAAGATGCTAAATTTTTTGGCGAAACGTGCGTCGAGTGTAACTTTGACGTTGTTTCGGTGTTTAGGTAGTTACTTTTTCTTCAATTGTATCCTCACCAATCAGTGATTCAAAATATGCATTTATTCGACCATGATGATAAAATGAAACTTAAGTGCTATTATTGGCCTTTAAATAGAAACATTTCAATAAAACCTGATCTAACACTTCTATATTTATCAAATAAATTCTTATCGTAATGGTGTACCCTAGTGTTTATATATATTGAGCATGTGAGTTTTATCAAGTTGCTGTAATGGGAAGAGAAAAGAGTTGGTTCCTTGAAGTGTTTCTCGAAAGATTTAAATAAATTA
The DNA here is from genome assembly GCA_944452925.2 of Chrysolina oricalcia. Lineage (NCBI taxonomy): Eukaryota > Metazoa > Arthropoda > Insecta > Coleoptera > Chrysomelidae > Chrysolina > Chrysolina oricalcia. Next base: position 43,008,846 of record OX101824.2, read on the forward strand.
TGAATCAACAACAGATTCAATACTTCCATAACAAGGAAGTTCGCATGCAGGATGATTTTCATTAAAATTACTCTAGGCCAATCAACAGGGCTATCAACCTCAACTTAAATTGCTCCGCCGATAATTTTTTTTTTAATTGTTGAACACAGTGTGCACATAACTACTGAGGAAATTTTTCACCTCCAGAAAGAAAACGCGATGAAATTAATTTTTGAGGTAATTTCGAAATATCTCAAAAAATTTAATTTGAATAAAAAAAATAACTTAATATTCAGAAAAAGCTCAAATTTTTACAAAAAAAATTGTATCTACCAAAAATTTTGGGAAATCGCACGGTATTCTTGAAAAAACTGTTGAAGTTATATGCTTTCGCAATGGGGCAGTTGTTGCGTCGGCTCCCGCCAACGTGCATTTTTTCAACCAGTGCGTGAAGTAAAGTTCTATAACTCCTCATATAAATATTCAATTCGGATAAATCCTAGTCATTTTGAAGATAAAGATTGCTGCTTTGTATTTTGATATTATTAATATTTATACGCGCAGTTGCCAGCTGCAAAATTGCAATTGAAAATCTTATAATATTAAAGTTCCTGACTTCGTGAAATAATGCTTGTGATAACTGAAATAATGTCTTATCACTTGTAGCAAGTAAAATGAACAGTTGAGGAATACTTCGTTGTCAAATTGCGTAACGTATATTCGGTCCAAATAATGTTGGTTTAAAATACGAGTGTTTTCAATTCGTCGCATATTTTAGGTTACAAAATCTTGAGGGAGTTTATAAATTCAAATGCTAATAACTCAGAGATAAAAGCACGTATCAACATGAATGAAAAGCCAGTTTGCAGCAAAAACCCTGCTCTTATTGAAAATATTCATACAAATTTGGTTACTTGTACATATTTTAAATGCAATCCTGTCAATCTTTCAAGTACTTAAAATAGAGGTTAATCGGCATTTGATCGCATTTTTGTTCTATGGAATGAAAAATAAAGTCAGTCCTTGATGGAATATGGGGATTTGATACCGAGGAAGACAGTGCACCAAAGGAAACTGTCCCGAAGTGTACCTGCTTTAAACTCATTGAGATTCTAAAACCTGAAAAATATCGGCTTGGGTATTTATAGTCTACAGTGGCGCGGTTCTGTCGGTGCGCAGTGGGTAGCAGTCAACGTTGCTCCATGTAATCGTCAGATAATATAAAAGTTCCTGTGCAGAAAACACTGGATACTGGGATAACATCGGTAGTCGGAGACGAGGAAACATCTCTTAGTGCTTTGTCACTGTTATTGATTGAAAATGGTGAGTTTATTTTTGAAATATTTGTTTCATGTTCAACTCAGCTCTATTTCAAAATATCGCAATGTCAGATATGACATTTCCAAAATTCCGAAGGTTCACCTAGGAATTCAGGAGAAAATGCCAGTTTGTTATAATAATTGGTAGCGTAGTCAATGTCAGGTCGCGTTGTGTACTCTGTGATGGCTTGCAACAATATCTGTTTCAAATGCTGTAAATCAAAAGTTTTCAATAACTATATATGTGTAAATTGTTTTGGTGTATACCATAAAAGTTGTGTCAATAGTAGAAAAAAAGAATTCACGTTTTTGCAATGCAATTTATTGAGTTGTTGCAGTAACGAGGAGAACGACAGCAATGTGAGTATTGCTTTAGAGGAAACTATTCACGAATTGCGGGAAGATAATCTTTTAAAAGTAGAATATATCAACAAATTGAAATGTGAACATGAAAATATAATATCAGAGGCGATCAAATCAGAGGCAGAATTAAACAACTTGATAGATGAACAAAAAAGGACTATTTACGAGTTGATATCGATAGTGAATCAACAAAAAAAGGACCTGACCGAAAAAGTGAAAGAGGCAAAAACTGTTCACACTCAAACGGAATGGAATACAAATTTAAAAAATAAATCCACATTGACTGAGTTCCAGTGCCTGGAAGACAGTGGCGTTTCAAGTGGGGCATATATTTCCAGTGGAACAGGTAATAGAAACCGTAAAACTAAGAACGTATCTACATCAACTGAACCACCAATGGTAGTTGGTCACACAAAGAATTCGATCAATAAGAGGATCTCCCTAAGACAGCACAATGAACTGAAAAAGAAAATATTATTTGTGGCAGGAAGTCTAGGAAGCGATGTTGCGCAAATGATTACTCAACAGATAGGGGATTCATTCAAGGTTCACTCTTTTCTAAAACCAAATGCGGATTCTTTTGTACTGTTGCAGACAGCACTGGAAAACTCAAAGAATTTTACAAAAACTGACTTGGTCATACTCTGGCTCCAGAAGACTTATGGATATCCCATCAATGAAACTCTTTTTCAAATGGAACATACAAACGTACTCATCATTACAGAACCTTATCGGTATGACTTTGAAGATTCGAATACAATAATATATAAAAACAACCTAGACCTAGCCAAGATGGTACACAAGCATTTCTCCACATATGTAAATATCTTAGAATGTAATCATGTTTTTCGCAGAACCAACTACAGTGGTAATGGTCGCAGCATAAAGAAAATTGGTAAATGGCATTTATGTTCAGCAATCGGAATATGGATAAAAAACCAGGAGTTAACAGAAGATATGAAACGAATTTAAAATGTAGAGGAATTGTCAAATGAAACAGATGAAATATTTGAAGGTGTCCAAAAAAAATGTGACCCAGCAGAAAGCAAGAAAGAAGACAACATAGCAAAAGAAATTGAGGAAGCCGAAATAGTGAATATGTTGAATAAAACAATTTCTTCAACCACTTCCATTGGCAGCCCACCTTACATAAACCAATCGACTTCTTTTTTAGATTAGGCGACAATAATAGTCATCTATCCCTATTATTGCTAAATATCCAATCAATTCGAAATAAAATCGATGAGCTAAGTATATTTTTGGAACAGCAAGAATTACCAAATATTGTCCAACTAACCGAGCATTGGCTGAACACTGACGAAGCATTATTCATTCCTGGATACAATATAGTCTCGAAATACACTAGAAAAAATTCAGTACATGGAGGAACACTAATATTGATCAATAATGAATTTTCGAAGACTCTGTCATTTATCAACATCAGTAAATTTGACAATCTGATTGTGGAAAAACAATTCGAATTTTCTCTTATTTATTCTAAAATAAATAACATCTATATATTATGTATTTACAGACCAACCTTAGTGCATTTTGGACTTTTCATAGGAAGACTAGAGTATTTATTATCTCAATTATCACCACTCGCATCGTTAATCTTAGCTGGAGACCTCAACATTAATTATGCAAACAATGAATCTATTGAAACTCAAACGTTAATTAACATTTCAGACTGTTTTAATCTAGCAATGCATGTGGATAAACCCACCCGAATTTCCAAATTTTCATCTACCATCATAGACTACGTCTGCACTAATATTAAAGATGTATCAACTTCAGTGGTCAATCCTGGGCTATCAGATCATGAAGCTGTTATTTGTCTCATACCCCATAGTATCAAAAGTGACACCTCGCTCAAGGAAAGAGAATATCGTCGGATATATAGCAAAAAAAACTACGCGCAATTCCGGACTCTCTGTCTGGCCACAAATTAGAATTCAATACATGAGGCAGAAGATCCAATAAATGCATTTCAAGAACTTGTCACTAAAATATTCAACAACTCATTTCCATTGCGATTGCTAAAGAAAAAAAAAATCTAAACCTTGGGTAACGAAAGGATTAAAGAACTCATCAAATAATCTACGATGCCTACACACAATCAGGAAATTTTGTAGCGATAATGAGTTTTTTATAGCATATTTTAATAAGTATCGTAGTGTCTACAAACGGACGATCAAATCAGCTAAAGATAAGTATTTTAACGAAAGAATACATACAGCAGCCAACAAACAAAAAGAAATATGGAATATAGTAAACGATCTTAGAGGCAAAAATAAACGTATCCATCCATAAATAAATGTAGATCTCAATTTGTTGAACGAATATTACTGCTCCATTGCAAATCAATTAACTCAAGACATACTTTCAGCAGTAAATCCCCTTGACAACGTACACAAGGTAGTTTCTCCAATGAATTCTCTATTCCTCCACGAAACAGACTTATATGAACTGAAGTCAGTAATAAATGAAATAAAAAATAAAAATTCTTCGGGTGAAGGCAATTTGTCAGCTAAGTTGTTTTCACAATTATCAGATGAAGCTCTAAACACCTTAGTATTGGCTATAAATAATTCTTTTGCGATAGGTGTATTTCCTTCTAGCTTCAAGACCGCAGTAGTAATACCTCTGCATAAAGGAGGTGCCACTGATGATCCTGATAACTACAGACCGATTTCACTGCTGTCAACACTTTCTCAAATCATCGAAAAGTTAGTCAAACGTAGAATAGTGGGCTTTTTAAAAATACATAATATACTAGCTCAAGAACAGTTCGGTTTTCAAAATGAAAAAAACACTAATGACGCCATTTTCATAAGTTCCTAGAAAAAGTCTACATAAGTCTAAATGAAGAGGAAGCGGCTGCGGCAGTGTTTCTTGATCTCTCCAAGGCTTTTGACTGCGTGAGTCATGAAATTCTGTTGCAGAAGCTCTCCCACTATGGTTTTCGAGGTACAGTTTTGGAATGGGTCAGATCATATCTTACTGATAGGGAACAAAAAATATCATTGGGTAAAAATACTTCTGCGAAGGGAAAGATTGTACGTGGAGTCCCACAGGGGTCTGTTCTAGGCCCAATTTTATTTTTATTTTTTATTAATGATATATCTTGCCTTGATATTTCTGGACACCTAACATTGTTCGCTGACGATACCACAATTCTTTGGCACAATGAAGATCATACTACCTTGTTCCAGTCTATTTCCGCAGATATTCAAAAAATCAAAATTTGGTGTGACGCGAATAAGCTGACATTGAATATTCCTAAAACAAATTTAGTCGCATTTAAATGTAATGTTGAACAAATTACATTGGGAGATCAGCTGATTGAAAGTAAGTCCGTTACAAAATTTCTTGGTGTACAAATCGACAATGATCTGAAGTTTGACCACCATATAACAGCTTTAAAGAAAAAATTATCCTCAGGTTGCTTTGCCATTAATGTAATATCTCGCGAACTTGGACGGTCAGCTTCATTAATGGCATACTACTCATTTATAGAGTCTCATCTGCGGTATGGAATTCCATTTTGGGGTTCTGGCAGCCAGACTCTATTGCAAAGTGTATTCGACCTTCAAAAGCGAGCTCTGAGATTTATATTCAGCATAAAAATGCGAGAATCATGTAGATCAGTTTTTTCAGACAATAAGATTTTGACAATATATGAAATTTTCATTCTAGAAACGGTATGCTTGCTTCATAAATATAAAGAAAAGTTAATGAACGTCAACAGGGAAAGACATACTCGCAATGAAAAACAACTCGCCCTTCCGTTCCCTGTTTCATCTCTGACGAGACAGTCACTAATTTATTGAAGTAAACAAATTTACAATCACTTACCGAGTCAAATAACAGATATCAAGGGTCTGAAACAATTCAGAAAAACTGCTAAGCATCTCTTGAAGGGAAAATGCTTTTATAATTTGAATGAATACTTCTCATATCAATTCTAGTCTTTCTATGATTCAACTGCGAGGATTTAGTTTTAAAATTTCGTTTGTCATAACCGTTGTAGTACGTTAATATTTATATGTTCTTATTTGTGCATTTCATTTTATCTATATGTATATATATATATATATATATATATATATATATATATATATATATATATATATATATCAAGCTAGGGAACTTGTTGGGTGAGCAGCATGCAGGAAGTATACTCTTTCTTATAACACTTTATTCCAATATTTCGACAAGTATTATTGTCATCATCAGGGAAAGCTACAATAATGTTTTAACTATAGTGAAAACAATTGACAAAAGTGGATTCTAAACTACTTACGTGTAGATGAGATTGGTTGCAATAGATGATATAAAAAGACGTGTACAGTAATTGAACATATTAAAAAACAAGTTGTGAGATAATCTTAAAGGTAATCATCACACATTATTACCAACTCAGTTGTGTATAAAATCTAATTCTATTGAAATTTATTAAAATGGATATCATACCGATGTCACACCGGTTGAGAGGCAGGCGTGAAAAAGACAGCAATTTTATTTGAGGTTATGTATACAATGTGAAGTTTGTTTAGGTACGTTCCTGCATGGAACTGTACTGAAATGTGAAATTTGACAGATTAAGCAACTCAGAACGAGAAAAGTGTACATCAAGCTTGGAACAAATAGAATAGACATTGTATCATGAATATGACACATGACTGTTACAAATTTTTTTTATATATTTCTAGATAAGTATTCAAAATTGAAGAACGTTTATTAAAATTGGTTTTTTTAGAAAGGAAATTTTGAAATATTATTATTGTATACCTTTTTAGGTGGTCAGTCTTTAATTGAAATTTAAAAGATAAAATGTTTAATAATTATAATATCGATTGAGAGTTAAGCTCTCTGACATTATGTTTCTGCTTGTCCAAATGCAATAAAAATGAATATATTTCACTTAAGTGTTTTATGTCAGTTTTCTTGTTCAAACATGAGGATGACTGTGAGATGAAGGTCATCTCCAGAAAGGTTCTTTTATATTTATTAGATTCTTTGGCTAAGATTTTTGCAGCCTCAAAGTTCATGTTGTGACCTTCATTTTGTACATGATTACTAAGTGCACATCTCTCTGGGTGCAATCTACAGTCACTCTTATGTGAATAAATTCTGTCCTTCAACAACCTATTGGTGTGTCCTATATATTCATTCGAGCAATTGGAGCAAGGAATACAATAAACTACATGTGATCGATGAGTTAAAGGAGTTCTGTCCTTCACTTTTGTGAAAAGAGAGTTGATAGTTAAACTAGTTTTGTTTGCAATTTTAATATTATTGAAAGAATTAAAGATTCTAGTGAGTTTTGGAGTCATATTCGTTATATATGGAAGAGATGCATAAAAAGTATTGGCTACATGGTCCGCATCTCTTCCATATATAACGAATATGACTCCAAAACTCACTAGAATCTTTAATTCTTTCAATAATATTAAAATTGCAAACAAAACTAGTTTAACTATCAACTCTCTTTTCACAAAAGTGAAGGACAGAACTCCTTTAACTCATCAATCACATGTAGTTTATTGTATTCCTTGCTCCAATTGCTCGAATGAATATATAGGACAAACCAATAGGTTGTTGAAGGACAGAATTTGTTCACATAAGAGTGACTGTAGATTGCACCCAGAGAGATGTGCACTTAGTAATCATGTACAAAATGAAGGTCACAACATGAACTTTGAGGCTGCAAAAATCTTAGCCAAAGAATCTAATAAATATAAAAGAACCTTTCTGGAGATGACCTTCATCTCACAGTCATCCTCATGTTTGAACAAGAAAACTGACATAAAACACTTAAGTGAAATATATTCATTTTTATTGCATTTGGACAAGCAGAAACATAATGTCAGAGAGCTTAACTCTCAATCGATATTATAATTATTAAACATTTTATCTTTTAAATTTCAATTAAAGACTGACCACCTAAAAAGGTATACAATAATAATATTTCAAAATTTCCTTTCTAAAAAAACCAATTTTAATAAACGTTCTTCAATTTTGAATACTTATCTAGAAATATATAAAAAAATTTTGTAACAGTCATGTGTCATATTCATGATACAATGTCTATTCTCTTTGTTCCAAGCTTGATGTACACTTTTCTCATTCTGAGTTGCTTAATCTGTCAAATTTCACATTTCAGTACAGTTCCATGCAGGAACGTACCTAAACAAACTTCACATTGTATACATAACCTCAAATAAAATTGCTGTCTTTTTCACGCCTGCCTCTCAACCGGTGTGACATCGGTATGATATCCATTTTAATAAATTTTAATAGAATTAGATTTTATACACAACTGAGTTGGTAATAATGTGTGATGATTACCTTTAAGATTATCTCACAACTTGTTTTTTAATATGTTCAATTACTGTACACGTCTTTTTATATCATCTATTGTAACCAATCTCATCTACACGTAAGTAGTTTAGAATCCACTTTTGTCAATTGTTTTCACTATAGTTAAAACATTATTGTAGCTTTCCCTGATGATGACAATAATACTTGTCGAAATATTGGAATAAAGTGTTATAAGAGTATACTTCCTGCATGCTGCTCACCCAACAAGTTCCCTAGCTTGATCTTAACTAGTCAGCAAAGACTACCTCTCTCCTATATATATATATATATATATATATATATATATATATATATATAAGTAAATATTATTGACATTTAGTGTTATATATAATGTATTGCGAAAGCTATTAACTTTTATTGACTTTGTCGACAAAATGTTTCCATTTTAGACAATAAAGCTTATTTTATTGATTGATTGATTGAATGGAACTTGTTTAAAATGTATAAATTCTTAGGATTTTATACGCTCATTCAAAAATTTACCTGCAGAATATAAATGTTTGGTTAGTTGATCAGGATTTTTCTATTCAATGGAAAGTGCCCAGTGTTAGTGTTGTTTCATAACTTGGCCATGATGTTACACAAAAATTTTAAATTTTTAAAGGTCCAAGTAGGAATTTAGGGGAAACTACCAATATGGTATTGACATTTTTGTTAATCAAACTTGCTCAACACTCCCATAAGTGTACCTGCTTTGATTTTTATGTGCTATATTTACCAATGTTTGTAATGTACCATAGAAATCTGTAGAAACTTGGCAGTGATTGTTCCGTATTGTGAAGAAGACGAGGAGACTGAAGATGAAGTATATGATGAGTTGTATGAGTGGATAAATATATTTTCCTATACATTTCTTGAAGGTGATTACTTGTGGATTCATTTCTCCAAACCCTTTCTCGATATTATTGAAAAACACTCTCATATTTCGTTACCTCCGGTCCGCGTTTGATTTATACAAACCCTTTCGTTTCTGGTAGTTACAATTGTGAGGGTTACCTAAATGCCGCACAATATGTTCAAATTTGCAATCGATTAGGTTCATACCGACATCATACGATTGTGAGGATACGTATTGATGCGCAGAAGGCCGCAGTTCCGCCATTTGACTCGTAACAGATAACTTGAGCAGACCTGTATGAAGCGTTTCCCAGTGTTTCGTTTACATTCATGCATCAATATGAATTCAGTAAGTAAGATCATATCTCTGTTGAAATTATTTCCTGTTTTAAGTGAATGATATCAACAATGAAGGTTGATATTTAAGCCTACAGATTGAATGATATGAAAAAAAAATTAAATGATACTTCTGGAACTGGTTGATTTCATAATATCACAGTTGTGATTATTGGGACTCAACCTCTCCAGGAATATCACGGATATCGAAAATTTGTGATTTTTTTCTTACAGAGAATAGGGATGTCATTGATTTGGATCATCTTCGAGATAATCCTGATGCTATTTTTGATTTATTGGACGAGGTTGGATCCGATTTCGAGGTCGATAATGAGGAGTCCGAAGACGACATTTTGTCGGAATCAGATAATCCAACCTTTGCCCAACTCGACCATGATATTGATATAAGTTCTGAAAGATCAATTTCTGATTAATCAGATGATGACGATCCAGAGATGAATACGAGACTCAGAGAACTTGCCAAAAAAAAAAAACAGCAAACAAGTCATGGAATCGAATTGTTTTCGATAGTCAAAATGGACCCGAAGATAACATGGATAGCGATACGAATGCAGTTTTAAGAATTGGTGAAATTTCGTAAAAAATAATTCTTAATAAACTGTTTTACAACACGATACAACACAATTGTGAGTGTCCTTGAAATCCTGTAGAATGTCAAAAACATGATTCGACTCTTCAATTCCATAGCTTGTTTAGCATATAATGTGAATTTCGCTCAGAAAAAAGTTGATATTCTCTCGAATTTGCAAATAATTTTCATAACAATACCTCTAAATCTCAATAACGACAGTTCTCAACGATTATTCACCCACATTTATACCTAAGAGTAGTAGTTTGAGAGTTTTTTCAAATATCCTTCCCCTTCCCTCTCACCACAATATGTCCGTGATACCTTTTATTTTCACAAATTCTCAGTTTCATTACTCGGGACTGACAATTTTACATATTTATAGAAAATACCCCAACAAAACACGATTTCGGGAAGGGGTTGATGCCCCGGGAGGGGGTTTAATTGTTGAAAATAATTCGCCCCTATTGTTAATACCGATTTTCACTCATATTCATTACCCAGAGCTGAAATGTCAAAAAAATACCTTCCAGAAAAAAGTATATACGATTTTATGGGGGTTGCACCACTCTAGGGGGTGATAACTTCATTACTAATAATTCAACCCTCCGTGACGACCGAATTGCAAAAAAGAAATCTGCGGTGCAATTTAAGTTGAACTTTTTTGAGTAAAATTGCTCTGTTCATTGACCAAAACCTTTTCTGCAGTTGTGCATATGATAATCACATCTTCTGAGGGATATACTAACGAGGCACATCCATCTTTTTAGTTAATGAACGACAAGAAAAAGTCTGCACTATCTCCCATGAGACCCCCAATACAGTCTCCACAATTTTAATTTTTTGTAATTTTATGAAAAACATATTCTGACATATACTTGGTGCCTGCGGGAAGTGGCTCGCCCCTATAACTTATTTGTTTTTGAAGATAATGGAATGCGATTTGGAAGATTGGGTAGTTTGTTTCGATGTACCATATTGTTCTGTGATGTGAAATGCTTCATCGTCCCTTTCTGAAGCGAACATTCAAGGCGCTTGGTTGTTTTGAGTTTCCCTTCGGGAAATGTAGTGATTTTCCATAAGGAAGAAGTGAAAGGTTGTATATTTCATAACTATTAATTTGAATTCGATTCTTTGATCGAATCGATCTACCTACATATCGACTTTCTCTTTTGCAGATCTTTCTTCAAATGTATTGAACTCATTTTGGCGACTTGGCTTCACGTCTCTGATGAAACAAAGATGGCCACATGAGCGTCACTCATGAATATTTTCAAAATTTTCAATCTTAAATAATTTAATGTGATCCTGATATCTTATTAACATTTGAATAACGTTTTGTATCGTCTTTTGACATAACTTCCAAAAGTGATGATTCACATGTTTTGATGATTTCGATTAATTCCATTATTTTTGGACTTTAATATCAATTAGACCTGTTCCAGTTCCTGCTTTATGATTTTCAGTGATACAAGTTTTTCCTCAAGTTTTCTTGGAACGCTCAGAAAATATCAACCTGCTAGAAGTGTGAATAGTGAATAGGAGCTAAAGGCACTCCTCCTGAACCTGGTTGGTGATCTGTACGGAATTCGTGGGTGAGACATTGCTTTTATTTCATTTAATCACAATCTGTAGAAGCTAGACTTACTCATGATTCTCCGAACTCTAGGTTCGATCTATTCTGGATCACTCACTAGCCACGTTTAGATGGAAAGGCCTAGCCAAAGAGAAATTCTATTGTCTTAACAACCTTTCATTTGCTTTGTGAAATTTGATATCGAAGTACTCTTATAGTACTCTCTCTCTAGCTCTCCTTCAGTACTCTCTCTCTCTTTTTCTCCTCAGTCAGGAGATAAACTCATAACAACCATCTGCTTGCGTTGCAAATTTGTTAACGAGGAACTCTCTCAGTACATTCTCTCTCTTTCTCCTGAGTCTGGAGATATTTCCTTGATTTATATTTGTCGAGGAAATTTCTGGTCACAATTTATCTGTCTGCTTTATTTTCAAATGATACACTTTCACTTCCTCCTCAATCTGAAGATATTCTGTAATTATTTATCTTTATCAATAAGAAAGATCATTAATCTGATATCCTTTTGCCAGTCCGAATGACTGTTTAATTTTGAATGTTTTATTCATTAGTTTATTGAGAAAAATATTTTCATGATAATTATTTTTCTCATGCTCGTTTGAGATTGGCCTTCTCTAATTTTGGATGAGAAGATTCTTAATTTTAGGTTATTCGTAAATTCTTGTGCTTCACACAGCTTTAATCTTCAACACATTGTTTAACTCAGCAAATCATAAATATGTTATTTTTTTAGACAAATCTTATTTTAGTAAAAATATAAAATTTTACAATTTCTGTAACAAACTTTAAAGTAAATCTGTAAGTTGATTTGTCCTTGATTATTCTTATCGCACTTGTCAATTTGAGACAAGATACTGGTTTGTTTTTATTTTCCTCAGTGTAACCTCAGCATTCAAACACCTGAGCTTTAGGAAAGACTCCAATATACCAGATAAGCTACTACAAACTTTATCCAGCTAGTAGAGTCGTAGTCTCGAGACACCCTACATGGCTCCTACATCCAACGTTGAAGTAGAGCTCTGGAGTAAGTCTTCCTACACCATCGCAAACACTGATCATAAAAAGTAAACAAACCAGTCATTTTTAAGCGATTATACTTTTTCCAAATTTGTAAACTCAAATCATTTCAACCGTAAATTTTTTTTAGAAATTTAGAAATTCAAACCTCAATTATATAAAGATTTTCCTATTGTATCTCCAAATTTATAAACAAGAATTATTGTGAATATAGTGTTTTCAAAATTATCTTGTTTTACTGTTGAGAAGCATAGTACATTTTTTGACAAAATCCGTGTTTTTGGTATTTTCATAAAAAAGAACCTGGTGCACATTGTAGCTTTATTTCTTTAATTTTGAGTATCCCATTTTTGTCAAAGGATCTATCTATTAAACTGGCAGATAACGAATCCCACGACCTCCTGTACCAATCTCAGCAGCTCAAAGTCACTGCTGTATAAAATGAGCAAGTGTTTTTGGTGTTACAATTTGTCACTTTTTACTGTTAAATTTTGATCAAAAAGGGTAAAGTTGTATTATTATCAAAATTTTAGGAATGAAATTAGTTATTTTAAAATATCCATTGCCCTCTAGAATGAAGAAAGAATTTTGAAATGAAAATGAAATTCGGTTACAAAAAGTGACATATAACACATGGTTGTATTCAGTATGTCGTATGTAGACAAGAGAAGTAAAAATATACCACGTGTCTCATTTGAAAATGAAAAGTTTATGCCACTTCTGGTAAAATCAGTAGTTGCATGAAGTTGAGTTACTTGTCGAAAGATGTAGTTCATTGTCTCATACAGATCTTCTGAATTTCTTTCCATTATCTTCGAAAACAAAAAAGTCATAGGGGCGAGCCACTTCTCGTGGACACCAGGTATATGGCTCCTTCTTTACCGAATACATTGTCATGAAAAATATCTGTTATTTCTGTGTCACCATCTTCCTCCGTTATCCATTCCCTGCCACACGATTTATATATTATTTCACTAGGTACCATAATTGAAATAGTCTCTAATGGAATACAATTTCCCCTAAAGGTCTCATTTAAAAGGGTACGTAATTTTGAACTGATAACTTCGACAGTGAGAGAAATATGGCCCTGGTACCTTGACCACTCCCCTAGTACCCTGACTACTCCCCTAGTACCCTGACTACTCCCCTTAAATCCATAACAAACCTACGGGAAAAATCAAGATCATTACCAAGACCGAGACTACATTTATGTTCCACGCGCAAGCGCTAATTTTGCTTGTCCATTGATCACTATATTTATAACTATAGAAACCCTGAATGGAATAAGTTATAAACTGGCTATATAATTTATATCAGCATTATGTTGGAATGCGTCCATCAATGAAAAAAGTTATGAAGAAATAAAATTTGGAAAATATGCTTATATCATTCCACTATTTCATTCAGAATTTATATCGAAACTATGACTTCTGGATTCAGACAATATCGAATTATTACTGATCACAATTACATCTGTCAATAAATAAAAAAATTATAAGGGACTAAAATTTTATAATACATCGTTTCCTGGAATTTTCACAATATCCTGACTATACTACTGTTGATCGATGAAAAAATTATTGGGATTGATATATTGCAATTCCCGATCATTATTGCTTCAGAAAAAAATCATGATTTTGAAAATGAATAATAGATATTTCTGGAGGTGGAGTGGACAGGCAAATAGAATCAGGAAGGAACTCCTTGAGTTGATCTCAAAAATATATCACTTTCAATTAGATCAATCATGTCATGTCATAGAAGATTTCCATGCTAAACAACATACAACTGCACCATAAGTTAGATGGAATAAATCAAATTCACTCCAGTGAAAAAGCAATTGTTTCTAGTAGAGATATTCTCAAATCACCACATTTATCATAAATATAAACCTTACATGGAGTTCCAGTTATCAGTTACATCTTTCAGATCTGTTAACTCTGGAGTCAATTTCGCCATATAATCGTTCCATGTCTTTCTCAAGGTATCAGCTTCGATATTGATCCATCGAAATCTAGCTCTCATTGATAATATAATAGCTGATAGTTGTAGAGAGAGAAAGTTACTTGCGTAAATGGGAGAACAGTACGTTATGTTTCCCTTGACGTCAATGATTGAGTGATCGGGAAAGAAAACAATCAAATCTAGTATCAATACAATTTGCGAAACTAACCATAGAGCAATACTCGCAATCACAGAATCTCTTTTCATTCGTTTATAAATCTGTGGTAGGTTAGACATTGCAAATGATGTCTTCATTTCCCTGTCGAATGTTGATAATCTGTCAATTATGTGGATCATCTGAAAAAGAAAAAAAGAAAAGATTGGAAATAATCGAAAAACAGAATAAGACTGCAAGACAAATATTACAGTATATCTCCTTCATTGACAGTTTTTTGCTGCTCTAAACAGACTAAACGTTATCTGACTAGGAGCGTCTATTCCCCATAAGACCATGGTGACTAATCAATAGAAATAGACAAAAAACATTTGTGAGTCATAGTGATCTTGGTCTTCTTCCGTCATATAGGTGAGGAAGAAAAACGTATCAACGTGCTTTTGCTTGGACTATCGTCAACTGAGCAACGAATCGAACCTTCTGAAAATAAACGACACATCCTAGACTAGCGGGTTCAACGATTTCCTTGATTCTTATTACGGGTTTATTTTGCACTAGAAAACCCTTTCTGTATTAATACAGTGTTAAAATTTGCGAACCCTGTATATAGAATCAGTTCACTTTTTTAATCTTGTTATGTTTGAAACGATTTGTCAGATAGAAATTATTGGCACTTGTCAAATATATATTTTTATTGCTGTACTTTTCTATAAGTAAATACGACTTTATTGAGTATTCGAAGGCCTCATTACTTCCAATATCCCACGATCGTATCTCCACACCGGGTAGGTGAAGGAATACGTTACATTTTTGGCGACCGTGACAGGACTCGTTGCGGATAATGGAGAAGCTGAGGAGAGCCCTTGATGTCCATAGAAATTCCTTTCTACGGATTTTTGAACGTATTGATGGCGAATTGAAGAGTGCAGAACCAGATATGATGGGTATACAAGGAGATATCTGCGTCATGGACCAGAAAATGGAGATGATAAACGATTTGAACAAACTGATTTTGGATGTTATTCTTGAAGATGATTTTCCAGACGTTAATGTCGATGAAGAAGTTGCTGAAGCAGATGAGTTATTCAGCAAGTATAATAGGCTTAAGTTTAGAGTAGAACAAAGCTTGAATAAGGGATTTTCCAATGCTAGTTCTAGTAAATCAAAACGTCAAATTAATCTGCCAAAAATTGAGTTGCAGAAATTCGGTGGTGAAATTAAAGACTGAATTCTTTTTTGGAGTCAGTTTAAAAGAATCCATGAAGACGAGTCGATAGAAAATGAAGAAAAATTTCAATATCTTATTCAAGCTACCACACCTAAGTCTAGAGCTCGTCAACTTGTCGAGAGTTACCCTCCTAGTTGCGAAAATTACCCAAAGGTTATTGAAAGTTTAAAGTCTCGTTTCGGTAGGGATGATTTGTTGGTTGAATATTATATTCGCGAACTTTTGAAACTGATTTTAAACAATTTGAAAAACAAAATAAATCTCAGCTCCCTTTACGACAAGATGGAATCACAACTCAGATCATTAGAAACACTGGGTGTGAATTCGGATAAATGTGCCGCTATGCTTTACCCCTTAGTGGAATCTTGTCTCCCGGAGGAGATTCTGCGTGCTTGGCAAAGAAGTAATTCTTATGATTCTGAATCAATTCTGAAGTCTAGGTTAGATACACTCATGAAGTTTTTGAAAAAAGAAATGGAAAATGAGGAAAGAATATCACTAGCTGAAATATCATCTAAAGATCGATCAGTTCCAACAGCTTCAGGATTGATTAGTCATAAATTCATACCTCGATGCGTTTTTTGCCAGAAATCTCATTCTAGTGAGAATTGCAATGATGCCAAAACATGGTCACTCCCCGAAAAAACAAAAAGGTTGACTCAGAAGGGTCGCTGTCATATATGTTTGAAATTTGGTCATATCGCTAAAAAATGCATGGTTAAAATCATATGTACAGAGTGTAAAGGTAGACATGCCACATTGATGTGCCCAAAATCTCAAAATGAAGTCGTTGAATGTACACCTTCTACAATTATTCCTGATCAAACCGTTGTTGAAAATCTTGCTAATAATACTTACCATGAAACTTTCTTGCAAACGTTAGTTGTTAATTTGGTAGGGAAATCCAAAATACGCTCAGTCAGAGCCATCGTTGATACTGGATCTCAAAGATCTTACATTAGTAAATATGCAGCTATTGAGATGGGTTATGAACCAATTGAAACAGAGCGAATAATACATGCTCTTTTTGGGGGTTCTGAAACAGAAGCTCTTGATCATACGTGCTACAAAATTCATCTCATGAATTTGAACAAAAAATATACTTGTAATTTTGATGCTCTTGATCAACCGGTGATATGTAGCAATGTTGTTTCTGTGAGAAATGGCCCATGGAAATCTGAAATCAAACAGCTTGGTATCGAAATCACTGATATAAATGATGGACCAATTGAAGTTTTAATTGGAGCAGATGTTGCAGCAAGATTATTTACAGGGAAAAAACATCTTTTGAAATGTGGTTTAGTTGCACTTGAAACGTCTTTAGGGTGGACACTGATGGGGAAAACAAATACAAGTAAAACTTCATCTTCTTCCACGTCATCTATGATAGTTACTTCGTTATTCTGCAGTCACGGCTCTATTTCTGATCTCTGGAATTTAGACACAATAGGTATTTCTGATCCTGGTGGGCGGAAAACTCAGAAGGAAATTGAACGAGCCACTATGCAGCAGTTTTTAGATACAGTTACTGTCGATAACGAAGGTAGGTACGAGGTGAGTTTACCTTGGATTGACGGACATCCGCCATTACCAAACAATTATGCCCTTGCTAAGAAAAGATTAGATAAACTTACGGAAAAGTTAGAAAAGGATAGATATTATGGAATGTATGATGATGTATTCGAAGACTGGATGAATGAAGGAGTGATAGAAGAAGTACCCAGAGATGAATTGAACTCTGAATGTCATTATCTTCCTCATAGGCATGTGATTAAATTGAACAGTGCCACAACAAAATTGAGGCCTGTTTTTGATGCTTCGGCAAAAGAAAAAAATCAACCTTCTCTGAACCAGTGCTTAGATAAAGGTATGAACTTTATTGAAATGATTCCCTCGTTACTAATTCGGTTTCGATTATCGAAAATAGGGGTCATTTCTGATGTTCGAAAGGCATTCCTTCAAATAAGTTTAAGAAAAGACGACAGAAATTTTCTCAGATTCTTATGGAATGATAAAAACGGCACATTGCATATTTATCGACACTGTAGAGTCGTTTTTGGGGTAACCTGCAGTCCCTTTCTGTTAGGGGCCGTGATTGAGTTTCATCTAAAGAAATTGCTTGAAACTTGTCCTGAAACTTCTTCATACTCACATCACACAATAATGAAACTTCTAGAGAGTTTCTATGTTGATAATTGTGTGACGAGTGTCAACTGTGAAGATGAACTTCAAAATTTCATACAAGAATCGACCCGAGCAATGTCTGAAGCGAAATTTGATTTGAGAGCTTGGGAGCACACCATTTTGCATTCGTTACCAGAAAGTGAGCCTGAGAACTTCTTATCGCAAGTTCTAGGATTGAATTGGGATCGAAAAAGAGATTCTCTAGAATTAAATTTTGATTGGTTTCTAAACATAAATATTGAAACCATAACCAAAAGAACCATTCTGTCTGTTGCACATCGATTATTCGATCCAATAGGATTTTCGTGTCCTGTACAAATTTGCCCCCGGTTATTACTACAAAAAACTTGGAGTTTAAAACTGAGTTGGGATAGAGAAGTACCTGATGACATTAAAAATGAATTCCTGAAATGGTTGAGTGAATTGTGTGTACTGAAGCATGTAAAAATTCCGAGATGGTTCTTGAAGTCAAATGATGCTGAAAACTGGAGTATTCATTTGTTCTGTGATGCCTGTCAAGATGCATACGCTTCCGTAGTCTTTTTGAGAAGTGAGTCACTTGATAAAAATGTCCAGGTCCAATTAGTCTTGGCCAAAAATAGGATATCACCTATGAAAAAATTAACAATTCCCAGAATGGAGTTGTTGGCTGCGACGATAGGAGCAAGGTTGTTGAAGTCAGTTCTGGAAAATATTGCAAAACCTATAGTGAAAGTCTATTGTTGGACCGATTCCACCACTGTTCTTAGTTGGATTCAGAGAGAAGATCAGTGGAAATCTTTTGTTTGGAATAGGGTTGCAGAAATTAGAACTTTGACTTCCAAAAATGATTGGTATCATGTTCCAGGTCAGATGAATCCTGCTGATCTCCCTTCTAGAGGCTGTTCGCCTAAACAGCTGTTAGATACGAGATGGTGGGAGGGACCAAAATGGCTCATGAAAACTGAAGAATGGCCTTCTCAAAAGTATGAAATTTGTGAAAATGACATTATCGAAGAGAGAAAAAATTCTGCAGTGTCCTCTTTGTATTGTAGTAAGGATGATTTCTCTGACTTTTACAAGTATTTTTCCAAATATCAACAGGTAGTTAGACTTTTTGGATGGATTAGGCGATTCACTTTCAACTGTCTCCATTCGAACGAACGCATGAAAGGAAATTTGTCACTAGAAGAATTCCAAACGGCAGAACTGGTACTAATGCATTCAATTCAGAAAGAAAGTTTTTACAATTCTGAAGATAAGAGACATGTGTCTTTATGTCCCTTTCGAGATGAAAAAAGGATACTAAGAATAAAGACGAAGATAAGTGAGAGAAAAGACTCCCACGACTTTTTGTTCCCTATTGTTTTGCCATCCAAACATTCGATAGTGGACAAATTGATTTATTTTCACCATGTCAAGAATTGTCATGTCGGAGTACAAGGATTGCTCTGCATACTCAGAGAGCACTTTTGGATTCTGAACGGTAGAAAAATCGTTAGATCCGTTATTTCCAAATGCGTGATTTGTCGTAGATTTAATTCTAAGAAATTGGTAGAAAACCCTGTAGCTTTGCCAGAATCTCGTGTTAGAGATGCAGCCCCTTTCGAGATAACAGGTACTGATTTCGCGGGTCCCCTGTTTCTTCACAAAAATGTTAAGGTATGGATTTGCTTATTCACATGCGCCGTATACAGAGCAGTTCATCTGGAATTAGTAAGTACACTGTCTGCTGATGGATTTTTACAAGTATTTCGGAGGTTTGTAGCAAGAAGAGGGAGACCTATGAAAGTTTATAGCGACAACGCCACAAATTTTGTTGGAGCCTACAATTCTCTGTCTAAAATTGACTGGAAAGAGATTGAAAAATATAGTGTGACCCAAAGAATCGACTGGAGATTCAACCCTTCAACCGCAGCTTGGTGGGGCGGTTGGTGGGAGAGACTGATTAGAATCCTAAAGCAATTACTGCGAAAAGTTCTAGGAAAGACTTCATTATCATATGAAGAACTTTCAGCTGTAGTTTGCGATTGTGAGTCAATCATGAATTCGAGACCTTTGACGTATGTTTCAGAAGATAGTAACGATCTTTTTCCCTTGACACCCGCAATGTTCCTGAATGAAATAAAAGAAGTTGGTACACCAGATTTGGATAAAATTGATGCTCAGTCGTTGAGAAAGCATTTGAGGTATCGTCAAAAGATCCTGGACCATTTGAGAAAGAGATTCCGAACCGAATATCTGAGTACCCTTATACTGAAATCAAGGAAGTTTGTACCACTGAATCCAAAAATTGGAGATGTTTACCTGATCGAAAACGAGAACTTGAAGAGACTGGATTGGCCTTTGGGTAAAATAGAGGAGGTATTCACTGGAAAAGACGGAAGAATACGACTTGTCAAATTGAAGAGAACGACGATAACTCTAAACTTAAGCTAGACTTCAGGAAGAAATTGAAACGTAATGGAAGCCGACTAGCCGGTTTGGAGCCAGAAGAGAGAAAACAAGAGTTTCCCAAAGAAGATGTGACGACGAGATGTGGCAGAAAAGTTAAACCGTCTTCAAGGTTTACTCCGGGTTGACAAATGAATATGGTCGAGTCCCATTTACCAAAACAGTGACTCGAGGTGGGAGAATGTTAAAATTTGCGAACCCTGTATATAGAATCAGTTCACTTTTTTAATCTTGTTATGTTTGAAACGATTTGTCAGATAGAAATTATTGGCACTTGTCAAATATATATTTTTATTGCTGTACTTTTCTATAAGTAAATACGACTTTATTGAGTATTCGAAGGCCTCATTACTTCCAATATCCCACGATCGTATCTCCACACCGGGTAGGTGAAGGAATACGTTACATACAGTAACATCAGAAGTTATCTGTCATTGATATAAACTATCTAATCTGTACGCCACTGAATCAAAATGTCATGTACAGCTCTTTTCGTATTTCAGTACTTACCTTGGCCGTACTAATTCGAGCAGACAGGAACAGGCCTTGAGCTAAAAGTAAATAATAACATCCCGCATTCCGCGGTATGACAGCATTATTTTCTACCATACTTTTGGATAGTCTATTGTGTTGTGTTTAGAACACAAAAACCGTAATATTTCTTTTCTATCTCTATTTTGTGCCATTGAGGTACCTACTTCACTTTCGAATACTTGACCTTGTTTGTGTTTGGTTCATCCTGGTTCAGTTGGAAACACTGAATCTTCAGGTGTTCTGTTCACCTGAGTCGTTGTCGAATTGTCCCAAAGAGTAGCTCCGAGTAGCTCGAGGTAGTTCCTGGACTGATCTCACAGACCACGAACGAACAAAGAAGCGATTCGTCTGATACCTAGTGACAGTTTCTGACTTTGAGTGACGTTTTTCGGTTCGATTTTTGATTAGTGACTGGCTAACTAATTCGAATTCTCCTGAATCGAATTGAATTTTGATCATCGTTGATGGATAAAAGGAAAATTCATATCTGGAGATTTTCTCATATTGTTTGCGATATTTGACGCTGTATATTTTTGAGAAAATCTCTTTTTGAGGTTAGAAAGTGATCACATCTGACTGACCTTTGTCTCTTAATGTTTAGGCTTTTTTCGTTATGTATTTTAGGGCCTGTAGTAATTTCTTCATCGGTAAAACCGCTGGAACGAGAAACTAGCAACTAGCTAGCAGACAGCAAACAGACCTCGTCCATCCAATCCATAAGTCACCCCGAGAAAAACTCAGAGTCGTCCACCATTTCAATAGATTGGCTACTTACGCCGAAAATTACGAACAAGACCACACTCTCAGACAATTGGATGATGCGTTGACGTTCCGGAAGTTCATGTCATTGTACTCAAACCATAAAAATATATATTATATACTTACTCTATAATGCTAATCCCGCCAATTTTCACGGCGAAAATCATGCCGCGTATGCGAACCGTTTACGATGTGCGCATGCGCGTTATCAGTGTAGTTTGGGTAGATCCTTGCCAAGTTTGAAAATAATTTGATGTTCTAATTCAGAGTTTTTTGTTATGAGGCAATAAAACATATGTTATTTGAAAGAGAGAAATTTGACAGCGCATTTAAGACTTTTTAAAACCGAAACGAACCTTTTAGAAATAGATTACTCCGAATTTTAGGCGCAAAAAAAACTTATTTAGAACAATAATTTACCCTACGCTACTGTAATAATAATGACCGTGCAACAGTGCTTTTTCATCAACATGAAGACTTGTCACTAAGCTCTGTCACTCTCGTCAGAGACAAAGACGGTTTTTAGAACTTCAGATTTTCTCTTGTCGTTTTGTGTTGTCGTTGGTTATTCTTTCATCTTTCGTGAATTTGCATTAATCTTGTTCCTTTAGAGACAATTTCTAATGAAGCCGTTTCTTCTTAAAAATTAAAAATTAACTGTTCAGAGTTGTGGAAGGAGAAATACCTGAAATAAATCATTTTTGGTAGGTAACGAAGTTTTTTATTTACCTATATGCTTTGCTAAAAATAGCTTAAATATTATTTTAGCTTGACAAAAAAGGCATGATTTTTGGTTATTGTTTTTAAGAAGAGACCCCAGCAGAACATTTGAGTGAGAAAATTGTAATTTTTGGCAGACATTTTCCTCATGAAGATTCATGTGAACACGACAATAGAATATTTTGAAACCTAGTGCAGTTCCAATACTCTGTCTGCGTAAGCATGTGTAATAGAATATTGAGACGCCTCTGGTCGTGGAACCAAAAATCCATTTCAATAAAAAAGTTGCATCCCACATGTTCCACTGGGCGATACCAAACTTTAGTTACAGAAATAATAGAACTCAAAATTTATGAGGGGCATATTACAAAGAATAGATTTTTCGTGAGAATCAGAAAATCCATTCAACTTTGAAGATATTGTAGAATCTGGTAATTTCAGCATGAATAGCCCAAAAGGTCGATTGTTTACCATCTGGTACAACTCGTTTTGATGCCATAAATATTCCTAGAACGATCGGTCATAAATATCTTTCTGACCGTTTAATCAATAAATTTTTGTCTTAAATATTACATATATGGAAATAGGTCACTCGTTGTAAATGTATGCAAATTATTGTTATTTTAAAATTAATAAGGCAGAGAGACATCGGACGAACAGAAGAGAATGTTTAATAGTTTTTGTCGACCGTTTTCTATCAAAGTGAAACAAAACCACATTCGACGTGAGTCCTAAAATGTATGGGGCGGTCAACCATATGATGTCACGTAATAGGAAAATTTACATGTAATTAATTAGGACTGTAGAATACCAGAATAGGATTTAGAATGCCAAGACCATTCAAGTAACGACACCTACCTTGATATCTTACAAGTAAAATATTCTGAGGGCGGGATCATTCCCCCTATAGAGTTATACGAATTATAGAGTGGAACCGTTTAAGATCTCAAAACAAGAGTAAGTTGAAATGTTGTGTTTGAAACAGTAAGTCGAGTGAAGAATACTCAGGTCAAGGCCTCACCTTGACCTGGGACATGACCGATCTATTTTGTCATAGTTGAAGGGTTTCTTAAGAATTTTATCATTTGTCAAAGTCTCTAATCAGTTTTACGTATTCAAAGATGGTCTTAGTAAGCTAACATGCTAGATAATATATTGTCAATTAGATAGGTCTTCGTTTTGAGTTATAAAAATATTGTTTTCAGTCTGTTCTTGTTTAATCATTGAAATTTCCAGTATTTTGACTTTAAGTGTGAAAGTAAATTCTCTATATCCTTTTTTTTCTCGTAAATATTAACACTATAGTCGCATATTTATACAGTTTTATATTCCTTTCTCTACTTTTGTCTTGATAAATGAAAAACTATTTCTCGAGTTTCCTTTGTTAGTTAAGTCAATAATTGAGCCAAACCAAAATTACTGAATTACTGAAACCAATCAGCTCTGAAAGGGCTAATTAATGGTACGTTCCATAAGTTAAAGTGTGATCAATCCAGAGCAATAAGCTTACGACGGGGTTATTTAGGTGAGTAAAATTCATTGTTATGATTGAGATCACATATGAGGGTTTTTATAGCTGAATTAATCTCAACAAAAGTGTTATTCTGTGAAGTTGTGTGTTAAATGAAAGTATTTTGAACATAATAGAACCAAACATATTATTTCTCTAGCTTAAAGAATTCACACGCTAACGGCCAACCAGCTCTCTGAATTATATGTATGAATAAATAAAGGGATGGGACATTAAGAACCATTCTAATCTTATATTCAATTAATTGAAGGTTCAATACAAATGATTAAGATTTGCTAATAAGAAAGTTAGTGCACATGCATAGCGAGTGATACAACTTTCTACCGCACCGCTTATATTAGGAGTTCTAGATTACTACAAAAACCACTGAGCATACACAGAATCGCCTCAGAAAATTAATGTCAATACGAAAGTGCTTTTCTTTGATGGTAAGGAAAATGCTTCTGGCCTCACTTTTTCATGCACCCCCATTGTGGAGACTGCACTAAGGTAATACAACCAGAAATACTCGTAGAAAAAGCATGTTAATCTCTTCATATGATTTGAATTAAATGCAGTTGCGTATTTTGACATGAATCGTCCTAGAAAAAAAACCTCGAGCTTCCAAGCATCGAATTTTATAAATCCAATTTGATTTGAAATTATTCATGATATTAGATGAATTGAATTTTCATATTTTTTTGTACTTTCAATTTATATTCCAATCCAGTGCTTCCTTGAAATTCGCATGCACCGACGATTTGGGGTGGTTCCGTAGGTTTTGTTGGTTAATTACAGCTGAAAAATGAATGTAACACCAAAAATCAGTCGCTTTAGAGCGGTAAATAATAATAATAACCGTACTCTACTTTCTGATGGCATTTGCTGAATATTCGGAATCATAAATATGTGAAAATATGTATTCAAATTGGCTAAATACAAATAACAGGTATAAGCACAATGAGGTTTCCAACCTTATTCTCCGAGATTCAGGATTAACGTTTGTTAATCTTCACAAGTGCCATAATATTTTACTAAAACCGGCCCTGGTTCAAAAATCACTAATGACACGCTTGCGCATTGCGGACTAGCCTGAACATTTTACAACACTTTCGACATGGGGATTAGCATTCTAGAGTAAGCATACAGGGTGGGTCACGATCGATGGTACCTTAGACGTTTACGGAGAACGGGACATCATCATTCTGGAAACTTGGTTTCTCAAGTAGTTGTTCTTGGTCTATCGATCTAAAATATTTTCAGTAATGCAGCGTTGCCGCTTATACCAGAAAGTAGCAGCATCTTTGTTTTTTAAAATAGGTCACCCTGTATATTACCGCATTTTTGAACTTGTCATTTTTTTCTGACTATTTCTGCCTCATATCTCCCTATACCTATCTCTAACGGTTTTTGAGATATTGGTTATTTTCCATATTTTTTATCCAAAACATAGCTCGAATTGAATGTTTATTTCTGCGGTATTTGGATTATTAGGAAGTTGCAATTTTGTGATCAGTTCATCAAGATCATGTACATTGATTCTGTATAGAGAAGTTTATTCTGCGTCATACAGGGTCGTTCAAAATTCAAGATCTTACTGCTAGATACGAAAAGGGTTGAAAGTGCGTTTTTTTTAATGGAACAGCCTGTATGTTATGAAATATCCTGAAAGATGACTGAATTCCCTTTCGAATTGGTGTATCATGTTCCTATACGTAAATATCCAGAATTCCGAGAT
Organism: Chrysolina oricalcia; assembly: GCA_944452925.2. Classification (NCBI taxonomy): domain Eukaryota; kingdom Metazoa; phylum Arthropoda; class Insecta; order Coleoptera; family Chrysomelidae; genus Chrysolina; species Chrysolina oricalcia. Next base: position 43,034,492 of record OX101824.2, read on the forward strand.
AATAGCAATTTTCACTTGCAATCTCCCAAGTGCTTGAATTACTGCCGGAAATTTTTCGAGAAAATTCATGTACGAGATAAATTTAAGGCAAATAATTCAAGCACGAGGAATATTTCGTAAGGAAATTTCACAACGAGAAATGAAAATCATCCAACAATTCATAAGAAATAACTAACGATGGTTTCACCTGAACTATTTAAAACCACTGAAATATTGATCTGTAAAATACTCAACAAAATTTCCATCAATAAATGTGTTTAAATTTGGGAAAAAAAAAAGAAAAAAGTTGTTACTTTCTTATCGTGGATTGAACCATCGACCTAGCGACTCATAGGCCGCATAGAACGTGCAGAAAATTCAATGAACGAAAACTGATTTACAACCAATGAACAAAAGGAAGTTTGTACGATTACAACATAATTTCATTAATTATGGATCAAAATTGAAAACGAAAGGACATTTACCGAAGCCTATAACTTCAGATGAAGACAACATAATAAATGTTTTGTAAAACAGGGTACGTTTCATTGAATTTTCTGCACGTTCTTGCTACAATTCCGTCATATTTTCCATGAAGAATAAACAATTTCATCAGAACTTCGTTTGAATAGTTCTTTCCCTCCATTTCAATTATTTTTGAGTCACTTTCGTTAAGAAACACACAACGGTATTATTGATAGTGCACTAATTGTCAAATTTTCATAATGTCATGTACCATCATGACATTTAATAGCCACCTTAGATGAGTATGAGAAAAAAAATCGATTTTTTTTTGAAAATTTCACACCTCACTTTTATAGCCAATCAAAAAATTCTTCTTGTTTAGATACCATGGCAACCATAAAAATTTCCGGAAATTTTTATCCTCCTGGGTACCCTGGGCGAAATTAATAAGTGGAAATTTTTCTATCAAACATTTGACATGTGACAAGTTGATATTTTGCTTTAATGTACAAATGAAGGTCTAGTTTTCATATATAAGGAGATAATTATGTATTTACTAGATATTTGGAATGTGTCTGAAAATATTTTCTCCACGATTATTGCAGAAATTGTCAATTCTGAAATCATATTTCAGAAGTTCAATAGCTCAGCGGTAGTGTTGCGGCCTATGAGTCGCTAGGTCGATGGTTCATTCCACGATAAGAACGTAACAACTTTTTTATTTTTTTTGTTCCAAATGTAAACATATTTATTGACGAAAATTTTGTTAAGTATTTTACATACCAATATTTCAGTGGTTATAAATAGTTCAGGTGAAACCATCGTTAGTTATTTCCTATGAATTGTTGGATGATTTTCATTTCTCGGTGTGAAATTTTCTCACCGAATCCCCCGCATGCTTGAATCAATTGCCTTAAATTTATCTCGTACATGAATTTTCAAAAAATATTCATGTACTCGAAAAATTTCCGGCTATAATTCAAGCACTTGGGAGATTACAAGTGAAAATTGCTATTATTTTTATTCTGGCTATTTAGGTATAGGAACATGATATATCAATTCGAAGGGAATTTAGTAATTTTTCAGGATATTTCATAATATACAGGATGTTCCATTTGAAAAAACGCACTTTCAACCCTTTTCGTATCTAGCAGTAAGATCATGAATTTTGGACGACCCTGTATAAAGCAGAACAAACTTCTCTATACAGAATAAATGTACATGATCTTGATGAACTAAACACAAAATTGCAACTGTCTAAGAATCCAAATACCGCAGAAATAAACATTCAATTCGAGCTATGTGGAAAATAACCAATATCTCAAAAACCGTTAGAAAGTATGAGGAAGGAAGTATGAGGCAGAAATAATCAGAAAAAAATGACACATTCAAAAATGCAGTAATATACAGGGTGACCCATTTGAAATAACAAATATGCTGCTTCTTTCTGGTATAAGCGGCAACGCTGCATTGCTGAAAATATTTTAGATCGATAGACCAAGAGCAACTACTTGAGAGACCAAATTTTCAGAATGATCCTATTTCCCGTTCTTCGTAAACGTCTAAGGTACCATCGACCGTGACCCACCCTGTATAATATATATTTCTATGACTCAAACGGACAGAAAGGGCTAAATGGGATAACTCTAGAATTGCTACGAGACCTTTTTAAGGCACCTGTTGACTACGTGCTAGCTCACTGCGTGACAGAATATCTTGGGATTGTTGTTGTTGTTGTTGCTGATGTTGTTGTTGAAGTATTCTTCAGAAAATTCGATCTTCAAGAGCCTCACTAAACTGAGAGATACGATAGTGGACCATAATCTTGTAGATCTGGCAATCCCAAAATTGTCCTGTGGGATTGATGTGCTGGATTGGAGAGTTAGAAGAAGCATGTTGGAGACGACATTCAGTTCCAGCGGCGTCATGATTTTGGTGTGCCCAAATTGGAAGACTGTGGAGTGTTACTTCAATCAAACTTCACGGTGCAAATATGTGTAATCATGCAGGAGTCAACACACCCAGTGGGTGACAATTCGTTACAAAATATCTCCAAAAAGAAGGCAAGGGAGCAATTTAATGAACTGGAGTCGGACCTTACCGCTTGGGAATGATCATCCTACAAGTTATTCTCTACCGTGGTGATGATACGTTAGGAGATTGTCCGATGTTATCGCTTAAGAATGCCAGTTGCCACATTATCCGAAGGAAGAGAAGTGAGAGTGATATTTACAGAGTAGGCTTAGCATTTATACTACTAGCACTAAGTACACTCACCGGTAATAAAAACCGGACACTTAAAACTGGCCCCAAATTCAAAGTTGGCTTTCTCGCGACCCGCTTATTTGATTTTGATGATTTTTTTTTGAATTGTATGATAATTCCTCAGTAACGATGCCATGTCAGAAATTATTATTCAGATTTGAATTTTGAATTTTGAATTGAGCATGTACGGGGTGCAACAATGAGACCAAGTTCCTTTTCCAAAATTTTAAACACCCTGTGGAGTGCAACAGATATAGCAGCTGTTGTCAAATAAAATCACATTATCTCTGTTTTTACCGGAGATACACTTTTTGAAAGCGAACAGCTCGGAAAAAGTGTTCGCAGGCAGAAATTTCTAGAGTTTAACATGGATTGACACTGACATTAACATTAAGAGCTTGTCAACGGTTTTAAAATAAGAAAAAATGCCTTTATCTGTGACAGATGTTGCTTGTATTGTGGCCTCAATTGAGGATGGCCGAAGTCAACGTTATGTGTCCGATACCCTTGGTATACCTCGAACAACAGTCCAGGATGCCTAGAATCGGTATTTGGTAACGGGAAATTTCAACATGCGAGTGGGTTCCGGAAGAAAACGGAAGACGAGTGCAATTGACGGCCGCTTTATTGTCCTGAATGCTTTACGAAATCGTAGAACTACAACTGTTCAGAATCAACATCTTCTACAAACCGTGCGTAGAATTGAAGTCAGTGAGAGCACAAACCGACGAAGACTCAAAGAAAACAACCTGTCTTCAAGGAGGCCTATCACAGGACCCCAGCTGCTTCCAAGACATCGTCGAGCACGTCTTCAATTTGCGCGCCTACATTCGAATTGGGGGATTGAGTAATGGACTAAAGTTATTTTCACGGATAAGTCTCGATATTGCATGCGATCGACTAATGGTCGGGAGCGAGATTGAAAACGTCGAAATGAAAGATTTGTGGACTGTACAATTTCAGAACGCGTAAGTTTCAATGGGGATTCTGCAAATATCTTTTAACTACGAATATGGATAATAAGGACAGCCTATGTGATGCCAAAAAAATGAGCATCGCCTTCGAATTGGACGCTGCTGAATTAATGCGCTTGCGCCGGAGATTCCTACTCAAAGACATGATTTTGTTTTTTCATCTCTTTCTAGCGTGCATGGTTGGGAAGCAACAATTATCGAAGATATGGGAAGCATATCTTATATGCTGCTATTTCGGCAAATTCCAACATAACCTCATAATATGGATAAGGTTACAGAGAGCAAGTGTAGATTGTGCTAATTAAATTATAAGAGGGCACTATATGCATTTTATTCCTGAAATTATGACACTTTTTCTAAATTTCTAGATTAATTCCTGAAATAATTTAAGATCACCGCGTTTTACTTCGTGTTCGTGTTCTGGGGGCAAAAATACATCACTACCAGCAAACTATTTTTCTCGGCGGTTATGAGGCCGATGTGAAACGAGATTTACCTTTTCGAACAACTGTCCGTCACATACTCAATCCATATTTCCTCAAGTTTAATTAGTTTTTATCTGACTATAGCAGAAAATTGACTGAGGAAACTCTGGTAGCTGGTAACAAACAAGATATTTTATTGATAGAGTTACAAATGAATCAATGAATCGTTTTTTTAATGATACGAAGTTTAATTGACCGTCTTGCATAATTCTCATTCTTCATTTGTCCACATTATAGAAAAATGTTGGTCCATTTTCAATATGGATCAATAGTTGTTGAAAATGTCAAAAGAAGTATAACTTCAAAAATATATGACATTTCTCGTGATTCAGAATTCGGCATGGGCAACAGTTTCTCAGCGCCTGTTTGAGAAAAGGTAAGATAGATATTTTTGGCTTCAATTTGATTACATTGCGTCTTATGGCGTGTTATCAATATTCGTAGTTAATAGATATATGGGATTCTGTGATGGTATGAGCGGTAATTTCGAGGGACGCCCGTACAAATTTAATCTTGGTTGAAAACGGCGCCTCAAATGCGCATCGATATATTCAAGATATTCTCCAAAACTCTTTTGTTCCCTACTCTTATTTTGTCGGAGGCGGCTTCGTATTAATGCAAGATAATGCGCACGTGGCACGAGTAGTAAACGAATATTTGGACGAAGTGTGTATTGAACGAATAGTTTGGCCAGCATTTCTGGGACCAACTTCGAAGGCGCATTCGTCGCTGATCTGCTTTACCAGACACCCTTCATAATCTGCGAATTGCACTTCAGGAAGAATTTGTTGCCATTCCAAAAGAATTTCTTACAAACCTCATTGATTCGATGCAACATCGACTGAATGAAGTCATTTTGGCGCGGGAAGACCACACTATATATTAGCCCCTTGAAATGTGTTTATTGTTCTTTAAATTTTTGTGTTTTTGTTAGTTTTCTAATTGAACTTACGTTTCGATATTTATTTGTTGTGTTTTCACAGCTTCGTCCGAGGTGTTCGCTTTAAAACAGTGTATCTCCAGTAAAAACACAGATAATGTCGTGATTAAAAAACAAAATGTTCAGAAATGATCAGGGTTCAATGAAATTCCAGTTGACAACAGCTACTATAGTTATTACACTTCACAGGGTGTTTCAAATTTTGGAAAATAAACTGCGTCTCATTGTTGCACCCCGTATATGCTCAAATTCAAATCTGAATAAAAATTTCTGACATGGCATCGTTACTAAGGAATTATTCTACAATTTAAAGAAAGAATCATAAAAATCAAAGAAGCAGTTCGAGAGGAAGCCAACTTTGAATTTGAGGGCCAGTTTTTAGTGGCCGGATTTTTTTTGGGTGTATGTATCTATAATGAAAATATAACTGATATGATTTTCACTAAAGAGGTTCACATAACCACGACAATCGTTTTGCTGTTCAAGTGATATCAAAATATGACATCCATAGAAAATATATTTTTTGTAGATACATATAATCAGGAATCAATAATTTTTTTTAACTATCTTACCTGTTTTCTATGAAATATTTCCGTTATTACTGTCGTTATGACGAAGATTATGGCGCTAATGATTTGAACCAGTTCAATAATGGCGTATGTTAAAACACTTTCTTTTCTCCTCCTTGTAAGTAAATCGTAGACAGCAGCTATGCTGTAAATTGTAACTAAACAAATGGGATACACAAGATGCATATAAGTTTGTGAAAATCCATTTCTTGATGCTTTGAAAGAGCAATGTCCAAAAAGACTAGAAATGAAAAAAATTGGTTGAAGTGCCCCGTAAATATTATCAGTTTCGAACATTTCAATATTCATTCAAGAACTAAACTAGTAGTTGTCTGAGGAAACAATAAAAATTTTTAGGACATCTATTTTTATACACAACATAATGTCAATCACTGACATGGAAATTATAGAGAAATATCACAGTGGTCATTTAAATAAACTTGGTACCTCTTTGGCGTTGTACTGAAATATTCATAACTCCGCCTCGCCATTAATAAACTTATACAGTGTGTTGCTCCTCTGCCGGAATTCCCAGGAAACACAAATTAACATGTGGATTTTTCTACCAGGTTAGACAGAAGGATGCAACCCTCTTTAATTGAAAGTTAATGCAGACGGCAGCTCTTCGTCGGTAGGCACTATGGGTTCATTTATACTTTATGAAAGAATTATATCCTTGAACAGTAACATAGTCGTCACAAAATAAGAGGGGGCGCCACAGCAACTTTGAACATGTCTATGTCAAAGAGTACTTACTTGGAAAGTTGAGCAACCGAATAACGACAATTAGATGTTACATCCAAAACTATAAAAGAGACTTTACCATACGATGTTGTCAAGTAAATCAATAAATAAATAAAACATGAACACACAAACATTTAATATGAATTAATCTTCACTGGTCAAAGTAACAGTTTCCAATAATAAGACTGTGATTTTGATAATATTCAATAAATGTTGAATATGAGGTTAAATTAATTACCTGTAAAATTTTATTAGGAAATCAATTTTCCCAGCGTAGTTTATAGATCGTCTTTGAAAGATATAAACTTCAACCAGAGATAATATCAGTATTGAAAAATAATGAATGATTAAAATTGAAATGGTAAGTGAAACCTGTTCCTCTGGTGACATCAACGTGAAGATTTTGGACTAGATCCTAGGCTAATCAGGACTGAAGTGATGAGGGAAGGGAGTCCACGAACACTATCAATGAAGAAGGCTTCATCTTATCTGACAGCAATTTATATGTTCATCAGGCGAAACCAGGTAGTCTACACTTTAGGCAAATGAGCTATACTATACTACTGGAGCCATAATACCATAATTATCCTCAACAAAAAGACGTGGGGCTGGCTTAACCAAAATTTGGGAGATATTCAACCAGGCAAGAACAGTGACAATTTCCTGGGTTAAATTCCACCGGGTACAACAATCCTTCTGTGAAGGGTTTTATCTTGTAGAAAAAAATGTCGGCGTGGTACAAAGTTTTCAAACGCTCAAATTGTCTTAACTGTCCAAGATAGGCATCTATCAAAAGCCAGGACTTTGGAGTTGATGGTGAGATGAGTAGAACGGAATATCCACAAAGGATCACTTCACAAATTCAGGATTCGTCAGCCAAACAAAACCAGGGCTGGGACTCTGTAACTTATTTCACATAGCGATAGCGGAAAGTTACGTCGGAAAGTGTAGCGTGTACTTCGTTAAGCTTCGTTTTGCTTCGCTTCGCTATGCGAATTGAGTTACAGAGTCCCAGCTCAGGAATCCCTGTATGGCTAGACCCCTGTAGCTTTCACCAATTATTCTACTATCAGACTCCTCGTCTGTCGGTCGGAAATGAAATCCACCTTGAAGATTTTTTTTTTTATCCAGGTAGCTAGCTTACCAACATTTAGATATTTCAGTATTTGCATGTTCCATGCACAACCGATCAATCTGACCAGAATAAAAGTAATGATGTGTTTGGTTGTCTCTGATCAGACACCCCAAAAGCTAAGTTGGCTACACTGATATTTTAAAATATGAAACAGTTGACAGCTGATAGTTGAAATATCATCGGACAGCTGACAAATTAAAATAAAAGTAAACACGAAAGCAATCAAAACATTTGGTTTATAATCACATTAAACCCTAAAAATTAAAACAGAGGCAATAATTCCAAGACACTCCTTATGAACCTCCTCAATAACCAGAACTCAGACATAGATATGAAGCACTCACAAAAATTCGTTTGAAGACAACATTGGATGCCAAAGTAAGTAGGATATATTTTCTTTTGAAGAAAATCTTATGCACCTTTAATAATTTTTAGATCGACACTTGCAAAGCGTAAAACCTATCACACTCTTCTAGTAAGCAGAAATACGAGCACCACTCGGAAAACCAACTAGGACCACAATGTATGCAGTTTCAATGAGAACAGGTCAAAAATAGAAATGTTATGATTTATTCTGATGGTGCTTCCAGAACTTAATTATTCTTCTTCACTTTAACAGCGAAGTGGTCGAGGTGTTAGAGCGTTAGACGGTCCGGGTTCGATCCTCAGTCGTGTGTCACTGAGCTGAAGAGGTTCGGATTCCACTTTTATTTAAACTGTAGGTCCCGGAGCTCCCTTGCTCGCACAAGCTGTGCTTTTGAGGGGTTTTCTCCGAAAACCTGGGAGTTTCGTAAAAACAAATTTTACAAAAAAAAATCTACTTGTAAAATGTGAAATGATCATTAAATGTGATTTACGAGTGGAAATTAGCATGGGAACGTTGATAAGGTTTCTATGAATGACGTTAGACAACCAACTATGAACATATATGTATATTGTATTAAGGATCATTAAAAGTAGGTCACCACAGGGTGAAGTCTACCTTGCTCTAAAGCTTTCTAAAAATGAACAAAATGAAGAAGTGGAAATTTACATGCTACATCGGTATGCTCCGTTTTGCCTGTGACCAGAACACTAACACTGACATTTCTTCTGTTCTTCAGGGTATTTCTAACCACGTGTCTCTTAAAGCACAACGAAGGTTTATTGTAATTCATTTGATGAATTTAGTCCAATGCCTGGAATTCTGATATTTAATGATGCGCAGTCATCGTTCACTATGGTTCTGGAATGACACTATTCCGGATTTACCTGAATTATTCCGATTTCCCTTCACCGAGGCGATTCTATTCACTACTAGTATCTGACAATTTTTTATTGAATTTTTTTTACTGAGTATTTGGGTGAATTGAATATTCTTGTTAACAGATAATATAAAGAGTCGTTCTTCAACTACAAAGGTAATAACTATCATGATATCATATGAACAAGTTGACCTGTTAAATACGATCTCTTTGTTTCACTTCAATTTTTGAGAGAAATGTTCTCAACCTGCTTAATTTTGTTTCATTATTTGCGCTATTGAAATTCAACAGTTCCAACAGACTCTACAGTTCTGATAAGTTCTTGGAATATTTTCTTCTAAATACATATTGGTCAGTCCACTTTTCTCTCAACATTGCTGTCGAAGTAATTCATTTTATGTTGATGCAAAATAACTACACCTATACTGCATTCCAAATAAGAATACAGTAGGTGGCACCGTGATCAGTGAGGAAAACTCACACAGCTAGATTTTTGTTGCGGCCAAGGAAAGCGCCAAATTTAAAAAATTTACTATACTTTCAGACAGCAGCTTTCTGGAATAATAACAGGTAGATGTCTTAATAATGATATGACGCAAATGTTTTTTTACGGTTACGAAATAAAGATCTCAGTTTCCTATATATTTTTCATCCGTCAACTCTTGAAGTTACCTTTCCTCCGTCATTCCGTCAATGTCCTAATTTATTAGAAGAGCTGAGTGATACGAAATTGGACTTACGAGTTTATCGCATTAATTTCTTCTGTGGTATGTAATTGTACATATGTACTAACAATCTCTTTTAGAAACTCAAGAAAGGAAATAGATATGTACGGTCATACCTGAACATAACTTCACCAAAAATTATCCACCAAACTCGCCAACACCTCGAACTATGGAAAAATCTGTTTCACCACATTTACTTGTTGATTTACAAATCGATGAATTACCTACGTCGATTTGGTTTCTATTTCGCCCTGAAGGCTGACGGCTGGCTTTGACATCTCTTTTTTGAGGTCCGTGATATTGGCAGAAGTGTAAATCTACCAAAACAAATATAACTGGATTACATATGTTATTGCTCTATGTGATACTGGCTTGGATTTCATCCAATTAGCGTGAAGCTCGAGCTTCCAGCACTGTATTCTTATTTGGAATAGAGTATAGAGGTCAAATACATATCGGATTGGTTGAAACTTGATAATAGTTGTGTGACAAGAACTTCGTCAACTGTCTTGGATAAATTGAAGCCTACATGTTAAATATTCATTATCATTATTTTAGAAGACTTTGTACTTTAAAAACAAACTCTGTGATAGATGAAAGTTTTCGTAAACAAATTTGATTGATTGATAGACGTCGATAAAAAAGTAATAATTTTAAAGGCAGTTTTTTTGGTCAGAAAAGCTGTGTTTCTTCGTAAATAATAATAAAAAGTCTACATTTGTTCCTTCGAGTATATTCTGAACGTTCGTGGGTAGAAAAGTATGTCCACAGTACGAAGAAGTGAGAGGTTAAACAAGGGTGCCCCTCCAGTAAGATATGTGGAAGAAGAAAGGAGGGCACAGCATAGAAATCCAGAAGAGAGTCAATCTTTGAATGCAGTTGAAAGAATTCAAACCAGCAAAATGAGTAAGAGTCATCAACAAGCTCCAGCTCCATCAAAACAAGCATCAGCAGTTCCGTAAAGAGGCAGAATTGAAAGCAGAGAAGCAATTAATTGAAGCCCAAAGAAGATTGGATGCAATTGAAGAAAAAAGACGATTGGAAAAGGAACATATGATAGAAATGGAAAAAAGGTTGGTCCTCAAAGAACTAGATATAAAACAAGCGAGGATTGAAGAGAAACAAAAAGTACAAGGAGATATAGAGAACGACGTAGATGGTTCTGTTGTTGAAACGATACTAGGATTCAGAACTGGATTGATGAAATACCAACAGTAACTGATAATTGTGATAAAAGTGTTTGATGTTCTAGGTCTGGCAAGGTTACTCAATCTGCAAATTTAGTGACAAATTTCGAAGAAGATAAGGTAGAATTAGGTAGTGTACAAAAAACGAAAAATGTCCGTCCACTTACTGAAAATGACAAATTTATGCTATTCATGGCAAGGCAGTCGGTGAATAAAGAACTTCCAGTTTTCACAGGAAATCCAATGGAGTGGTTACAATTCATTTAGGTAATCAGAGAAACAACAGGTATGTGTGGTTTCACAGAAAGGAAAAATATGGCATGTCTACAAAAATCCCTGAAGGGCAAAGCAAGGGAGAGTGTACAGGCTCTTCTGAATTTTACTACAGAAGTGGATAAGGTAATTGACACTTTGGAAAAATTATTTGGAAAATCGGAATACGTAATAGAAGACTTTTGATCAATACGGTAAAAAAGTTTCCTTCTTTGAGAGAGGATAGATTAGAATCAATTATGGTCTTTTCGTGTTCCATTCAAAATCTTGCAGAACTGTCAAGAATATTTGTCAAATCCTCAACTTGTCAATGAAATAGTCTGTGAGCGTACACCCAATTAAAAACTCGAATGAGGAAAAACTGTTAAAAAGAAGAAATTCGTTTGTTCCGCTTCGGAAGTTCCACATCACCAAAGCTGTACCTACTGCAAGAAGGAAAATCACAAAATTGAAGAATGTCATTTCTTCATACAACTCAGTATCGACAAGAGATGGGATTGGTTGAAAAATTGAAAGGTTTGCTCTTACTGTATTGGATTGAATAATCATAATATTAAAAGATGCAAGAGAAAAAAGATGTGTAACAAAGGTGGTTGCAAAAGTTTCCATCACCCACTGCTACACAGGGATTCTACAGGTGAGCAAGCATCTTTCTCCAATCCTAATCCAGAGGAAACAATATGTCATTCATTCCTTAGTGGAAATCAAGTACTTTTGAGAATAGCTCCTGTAGTTTTAGCTGGCCCTTTCAGTGAAATTTATACTTATGCTTTGTTTGACGAAGCGTCGACAGTAACACTGATAGATGTCGTTTTGGCCGATCACTTAGGAGCAGTTGGACCTATTGCTCCTCTGACATCAAGATGGACTGATTCTATGACAAACAATGAGAATAATTCTCGTAGAATAGAACTGAATATAAGAGGTGAAAATGAAAAAACATCATACTCGTTATCAAACATTCGAACAGTGAGCAATCTTGCCAGTTCAGTCAATAAACTATAAAGTTCTGATAAAAAAATAGAAACATTTAGCAGCAGTTGAAATTACTCACATGAATAATATCGAGCCAAAAATTTTGATATGACAGGATAATATAGATTTAATAATAGCTCGGGAAGTAATTGAAGAGAGGAGAAATGCACCTGTTCTTTCTAAAACCAAACTCGGTTGAGTACACGGTAACGTGTCACAATTTCCGAACCGGGTTGATAATGAATGTACGCTTCATATAATTCATGAAGAATATGATGAAGGTTTACATGAGATGGTGAACCAGTCTTTTAGTATCGACAATATGGGAGTCAAATTGATAGAAAAGCAGATAAAATCGAAAGAAAATCAAAGAGCATCAAAAATGATGGAAGAAACAGCTAGAAGGGTTGAAGAATATAAATGAGAGGTCGGTTTATTATGGAAAACAGATGAAATAGATCTTCCGAACTCAAAGCCTACAGCAATCCGCAGATTACAATTCATTGGAAATAAAATGCTTAGAAATCCAATATTCGCAGAGAAATATCCGCTGAAATTAGAATGGTATTTGAGCAAGGGATACGCAAAATGTAGAAGAAGCTGGTAAAAATGGAAGAAAGTGGTATTAACCTCATTTTGGGGTATCAAGAAGCCTGATAAACTTAGTTTTGTTCTTGATGCTGCTTCTAAAATGAATGGAGTGAGCCTCAAAGACGTCCTTCTTAAAGGTCCAGATTTGCTGAACTCCTTGCTGAATATCCTTTTCCGTGAAGAGACATGGAATGTGGGCTGTACTGGAAGTTCCCAACAGAAAATGATTGAGTGTAATAGCTTCTTCATCTTGGGCATCTGAAGATACATGAACCAAGGGTCTGCTGTTGATCATAGCTTCTGCCTCTACCATATTCCATATCTCTTAACGGAAAAGGATATCGTCACCAGAAAGCAGTGGAAAATTTCGGAATGTTTGGCAGACAATTTTTGGAAGCGTTGGGAGATAGAATACTTACTAACCCTCACATCGTCGGAATCGTGATCGGGGACGTGCTGGAAACGAGAACGGACCACATTCCGAAACGATACTGCTTCAACAACCAATTCAGAGTGCTGATTCCAGACAGAACTGAGTGGGACGGCTCGCAGCTCAAGGACACTCTACAGGGTAAAATCTGGTACACAGATGGATCCAAGACTGGGAATGGGGTGGGCTCAGGAGTGTTCTCCAGGAATCCGAGTACTGGCATCAGCTACTCACTGGGCAAACACACCTCTGTCTTTCAGGCAGAGGTGTATGCCATTCTCCAATGCGCGAGGGAGAACAACAGGAGAAACGTTGAAAACGCGCATATCAACATCCTGTCAGACAGCCAAGCGGCACTTAAGGCCTTGTGCAACAAGGAAGTGACGTCCAAACTGGTATGGGACTGCAAAGAAGAACTAGGAGTGCTGGCAGACCGGAATCAAGTCAAACTGATATGGGTCCCAGGACACCGGGGAATTGCAGGCAATGAAAAAGCAGACGAACTAGCGAGAAAAGGTTCGGAAAATCCTCCAAACCAAGGGCAGACACTAGGGGTACCGAAGTGCACGGTAAGAGCGTCTGTAAGAGAGTGGATTGGGGATAGTCACAAAAACTACTGGGAAAGCATACCAGGAAACAAACACGGGAAGAAATACATTAAAGGACCGTGCCAGAAAAGAACGGCAGACCTGTTGTCGATGAACAGGAGCCAGCTCAGAATCGTTACGGGACTCCTGACTGGTCATGCACCAGTGAAGGAGCACCTCAACAAAATGGGACTGTACAATGGAGACCTGACCTGCAGACTATGTGGTAAGGATCCAGAAACAGTGACACACATACTGTGCTGTTGCGAGGCACTAGACCGCAAAAGACAGGCAATCTTCGGGCAGCCATCTGGCGATCCAGAACTATACAGATCGCACCCAGTAAAGGACTTGTACAAACTCGTACAAGGCACGAAATTACTGGATTGGGTACTGTGAAAGTACAACACACAGGCAAGATACAATGGGCCAATAAGCCTAAGTGTCACCGGAGGCAACAACCTGACGGGCCTAGAGGTGGAGGTTTTAGTGAGTAACCCTGTGACCAGTGGAGTCTCACAGTAGGTCTGGAGTCTTGAGCCGGAGGCTCCTTTCCTCTCTATAAAAGATTTCCTCCACCTCATCACAAAAAAAAAAAAAAAAAAAAAAAAAAAAAAAAAAAAAAAAAAAAAAAAAAAAAAAAAAAAAACCCTCACGAAACGAACTGACTGGTACCGAAAGAGGGAAAATTTGAAAACTGGTGACGTGGTCATCATCGTTGATTCGAACTTACCAAGAAATTGCTTGCTGAAGGGAATTGTCACGACTGTGTATCACGGAAAAGATGGTTGCGTCAGGAGTGCAGATGTTAAGACAAAAATGGGCACGTACAGAAGACCAGTGGCGAAAATTTGCGTAATAGATTTACAATAATTTATAGTTTTTATTAAAAAAAAATGTTTTTTTTACTGAGGATAATTTATTATTTATTTATTTATTTCTTTTTTTTATTTCTTTTTTTTTTTTTAATTTGGTGCTTTGGCATCGACTGCTATGGTCATTAGCCATGTGTTCTGGTAGGCCTTGTTACTAACTCCATACGCCACCTTAGGAGCAGCACTGTTAATTGGAACGCAACAGTGAATCGTGCAGGACTCACCCTAGTCGAGCCACGAGATTTCAATAATGTAATCGCTTAAATTAAATTAAAAAATCCCAGCCCAACCAGGGTTCGAACTCCGAACCTTTCGACTCAGAGTCGGACGCTCTAACCACTGCGCCACGCCCCGACATGTTAAATATTTATTATCCTAATTTAGAAGACTTTGTATGTTAAAAACAAACTCTGTGATAGATGAAAGTTTTTGTAAACAGATTTGATTCATTGATAGACGTCAACAAAAAAGTTATAATATTGAAGGCAGTTTTTTAGTCAGAAAAGCTGTGTTTGTGCGTAAATAATAATAAAAAGTCTACACTATATCTTCTAATGCAAAAATTGGTGACCTGAATTGAGAAAACTG
This sequence comes from Chrysolina oricalcia, assembly GCA_944452925.2. NCBI lineage: Eukaryota > Metazoa > Arthropoda > Insecta > Coleoptera > Chrysomelidae > Chrysolina > Chrysolina oricalcia. The sequence continues at coordinate 43,049,523 of OX101824.2, forward strand.
GATCATGAGTGAATTGAGTATTTTATTAATTTGGTAAAGGAAGTTGAAAGATCAGTATCAACAATTCATTCGCAATTGTTGTAATTTGATAACTCACGTTTTGGATGTCCATCCTCTAACCCTTTCAGAACCCTACATATATGTACATATCTACATATCTACATATATGTGGATGTACATTTAATTCATGATAACTCAAAATATTTGATCCACTTTATAATACATATAATACATTGGGAACTGTCTGAGCACATAATGTACATATTATCTAAACGTATATTCACTACATTATCTGCCATCTATTGGATTTTCATGAAACTATTCGAATATTACTATATCTACTCCTATCCTAAACAGAACGCGCATTGTTACTGCCATTTCTAGCGTTTATTTGTGCATTCCATCAATATTGTTTTAGTGAAAGGTATGGTTATCTAGAAAATGAAAGTGCTTAAACTGCTATGTAAGGTTTTTGTCAGATTATGTACGTGGATATGTTCAATTGATCTGAAGTGTAGTTCATATTTGTACAACAGGATGGACATCTGGTCTGAAATGTTGTTGAATGTATGATTCATATTTTTTTCTTTTTTCAGGAGGAAATTGTGACAAAAACTAAAAATAGACAGAAAGGAATATTATAAATTGGGAAATTACCGAGATATTCAAGACTTGATGGATCCTATATAAAATTAATATCTCTCTGATATAGAAAGAGGTGTAGGTTAGGATGGAGATCGCCATAAATATGAGGTGGTTCCCGTACCAGGAGCTGGTATTTTGACGAAACGTAAGACTCAGTTATTGAAAAGGGCTGCGATGGATAAAGAGAATAGTTTACGAGATGATAACTTTGGATCAGATGAAGAATAAGGAACAGAAAATGAGAACAATCAATTCAATGGAGGAAGCAATAAAATAAGCTTCTAAGCAATGTCATAGTGGAATGAGAAACAAAACTATCGCAGTTACATGGAAAAAAGCATCATCAAAAATAAAAAAAATTCGATTAGATCCCCAATATCCTATACAATATTTTTTACGGTATAGTCCATGTGAAGAATTTGAAAAAATGACAGATTTTACAAACGTGCTTTGCAACAAGAAAAGTCATTCGGACCAACAAACACTTCAGAAATTATAGTTCTATTTGCTCTGCATAAAATGATTCGTTGCTTGAATTTTCCTAAAATCCGAATGAACTGTGTATCGGTGTTTTTTCAGGAAACATGTCAAGAGATAGTTTTTTCAACTTAGATTCTATTAACATGTGATCATAACTTGAATTAGCCAGAAAACTGTATAGATAAATTACATAAAGTTCGTCCTTTGATAGATGTCATAAGAAGATGTTTAGGGCTTTAGCTAGAGAAAATACTTTGGGTGGATGAGCAAATCGTCCCATTTACTGGAACTCTTGCCATCAAACAGTGTGTGAAAGGAAAACTTTGTCGTTGGGGTCTGAAGTTGTTTATACTATATGAAAAAAGTGGGTGTGCCAACGATTTCATCTTCCACCAAATGAAAAATTACCGGTCTAAATGAGACCAATCGAAAAAATATAGACAAGGTGACACTTCTCAAAGAAAATGAAATTCAAGTTGCTGGTACTATGAGAACGAACCAGTTTTTCATACCACCTTTGAGGAAATGAAAAAGAAAAATTCAAGTTGTGCTTCCAAACTCGCCCACTTCTCTGGAACACCAACATAATTTGTACTGTAATAACCGCCTCATATTTTGCATTTGACACGATGTTTACAATTTGGAAGCTCATTATAAATGAGCGGGTCTCAAATATTTAAATTTATGCTTCAGAAAATCACATGTATGAGAAAAAACCCTTCTTTAAGCTTCTTGAAAGACCATTTGACATAAATCCATGTACGCAGTGGATTTGAATATTTTTTACATTATGTTTACTGTGCCAATGAATCTTTAGTAGCACCAAATATGAATTTATATTTCAGGATGATTTATTTACAGAAAAATATGTTTTTTTTTTCAAAATACACCTGGAATCAATTTTCATGTACGTAGTTTCAATTTGGTCCGAATAAATGACCTTTTTTTTTCTAACACGAGGAGCCACCGTGATGCAATTTGAGAAAAATTAGCAGTTTCAATTCAAAAAAATTAAATTTTACATAGCACATACATTTGGACCGAAAATAGTAGAGATGTATTTTCCATAAAATTAGTGATTTAACCGTATCCATAGCACTCTAGATCAAAAAATAAATTTAAAATAAAAAAAAATTGGTTAAAGAAAGTGACAAGTGATAGATGATTGTATTCAGAATGTCATATGAAGACAAAAAAAGAAAAAATATACTTTGTGTTCCGTTTGAAAATCGAAAGTTCATGTCACTTATGGTAAAACCGGAAGCAGATCCTCCAAAGGACCCCAAACAAATCAAATTTGAAATGGATCCCTGTCAAATTGGCTGAAATTAAGATATGTTGTAGTTTATACCCTTCTGATCAAAAGTGTCCATAGGCCCGGTACCTAAAAATGGACAGTTATTTAGGTATAAAAAGTCAAATGTTGCAACTCGTGCATATCTCCCAAGCGATCACATTTGATTTTGATCATATACGATGGCGATGACTTTGTTCAGTTTTGACAGAAATAATAACAATTTCTAAATTGTCAATAAATGTCAAGTTTCTACAGAAGCTAATGTTTTGAAGATTCTCATACTCGCATTAATTTGAATAGGCTTTTAGAATAAAATGCCGACAAATGTGAAATCGCCATACGCAGACGAGAGCGGTAGAATAGACCATCCAGAGTGAGAGATGCAAATTATTTTCCGATCGCGTGAGAGATCTGCAATACTCGCAACTTTTGAACTCCAAATTTCAGACAACTCGACAGGGGTCCATTTCTCATTTGATTTGTGCGGAGACCTTTCATTCAATTTTCTTCATGAACAAAAAAGCGAGCCACCTTCCGCGGATGCCTGGTTTACTCTCCACAGATTTATTTGAAAAGAAATAACAATTGTATTGAATATAAATATATTGATTCGATAAAATAACATTTAAATATATAACAACATATGTAAATAATATAACAATTAAAATAATTATCTCGTTCATTTAGGTTCACTTCTATATGGTCGAGCATTTCTGGAACTCAGTCATTGTTTTGAATTGGTGATTCGGGACGGTCTGAATATTTAAGTGAACAAAACTCGTTTACTGGTGGGATGGAACATTTCCAAGACGTTGATTTTTCCAAGCAGAGAGATCGACTGATGGTAAAAATCTACAACTTGTGAGCGGATTGCTGAAAACGAAGAATGTCACCATTTAACAAGCTACAAACTAGAAATATAACACACGAAATGAAGCGTTACTAAACATTCTGATATTATTCTTCTAATTCACTTGAAATATCGTTCCAAGCAGTATTATATACAGTATGTGGAAGATTTCTTGATACAAACTAATGAAATTCTTATTTGAAAGTACCCTGGACAAAAACATATTGGAAATTGCCTGTAGGAAACTGGGATTTTTGAAGCTACTCAATATAATACATTGCGGGAACTTGCGAATTGCTTTTTTTGAAACCGTAACAAAACTTTCGGAATCAAAATAAATAACTTCACTATGTTGACAATTAAAATTGTCTGATGATTGGTATTGAAAGTTTGGCAGAGATCTTGCGACTGACGTTTATATAGGGTGGGGCACCTAAATTATTTCTTGAGGAATCTCTTCAGTTCATTATATGTATATTGATTAAGGCTACAACAGGAAATTATTTTAGAATCTACAAGGTGGCTCAAGAAAGTGTGACGTATCAAAGTTGTGCTTTTTTAAATGAAACGCCCTCTATTTTATTACACTTCTGAAAGGGTCAGGAAAAAAAATTGATTCCATATGAGGTACTATGTACCCAACTCTAACTGATCTTGAGTTACTGATTTTTTTATGAAAATGCTAGGTTCAATTGGAAACTGAAAAGTACAGAAAAGTATAGAAATCGCCTCTTCGAATTCTGACCATACATCAAAGAGGTTTTGGGTTATTGATTTCAATAAAACCAGTGTTTCAAAAAATTTCATTACGTTCAAGAATTATTGTTGCTTCTTGATAATTTCGAACAAAGATAACTTTAGTGAAATTTGTCCAGCTGTGTGCACGTTCCAATGTAATTGAATGAAGAAAAGTTGTATTTCGTGCAGAAATTTATTTATAAAATCATAGCAAAGCGCTTTCGACTATAAAGTCATCATCAGTGCGTACCTGTAAGTAAGTGACATTGAATTGAATTTAAGAAATTTTGATAATGAGAGTTTTGAAAATTGAAAAGTTACTTACTCGTCAGGTGTACAAGAGCCAGACCATAAAAATATCATGTGTCCAGAGGACCATGTAAAATTTAAAACGGGACAACATATGAATAACATTTAAAAAAAGTCCTTATTCCAGGATTCACCTGGATAAAAGTTTCAACAGGCAGAGTAACACATGTCTGTTGGAGCTTAGTCTACTGTTAAACTGAATGAATGAAATTTACATTGTGTCAAAAGTTGACAATGACAATGACGTTTGGATTAGAACATTAACTTCTAGAAACCCTGATCTGTGTTTTGAAAATTGATTAAAGACCAAATAGTCAAATTGATTTGTAAATCTATTTATAGTTCTGTTAATCTAAACCTAAGGAATTGTGACAAACCGGGAGAAAAGTCTAATGAGAACCTCACCCCGATGTGCACAGAACCAGGTTCAAGAAACAGTCTCTTGAGAATTTGTGAAACCAATTCTTAGCTCAGGGTCATGGGACAGGTCTAATGAGAACCTTCACACTTCCCAAAGCGTCAGAAAGGTAGCCCAAAAACAAGAGGCACCATTAACACAATCATAAAAGATTTAAGAAAGTTTCAACAGGCAGAGTAACACATGTCTGCTGAAGCTTAGTCTACTGTCTAACTAAATGAATGAAAATTGCCATTGTGTCGAAAGTTGACAAAGACATTGAAGTTATGGTATAAAAAATGACCTATAATAAAAATATTGATTTGTGTTTTGAAATTGATAATATTCCCAAGAGTCTGTTTCTTGAAACTGGTTCTGTGCACATCGGGTTGAGGTTCTCATTAGACTTTTCTCCCGGTTTGTCACAATTCCTTAGGTTTAGATTAACAGAACTATAAATAGACAATTCAATTTGACTATTTGGTCTTTAATCAATTTTCAAAACACAGATCAGGGTTTCTAGAAGTTAATGTTCTAAGCCAAACGTCATTGTCATTGTCAACTTTTGACACAATGTTAATTCCATTCATTCAATTTAACAGTAGACTAAGCTCCAACAGACATGTGTTACTCTGCCTGTTGAAACTTTTATCCAGGTGAATCGTGAAAATGTTATTCATATGTGTGGAAACTTAACCCGCCACTGCTTCTTAACAGTGGTTTTTGTTTACGGTTTTTATGTGTGCCGTCGATTTGGAATTCATAAAATAAAGTTAGTTAAAATCCGAATGTGGTTTCACTCCATTGTTATTCAATGTAAAATAACTAATTGATTACCTAAAGAGATATATTAACAATATCTCAGGTTTACTGCAATGGCGACGAGGATATCGGAAATAAAACATGTCCATTGGCAAGATAAGTGAATTTCAACAGGGAAAAAGTTGGAAAACCTATATTTCCCGACTAGAACAGTATTTCGTAGTGAATAATGTCTGTGATGATATGCGAGTTCCAACGTTGATCACAGCTGTCGGGGATTCAACATATGAGTTGATGGAAGATTTGTGTAGCCCAGATAAGCCGGCAGAAAAACCGTATGATATATTAGTCAAAATAGTAAAAGATCATTTGGAACCTGAGCCATCAGTGATTGCCGAAAGGCTGAAATATAGACAAAAAGTGCAAAATCGTGGGGAAACTATTGCCGAATACAACGCTACTCTGAAAAATTTAGCGAAAGCTTGTGATTTTAAAGAAACTTTAGAAGAAAATTTGAGAGACCAATTTGTGGCTGGACTGTCAAGTTACATAATAAAACAACGATTATTTTCGGAAAAGTTTATGAATTATTCTCGTGCCTACGAAATTGCGAGAAACATGGAGGCAGCTGAAAAACAAGTTTCTGGGTCGGAAGCAGGACAACACAGTGTTAACAAAATACAAAATCAACATTTTGGAAATTCATCAGGAAATACTCGTCGTTATTCGCGTAATACAGGGGATGAATCGCAACAATATCGGAACAAAAAAGGTTCATCTTCATCAGCCTCATGGAAAAGAGGTACTGCGAGAGAGCGACAGTGTTCAGTTTGTGGTAAGAAAAATCATACGACCGGTGAGTGTTATTTCAAAAATTCCTATTGTGAAATTTGCGGAGCACAAGGCCATTTGAAACATGTATGTAAGAAAAAACAGTATACGAATTATTTGGTTGAGAATAATAGCAATCGCTCGTGTCGGCTGGGAATAATCCTCCACGATTCACTGTTGCGTTAAAAATTAACAGTGCTGCTCCTAAAGTGGCGTATGGAGTTAGTAACAAGGCCTATCAAGAACACATGGCTAATGACCATAGCAGTCGATGCCAAAACACCAAGGAAAAAAAAAAAAAAAAAAAAAATAATAGCAATCCTGATTTTAGGGATAATGTTACAAATGACAAATTCGATTCAGATTCATCTACCACTCTGTATAATATTACTAGCATTAATAAATGCCCTCCTATAGAAGTTGAGATAAAAATTGAAGATGTTAAACTACTAATGGAAGTTGACACGGGGTCAGCTGTTTCGTTAATTTCTGAACGTGTACACAAAAAGCATTTTGGAAATTTTTCAATATCACCCTCAAAGCTGAGTTTCACTTCTTACACTGGTAATCAAATAGAAAGTAAAGGATACATAATTGTCAATGTTAGTTATAAACAACGTTGTTTGCCTCTGAGATTATATATAGTTCCCAAAGGAGGACCTTCACTTCTGGGACGAAAGTGGTTATCAGAACTGCGGATTGATATTGTAAATAATAATGCTGTAACATGCAATAATATCAACTTTAACAGCAACCATAACCAAATAAAAATTTTGATATCAGAATATAATTGCATATTTGAAAATAAAGTAGGGAAACTGAAAAATTTTAAAGCTAAACTTCATCCAAAAACTAACGCCGTGCCTGTTTTCTATAAAGCTCGTTCATTGTCTATAAATTTAAAAACGAAAGTCGAAAATGAACTTCAAATTCTAGTTGATACTGGTGTTTTATCTCCCGTTGAATTTAGTGAATGGGCGAGTCCAATTGTGCCAGTGGTGAAGAAAAACGGATCAATAAGAATTTGTGGAGACTTTAAAGTATCTGTAAACCAAAAATTACAAATAAATAATTATCCATTGCCAAAAATCGAGCAACTTTTTGCAAAATTATCTGGAGGAGCATTTTTTAGTAAACTTGATTTTTCTCAAGCATTTTTACAAATTGAATTGGATGAAGAATCGAAGAAAGTCGTCACGATAAACACTTCCAAAGGTCTTTTCACTTTCAACCGATTACCTTATGGAATCGCATCAAGTCCCAGTATTTTTCAAAAAATTATGGATAGCTTGTTTGGAAATATGGACGGTATTTGCGTTTTCATGGACGATGTCCTAGTTACAGGTAGTAATTTTGAACAACATTTGTTACGGCTCAAAAACGTGTTCGAAAAAGTCAAGCAATCTGGACTGAAAATTAATTTGGATAAATGTAGTTTTTTTCAGAAAGAAATCCATTATTTGGGGCATAAAATCGATTCGCGGGGCTTACACCCAAACAACGATAAAGTTCAAGCTATAGTAGAAATGAGACGGCCTTCAACTAAAACCGAGTTGAAATCGTTTTTAGGTATGGTAAATTTTTATGGGAAATTTATCCACAATTTGAGCATGAAATTAACACTTTTATACCAACTTCTTCGCGACAATGTCGAGTGGGAGTGGAATCAGTCTTGCACAAACTCTTTTGAAAATATCAAAAAAGAAATATCCTCACCTAAATTGCTAGTGCATTATGATCCGAATTTACCCCTTGCATTATTCTGTGATGCAAGTTTTACAGGGGTTGGTGCCTATTTAGCCCATGTGTATCCTGATAATGATTTTCGTCCTATTGCCTTCGCATCGCGAACTCTTAGTAAAGCAGAAATTAATTACAGTCAAATTGATAAGGAGGCACTCGGTATAATATATGGAGTTAAAAAGTTCCATGATTATTTGTATCTACGGCCATTTATATTATATACTGACCATAAACCTTTGATAGCAACTTTTGGCGAAAAAAAAGGCATTCCGCAAGTAGCGGCAAGTAGGCTGCAGCGATGGGCAATCATTTTATCCGCGTATCAATATGAAATAAGATATGTGCGTTCAGAAAACAACTGTAATGCTGACGCTTTATCACGTTTGCCGTTACTAGCGAAAGTTGAAAAAATAATTGATTATGGCCACATTTTTTATTTGGAAGATTCAAATCTACCAATTAACTATAAACAGATTGCGAAGGAAACCAAACGCGATGAAATTCTACAAAAGGTTTATAGTTATTGTTATACAGGGTGGCCACAAAATAGTCACAATATGTCAGATGAAATGAAAAATTATGCAAGCAAACAAAATGAATTACATTTGGAACAAGGATGCATTTTATGGGGTGTCAGAATTGTCGTTCCAAAAATCTTACAAAAACAAATTTTGAAAGAAATTCACTCAAGTCACCTAGGTATAAACAAGAGCAAATCTATAGCAAGATCATATTGCTACTGGCCTAATATAGACTGTGACATTGAAAATATCTGCAAAAAGTGCAGTATTTGCATAGAATGTCAAAATAACCCACAAAAAAATACACCTTGTCCCTGGCCACCTACAAACAAAACATGGTCACGACTTCATATTGATTTTTTGGGACTAATCTATAACGAGAAATATTTTATAGTAACAGATTCACATAGTAAATGGTTGGAAGTTTTCAAAATGACCACTACTACCGCAACAGCTGTTATAAATAAACTCAGATTTTTATTTTCACATTTTGGTTTGCCGGATACCATCGTATCGGACAATGGTCCGCCATTTTCATCACATGAATTCGAGAACTATTTGATAAAAAATGGAATTAAACATCTTTTTTCACCCCCTTTTCACCCACAAAGTAATGGGTGTGCGGAAAAAAGTGTCAAAGCAGTAAAAAATTGCATAAAAAAGGCCCACAAAGAAAAAAAGGATATCAACATTGCACTGCAGCAATATTTGTTAGATTACCGTATTGCTGAACATCGTATCATAAAAACGAGTCCATCAATTTTAATGTTCGGACGAAATATAAAAACCCGTTTAGATCTTTTACGTCCTTCTCAATCGCAAATCAACGACGGGAAAAAGGTATATGATTTCAGAGGTAAATGCAATGAAGAGTTGACGACAATGATTCTACTTGGGTACCAGGAAAAATTGAAAGTAAAAACGGTAATGTAACATTCGACGTAAGTCTTTCAGGAGGCAAAATAGTTCAGAGACATTCGAATCAACTTAAACCGCGTGAATCAACAGCTTACCCCGAGTCTTCTGAGAATGCCCAAGATATCAATTGTTCGCCTAGTATAAGTCCTATTAGTGATACTGATACAAATCCAAATTGTGAGAATGAACGCGATGATGACACTGAACAAAAAAATAGTCCTGCAATTGTAGAACAACCACGTTACAATCTTAGAAAACGCAATATGTAAATTAATATTATATTATCTCTTTGAGTATTTATATTCAAACTAAAATAGAATAATTTTTATTTGTGAAATTGTAGGGCAGTTTCATTGTACCTACCAGGTTTATATTTTTCAAATGTTATTTTAGGTTTGGGATTCTCATTAGGAATAAGGTATTATTTGTTATTTTCCAATACATCTAGTTTTACTTAAGGAGGAAGAAAATGTGGAAACTTAACACGCCACTGCTTCTTAACAGTGGTTTTTGTTTACGTTTTTTATGTGTGCCGTCGATTTGGAATTCATAAAATAAAGTTAGTTAAAATCCGAATGTGGTTTCACTCCATTGTTATTCAATGTAAAATAACTAATTGATTACCTAAAGAGATATATTAACAATATCTCAGGTTTACTTCAATATGATGTCCCGTTTTTAAATTTTACATGGTCCTCTGGACACATGATATTTTTATGGTCTGGCTCTTGTTCACCTGACGAGTAAGTAACTTTTCAATTTTCAAAATTCTCATTATCAAAATTTCTTAAATTCAATTCAATGTCACTTACTTACAGGTACGCACTGATGATGACTTTATAGTCGAAAGCGCTTTGCTATGATTTTATAAATAAATTTTTGCACGAAATACAACTTTTCTTCATTCAAAGATAACTTTGTCGTTTCAAGTGGAACCCCCTATATTTTTTTGGTCGCAGGTTTAAAAAATTCAATTATATCACATTTCATATTGGGGTTTCCTATAGCTAATATGAATAGTCTTTCAGACATGACTTTTCCAAATATAAGTTCTTATTTCAATGCATTCACAAGTAGAAATTCAACGTTGCGGCGACGTGTTTAAAAAAGTTGCGCAATAAAACATTAGTTGCGTTGCCGACCTCAACACAACTTAGTCACAACCCTGTTTTTCACCAACTTGGTCAATCATTTCTTGGAATCTCAAAACGTTTCAGCTGCAACTGTAGGTAGCTGATGGTCGTTTTCTAAACGTTACTGGGTTTACTTGAAAACAACAACACACCAGCACCCTCTCGCGCAGCGATGACAGTTTACTTTTCATGGTGTTTAAAACATAGTTAATTTATCGTGTCTAGGGCAATTCCCCGACAACAATTCACCGACGGACAATTCCCCGACAACAGCTCACCGACTGGATGATTCCCCGAGAGGATGATTCCCCGACGGGGACTATTCCCCGACAACAATTCACCGACGGGCAATTCCCCGATAACAGTTTGTTAAGGCCGATTCTCACTAGAGCGGTGCCGAGCGGCGCGGCGCGGCGCTGTGCGGCGCGGCAAAAGTTGCTTGCAATTCTTTGCATGTAATTGAGAGATCCCGTCCTCACCTGAGCAGAGTGGCGCGGAGCAGAGCGTCGCGTTCGTAGGCAGCAAAGTTCTAACGCCTCCGGGAGCATTGGCTCGCGGCACTGCCGCTTTGAAACGCTCCCTCCCGCCTGTTGACGGACAAGTGGGAATCACGTCGCGTCACAAGCAAGCTGCGACTTGTAGAAATTAACACAATTTCAGAGACACACCAAACAAATATGGACGCGGAAAAAATAGAAAGATTAATTGTATTAGTGAATGATTATCCTGAACAATATTGTCGCTTCTTTTTTCGTCTATTTTCGTATTCATGACATATTGCCGCTACAAAAACAAAATCGTCTGATGATGACGATGTAGGATCCTCTTCTGTGATTCCCAAACTCATATCACTTTTTTTACAAAACTCAAAATACCTACCTACTTAAATAAATTTTACTATTTCGCACACCGCTGCTGCTACAAAATGCCGCTCAGGTGAGAATAGCCTGCACAAAAACTGCTTCATCCAGTGCCGCGCCGCGCGGCACCGCGCCGCTCGGCACCGCCCTAGTGAGAATCGGCCTTTAGTCTGATCTAACCTGAACGAACTAACTCAGCTCGCAAGTTGGGAGCTTGGGAGTGGAAGAAAAATTCATTTTGATAGTAGTATTAAATTAGTCTGATCTAACCTGAACGAACTAACCTAGCTCGCAAGTTGGAAGGTCATTATTGGTCAGGATATTATTATTGCTAGCTAGGTTAGTTCGTTCAGGTTAGATCAGACTAACAAACTGTTGTCGGGGAATTGCTCGTCGATGAATTGTTGTCGGGGAATAGTCCCCGTCGGGGAATTACCCTCTCTGGGAATCATCCAGTAGGTGAACTGTTGTCGGGGAATTGTCCGTCGGTGAATTGTTGTCGGGAAATTGTCCGGTTCCCTAATTTATCAACCAAATAATTATTGATGGTCGAAATAGACACTTAGAAATCTTTTTGGTTACTCCTTCTGTTAGTATCAACATGTTATATTTTTATGCTCGAAATACCTGAAAAATAACGTTTTCGAAACAGAAATTGGCAACGCATTTCATTTTACTGTCAAATATAGGTACTTTTGCTTCATGCCAAAAAATACGCTGGCTTCTAATCTGTTGCGAAATTTTCGAAACTCAAGAATGAAAAAAAATGTTTCCATGAACAATATTTAATCTAGATATTGATTAAATCTCGAACCAAATGGAATACAAATGAATTATTTATAGAAAACTAAAATGAGGCTTCATTATCCTTTGTTTATGCTTGTTTACGTCCAAAATTTGAATGACCAGCAATGTTTCCAAATAGAATTACACTTCCAACATGGCGTAGGAATATTAAAGTCGTCAACGCGACTTTGGATATCAGATAACTGAAAATATACTAACTTCCAATGTTAGTCTGCCAGGCAACTAACTTTATACCCAGAGCGCGACTGAAGTTGCTTATCCGACTGAAGGTTCCGTCAAACCAAAGCGGGAACGTGCGAATTGCTAGAACAGTAAACGTAGCAAACCAGATATATTTCACTGCTTGTCTACCTTACGGAATACATATAATGACACCGGTTTGTATTTTTACATATCCCACCATCAAATTTGGTCTCGCATTCATCCCGTTCCCGCTCCCGCGTTCCCGCGTTGGTTTGGGGAAACCTTAAAAACTGAACCAAGTACATCTAACGAGAAATTTAAACTTATTTTTTAAACTTCAGCTCTCCAAACTGTCTGTCTTCATGAGGGATTGTGTCTGTGAAGTTTCTTCACCATACGTAATCTATTTTTTTTGCCTGTAATAGGAGGCAGTGTATTAGAAAGCTCTTTTCGTTTCTGATTCAAAAGTTAGGTTAGGATCAATCCAGTTCTTCTTCTTTTACTATATACTTTTTTATCAAGCAATTTAGCAAGTAGTATGTCCATGTCACTAGAATAAAAATATTAATAAATTGAGTAAATTATTATTATCTAAATATGGCCGGCACGTCCTTTGTAGTAAATATTTGGAAAAAGGTTATGAAGATGACCACGAAAATGTTTTCAACTTTACTGAAAAATTGCCCACTGCTTCGTTGAATCTTACAAGGTCGACCCTCTGTCGGGAAAACGTTTAACATAACTAAAGTTGTCACTTGAACGTTTTATAAACGTTATTCCCATTCCCAAAATATTTACTAGTTGAAGTCAGTTGGGTAACCGTCTAAGCTCAACTGATGTCATGCCCAACGTTAGGACAACGTTTTCCCAGGTAGCACATATCGGCTAAATCTTGGTTCCATATTTTGCCAATATAGATATATTGTAAATGAAAAATCAATATTGGTCCAATATGGGTGAATATTCAAAAAACAATATTATATTAATAATATTGGTGGAAAATTGGTTGAACTAGTTTTTAATGTAGATTATCACAAGAAATATTGAGTCAATATAATTTGGTTGAATACTTTCTACCAATATCGATAATACAATATTGGTTATATATTGTTTTCCACATCTAGAACAAATATTGCAATCCAAATATTCCAGTCATATCGATTATAGGGGAAAAAACTATATTATATTTCCAAGTTTGTTAGAATATTGCTTGAATATTATTTCCACTTTATTTGACAAATTGTAATATCTCATATTGAGTCAATATTGGTTGAATGATATTTACCAATATAGATAAAACTATATTGTCTTCACATCGTTTTTAACATCTAGAATAAATATCGCAATCCCAATATTCCCCTATTTCCCCTTATATCGATTCTAGGAATAAAAACTATATTGTATCTCCAAGTGTGATTACACATTGGTTGAATTTCATTTCGCCAACATTCAACAATTCTTATTAATTAATATTAGGTCAATATTGGTTCAATAATATGTATCGATATCGTTAAAACAATATTGTCTTCATATTGTTTCCTACATCTAGATTGAGATGAAATTTGAATAGTGGCCGAATATTCAATGAAACATATTGAAATTATATCATGATCAAACCTGGATAAAAATCTGCTAGGTATGGCTCTACATATATAACGTCTTCTAAAACCTACGAAAATATAAAATACTTCCCATGTTATGTTCCGCCAATATTGGGAAAATAAACAAATTTCAAATATGAAAATCAATTTTCGAAATATTCGACACATGCAAACGGCGAAATCAAAGTCTCGTCAAATACTGGCACGCGATTGGTCAGGCCCGACCACGCCCGCCGGCCGACGCACATAAATATAGCGCGAGAGTGCGACCAAGCAGCATTCGACGTAGAGCGTTTGAGCGAGCAGAACCAAAAGAAGAGTTATTGATGGTCAATACTAGCACACACAAGGTGGTGTTATCGAAGAATATAAATACCCAAAGTGGGAATCCGAAAGGAAAACGGAACGAGACAAGAAAATTCAAGAAGAGAGAAGAAAACGGAAATTGGAATATCCAATATTGGGGAACTAAAGGAGTTGTACTGCGATCTACGGCCAGTATTTTCTGGGCCAAAGGACTTGGCTCTGTAAAGGAGGGATCAAAACCCAACATCCCTCCTGAAAGATTTCGTTTTAACGCAATAGACGTTCATCACAATTTTGTTCCTTTCAGAACAATTGGATACGGCTCTTTTCAGAGTCAGAGAATTCGTTTTTACTAATTTATATTGTTTCTTTCAGCTTAGCCAGGCCTCCGCCGTCGGCGGAAGCAGCGGCTCCTTATCCACTAGATTGGATTGCGTTGTCCCGGAATCCATGCTAGGGGATGCCTACTGTTTCACTGTGGTGAGCCACACGTGTCAGCGAGCCATAACACTAAGGTGGACAGGGCGCTAAACGCTTACTTTCCCTTCCGGAAGGGAACACGGGTAAACTCCCTGAGTTAGGCGCGTTAATTCCCTAGATTAGTTTATTTTATATTAGCTTTCTTTTAAAGTTAATTTTTCTTTTAGAATTATTTTCCCTTAACCCAGGCAAGTATAGTAGGTTCATTTATGGATCTTTTGTTAACTCCTTATCAATCATATTGCTCTCCTACCTCTCTGCAGGTATGGAAGACAATGGAGCGAGTATGTGGCAGGACCCAGAGCTGGCCGAGGCGTCGAACAAAAGGTTCGACAATTTTTTTCATCAAGCCGCCAACCCGCATTCTCGACATGGCGCCCAACGTGGGGCAAGTAATCGTGGTACATGGCATCGCCACAATTACCCAAGTATTGAATTTTATTCAGAAATGTTTGTACCCGACGATAAATTCACTGAGAGTAGTGAACGAACCCCTCTTGTCGAGCAGTATGAAAAGATGGAGGAGAACCTTGATGTTGGTTCTGATCAAACAGAAATATTTAGTTACAGTATTTCACAACTACTGAGTAATGACTGGACGACTTTGTCAGAGGCTCCCGCTAGTACCCTTGATAGAGAGCGGGCCAAGTCTGTAAAAATTTACAATACAACGAACCCTTTTAGTTTGTTGACAATGTCGCCTACTTCCGATCCCTGCGACATTAAAATAAGAGGGAACAGGTGGCGCCCAGAAAAAGAAAAATTGGAAAGCCCTAGGAAGGTGTCTTTCACTCCTATTACGGAGAGTGTCCCCTTAGGGAACTCTACTTTTGAGGTTGCTGGAAATGTTACAGCCCCTTCACAGCCACAAAGTGATATAGCGCAATTAGCACAAATCTTAAAAGACCTTACAGGTCATAGTAAATCAAGGGTTTTGAATAAATCCAAACTCCCAAATTTTAGCGGAAAGGATACTGAAAATCCTCGCTATTTTCTCAATAAATTCATGTCAGAGTTCAGGAAAGTAGACTTAGACCCGGACGACTGGGTGGCTCATGTCAGGAGCCAATTAAAAGGTGAGGTGCAAACTTGGATAAACCTATACAATGACATAAATGCCACTTGGCAGTTTTTTGTGAACAGGTTTTTAGACAGGTTCGATAGCCATGAGCTACGTTCCCGGTTGCTCGCTAAACTGTATGGCGAGAAACAAAAGAAAGAGAAAACTGATGTTTTTATAGGAGAAAAGATGGCACTAATCAGAAGATTAATGCCAAATATGACAGAAATTGAAGCTATTCGGCTAATTACCGAATTGGTTGATCCGGCCATACAGTCGTTCTTGCGCGAGAAGTCCATGATAAATCTTGAGGCTTTTACTCGTTACTGTAATCATATAGAAGCCAGTATGATGGCTCCAAGCCACCTAAGAGGCACATTAAAACCAAAACCAACTAATGTTTCGTATCAGGACAAAAGCCAGGATCGGGCCACAAACAACGTGGGTTCGAGTTCTAATGTCCAGCAAGGTAATCCTCCCAATAATTGGAGAGGAAATTATCATACTCCGCTGCTAGGGGCAGAGGTAGTTATAATAATGTGGGCCACCGAAGCCAGAATGCTCAAAGTCTGAGATCTAATGAGAGTTTGCATTATATCGAAGACGAAGACGCTTATTACTCGGGAAACTCTGCAGGAGATGCAGCGGCGGCGGTGACATCTGCGCGCCAGTGAGCCGCGAGATCCCCGAAGAAAAATTCCCGCGTGTAAATATATCTACACAAACTTCTGAGGAGGTAGCACCCCTGTTTGTTAATAATACTTCTTCACCCCTTGAGGCGTAAGTCAGCTTAGACGATGGCTACACCATAAACAAAAACCTCCCCCGAATTTCCGTAATGATTTACAAGACAGGTATCGGCTCTGATCGATACCGGTGCAAGCACCAATTTCGTGAAGGCTAGTCTGTTCGGCGGGATTTAGAAATCGAAGGACAAAAGTTTTCGATTAACGCCACCGTGATGACGGATTTAAACGAAACGATAATTCTCGGAGTCCCTTTTCTTGAAGAGCACGACGATATCATGGACGTTAAGCGGAAGTGTATTTATATTGGCAAAGAAACCCGAAAAACTATTTTCTGCAGCATAGTCTCTGAGAGATCTATCTCTAATATCCAGCTGGCCGAATTTTCGGCAGATCAGTTTTCACCTGATACCAGAATAAAAATTCTCGAAGTAATCGAAGATTTCCCAGATGTCTTTGAAGAGACAATCCGACAGCCAATTACACGAGCCGTCCTCCATGACATTAAAGTGAAAGAGGAACGTCCCTTTCGTCGTTTCCGTTACGACAAAATGTCGGAACAGAGGAAGCAGGTAGTGCACGAGGAAATCCGGAAATTGTCCAAAGCTGGAGTCATCGTACCCAGTGATTCTCCCTATTGTTCTCCGGTAGTCTTAGTACCGAAAAAGGATGGCAAACTACGGTTTTGCGTTGACTACTGAGAGATAAATAAATTGATCATTTCAGAAGCCCCAAACTTACCCCCGATTCAAGAGACAGTGAGAGAAATGGGACAGGCAATTATATTTTCCACCCTGGATTTACGAAACGGTTTTTGGAAAGCCCCTTTGACACCACAGTCGCAGAAATATACTGCTTTTGGCGCACCCGACGGGCAAGTCTACCAATTCCGTGTTTTGAGCTTCGGTTTGAAAAACGGCCCGGTCGTTTTTCAAAAACGTATGTCTTCGGTGTTAGTGGGATACATAGATGTATTCTGTAAAGTCTACCTGGACGACATAATCGTGTACTCCCACAGCATCGAAGAACATTGTCTACATCTTCGACGCATTCTGGAACGTTTGAGAATGCACGGACTGTGGCTGTCCCCACGAAAATGCCATTTCGGAACTAGTGAGTTACAATACTTGGGCAGGATAGTATCCGCAAAAGGAAACCGGCCACAAGAAACTCATGTACTGAATACCGTTAATTTTACGACTCCTAAGTCCCTGAAACAACTCCGGGCTTTCCTAGGAACAGCCAGTTGGCTACGTGAATATATTCCGCATTTTGAAGAAATCGCATCCCCTTTCACTGATCTAATCGATATTAAAAAGAAGTTTAAATGGACCCCTGCTGCAGAAGCAGCTTTCATGAAAATTAAGGAACCCGTCAGTCAACCCTTAGAGTTGGCCAGACCTGATCCCTCTCGACCATACTGTCTACAGACAGACGGTAGCTCAATAGGAATGGGAGCAGTGTTGTTCCAGGAAAATAGTACCGGGAAACGCGATATTATCGCCTATGCAAGCGCTAAGCTATCAAAGACGGAGCAAAAATACCATGTCAACGAAATAGAGTGTCTTGCGATCGTCTGGAGCATTAAGAAATACCGGCATTTCCTCCAAGACAAGCATTTCAAGCTTTTCACCGATAACTCGGCTCTATTATGGCTTGGAAAAATGAAGGATGAACGCGCGAAGCTAACTCGTTGGTCGTTACTCCTCCAGGAATACGACTTTGAAATTGTCCATTTCCCTGGAAAGCTTAATCAGCTTCTGGACTTCCTGTCTCGAAACCCCTCGGAGGAATTAACAGGCCACGACTTCCATATAGAAACCGAACGAATGCTATTTCCAGTAAAAGAGACACAACCTGCGAATCCCACTCCTGAAAAGGTTGAAACCGTGCTAAATCAACTACAGACTTTCTATGAAGAAGTCAAAGATAGGCAGAGATACTGTCCTAGTCTGTAGAGATTCATAGACCGGATAATTAGAGTGAGAAACACACCGAATCCTAACTCATACGAAAGACGGATCGCAAATGAATTCGTTATTGAGCAAGGTGTTCTCTATTTGATCGGGCAGGATCCTGAAAGTCGACGTGTTGTGATACCGAAGAATTTTCTTCATCAGGTGTTGAAACGGTATCACGACGACATAGGGCATCCTGGGATTCTTGAAACATACCGGCAGATCTCGAAGCACTTCCAACTATCGCCTCTTAAACAACGTGTTGCTGACTATATCAGTAAATGTCTAACATGTGCAACTACAAAACGTTCTCCTCCACAACCTGAGTCGAACTTGAGACCTAATTGTCCGGAAAGGCCATGGGAAATCGTATCCGTTAATGCGATGGGCCCTTATCCTGCTTCTGGAAATGGGAACCGGTACATATTATTCGCAACAGACTGTTTCAGCAAGTGAGTAGAAACAAAAGTTGTCCCGAAAGCCGACACGGAAGCTGTGGTGCGGTTCCTGCAAGAGGATGTCTGTGGTAGGTGGGGTTACCCGCGTATGATAATCTCTGATAGTGCAGCCCAGTTTAAGGGCCGGGTATTTGAACAGTTCACGGCACAAAAGCAGATAGAGATTAAGTGGTCGCCGATTTACCATCAGCAGGCAAATCCTGTAGAACGGCGGGTACAGGAGATTAAAAAAATACTGAGAGCCTCCTTGCTAAACAAAGAAGAGTCTTTGTGGGAAGAGCAATTTCCAAATATCATTTTTAATTTGCGAACTCGACATAATGCAGCCACAGGAATGTCTCCGAGTAAGTTACTCTTAGGATATAAAATTCCACAACCAGGAGAATGTTCAACGCCAGCTCAAAAGCGAAGGAATCGCCGCAATGAAAACCGGGCGGAGCGTATTGCAAAGGCAGCCGCTTCTTCTTCGTAGTACCGAAGAGAAAACTACCCTAATCGCGATGACGATCAACCTGTGACTTTCGAACGTGGACAGTGGGTCTTTTGTCGGAATCTAGGCCCAAGAAGAAGGCGCTTTGGCTAGACCTGGGTCGGTCCGTACCAGGTAGAGCGACAAATTGGCCCTAGTTGCTACGTCGTTCTTAAGAGTGGGCTTGAGCAAAATATTGCCGCAAATGACTTACGGCCTGCACCTGACCCTCGCAGTGGCCAAGACCACTTAGATCCCTGTCCTACTCCGAATGAAGGAGAGGACTAAAAAAACCCTGTATGTAAATAAATCCTCTTAGTATATAGCATTATTAACCGTGGAGCGCTGGACAAAGAATTGTGTCCCATGAGCGCCATTGTAAATATTCCCTGTAGATGAAATATTGTATGGATAATCTTAAGTTAAAAAAAAAAATAATAATAATAAACCACCTTAGCTGTCGCAGGTAGGCTTAGTCTAGGTTAAGTTAATATTGTAAACGATAGGATAGGGAAAAATTGATGTAAACCCAGTGGGTATAGGGGCATAGCCCGATTTGAAAAATTGTATATATGTTGAAGAAAATAAATAAAGAAACAGATACGATCACTCTTTTTGAGTCACAGTTACTTTGGTTGAGAAATGCTGGAATCTACGAAAATACTAGCGATTTTCTTGAGGGGGGGAGTGTTATGTTCCGCCAATATTGGGAAAATAAACATGAAACATATTTCAAATATAAAAATCAATTTTCGAAATATTCGACACATGCAAACGGCGAAATCAAAGTCTCGTCAAATACTGGCACGCGATTGGTCAGGCCCGACCACGCCCGCCGGCCGACGCACATAAATATAGCGCGAGAGTGCCACCGAGCAGCATTCGACGTAGAGCGTTCGAGCGAGCAGAACCAAAAGAAGAGTTATTGATAGTCAATACTAGCACACACAAGGTGGTGTTATCGAAGAATATAAATACCCAAAGTGGGAATCCGAAAGGAAAACGGAACGAGACAAAATAATTTAAGAAGAGAGAACAAAACGGAAATTGGAATATCCAATATTGGGGAACTAAAGGAGTTGTACTGCGATCTACGGCCAGTATTTTCTGGGCCAAAGGACTTGGCTCTGTAAAGGAGGGATCAAAACCCAACATCCCTCCTGAAAGAATTCGTTTTAACGCAATAGACGTTAATCACAATTTTGTACTTTTCAGAACAATTGGATACGGCTCTTTTCAGAGTCAGAGAATTCGTTTTTACTAATTTATATTGTTTCTTTCAGCTTAGCCAGGCCGTCGGCGGAAGCAGCGGCTCCTTATCCACTAGATTGGATTGCGTTGTCCCGGAATCCATGCTAGGGGATGCCTACTGTTTCACTGGGGTGAGCTACACGTGTCAGCGAGCCATAGCACTAAGGTGGACAGGGCGTTAATCGCTTACTTTCCCTTCCGGAAGGGAACACGGGTAAACTCCCTGAGTTAGGCGCGTTAATTCCCTAGATTAGTTTATTTCATATTAGCTTTTTTTTAAAGTTAATTTTTTTTTAGAATTATTTTCCCTTGACCCAGGCAAGTATAGTAGGTTCATTTAGGGATCTTTTATTGACTCATTATCAATCATATTGCTCTCCTACCTCTGTGCAGGTATGGAAGATAATGGAGCGAGTATGTGGCAGGACCCAGAGCTGGCCGAGGCGTCGAACAAAAGGTTCGACAATTTTTTTCATCAAGCCGCCAACCCGCATTCTCGACACCCATAACTTATTTTCAAGACAGCTTACTCAGTGATTATGGCGATCAAAAGGCAGACTCTGGTGTCACCTTCATCAACTAAAAGACATTTAATAATTTACCAATATATCCAAATGATATTGTACCAATATCGATGAATATTGTACCAATATCGATAAATATTGTACCAATATCGATAAATATTTTGAGGCCATTATTGCTTCAAAAATATTTCACCAAAACTATTTCTAAAATAGTCAAACAATATTCGACCAATATTGCAAAATGTTATTCTACCAATATCGCCGAACATTTTGAGGCCAATATTAGTTCAAGAATATTTCGCCAATATTATTCAAGTAATATTGTACCAATATCGCCGAATGTTCACATTTTTTTTTCTCGCCAATATTGCATTTCAAGTATTTCGCCAATATGTTCACAATATTGTACCAATATTTTACCAATATAGGTGTGCTACTTGGGTTCTGGTGGTTTAGAGAACATCGTTTTATAAATGACTAATTTCTACACCAAGTACAACGTTAATTTTGATGTATTATGTGGCTATAGTCGACAAAATGCTACTTGGGTTATTAGAATAAAGATGGCTATGACAGGACACTTATTTGAATTACTCACATAATTACTCATTGAAAGTTTTTGTTATACTTCAATGTAAATATTTACTGTTCACTAAAATTAAGTTATCAACAAAAACAAAATATGAAACACAAATGTAATAAGTTCATAGTAAGTGCTCGACATGACTACCATCCTTTTGAATACAAAGATCCACTCTCTGTTAAAAACTGTTATTTCCGTCAACCGATTGCACCCCTACGCGCAACCCTCGGAAGTTTTCGAGAGATTTGTGTGAGCTAGGGAAGACGCAGCCCCTACCTTTCAACGTGTGATGCCATGCACGAGACCGCTGACCATGCGAGGCTTTGAACCCTCGACCCTTCGCTCCAGAGGCGAACGCTCTACCACCACGGCTTATTGTTTAAAAACATTTGAGGAGTCACTGTTCGAAAAGCAGCCTCAGTCTTTCCTTTGTGTTTTCTTGTGTGGTAGGAGGAGTGTCGTGAACGTCTTTCTTCAAGTATCCTTATGGGAAAAAATCGAGGAAGTCAAATCTGGTGATCTCACTGACTAATTTTGTGGTTCTCCCCATCAATCCATTTATTCGAAAAGCACATATGCAAAAACTGCCTGACAGTGAAATTGAAATTTGCCGGAGCTCCATCCAATTGTAATTACATACGTTGTCTGATATTTAGTGGCAAAATCTCCAGAAGCGCAGACAAATCATCTTGTGAAAATTGTAAAAATGTTTGATCATTCAAGTGTCCATAATGAAAGTATGGTCCTATGACTTGTATTCCTATAATTCCTCTCCGCACGCAAACAGACCATTCCGGTGATCCAGGGTGCGGAAAAAATTGAGACTCACTATAACCATAACCATAATAATGGAAGTTAGTTCACTAAGCCATTGTTATGGTGCATCTGAATAGGGTACGGGTGGAATTTGCATTTTTTTATCACACTAGAAATCCTCCGTATGCTCACAACTGTATTTTTCTCGATTTCACGTTGAGTCGTATGAGGGTTTTCTGTTGATTTCCAATGATAGGTTTTGGTCTATTTGCTTTTCCATAATCTACACTTCAGGTCATACGAAATTCATGTAGCAATCGTTTGAATGCCAACTTTTTTTGGCATACACCCTCGATGCCAAAAGGCAATAATTCTCTTTATACTCCTCAATTGTTGAAATCATACATCTATCCGCTCTTGAATGGGATATGTTTTCATTTTCGACGGTTATTATTCAGGGAATGTTTTGAAGAACGTAAAACACAAAAACTGTCTATAAGAATTCTTTCAACAAGGCAAATAAATATGTCATAGCTATCTTGATCCAAAGAATGCATTTAAATTAGATCTACTATTTGCAAAAGCCAATATAAAAAGTTATCCAGGGTGGGTATAGGGAACCCCAATGTGAAAGCAAAGATTTTTCTTTTACTCAGGCCATAAAAATACACTAGTAGTATTTGAAATGACAAAGTTGTCTTTGTTCGAAAACATAAATAAGCAAGATTGATTTTTGAAAATTTTGTATGATTTTGAGAAACGGTTATCGAAATCAATGGCTCAAAACCTCTTTGATGCATGATCACATTTCGAAGGGATGATTTCCATACATTTCGATGTTATTCAGTTTCCAGTTTAATTAAAAAATCAATAACTTGAAAACAGTTAGAGTTTGGTACATAGTACCTTTCATGAAATCGTATTATTTTTTCCTGACCATTTCAAAAATGCAACAAAAGTGTTCTTGTAGCCCTGTAGACTCCAAAATAAGTTCCTGTTGTAGCCTCGATCAATGAACATATAATAATATGGAGAGATTTCTGAAAATACAAATAGTTTGGCCTACAGGGACCGTGTCGTATGGGGTGCTCCACCCTGTATTTTATACACCAGAACTCTCAAATAAGGAGCATCGTTATCTCTCCATCATTAGTATACCCTTCCTGATAGCCCTGTTATAAAAACACATCTCACCTTCTAGATATTCTTTCAAAAGCCTTTGGCTGCATATTTTGTAAAACGTTTCCATTATCGCATAATAATCTTGACATGCTAGCTTTTCGAATTTGTTGAAGCTGCTCCAAAGTGAAACCAATTTTCTCATTACGATTCTCAAACCAGAACCTGTCTCCAATTCGGGTCCTGTAGAATTGCTCAGTCAATATGCGAAGGAAAGTCGGCCCAACAAGGGTTCCTGGAACATTTATCTCCAAGGATCCACCAACAACTAGGTCCACATCATCAGGTGTTTCATATAAAGAAGCCAGCTTTGCAACATTCTGAAAAAAAATTACGATACTAGAAGACTCAGACCTATATTTTTCTAAAGTGTGTTTGCGTGACAATATTTTCTCACATCATCTCGATGATTACTTAAGATAACTTTTGGAGATGGAGTTCTTGATATACAGGGTGTACAGTTAACAAATGGCAAAAATCGAAGCGGTAATTCCTTGGGCCATTCTAAGAATATTTTGTACTGAAGATTTTTGAAAATCCGTTTTGTTTCGAAGATACAGGTCGAACACAGTTTTCTATGAGGCGCCGTTTGGTTAAAAACTGTTTTTGCATGTATATAAAAAAAAATTAAATATATTTATTAGTTTAGCAATATATTTTAGTTTGCTTTCCGATATGTTTATTTTTATCAACCACAATATATTTACGTTCAAAGCGTTCAAAATATGTGAAAACGTGAATTTCCATATATTTATAAATTCAATCTATTTTATTTTGTCAAGAGATGGCACTACCTACACGATTTAATACACTCTCGAGAATATATTGGCCGAATGATATCGCAGCAGCCAGAATATATTCTCAGAATATTTTTCCATTAGTTTTTTTGAATAATCATTGGTTTATTCAAAGTCAAATACCTTGAAACTGAAAAAATTAAAAGCATGTAATGAATCTCATCGGCTGCGCTATCTCTTGAAATAAAATGGATTGAATTTATAAATAAACAGGGTGTAATCTAACCTCTTGCACTCCCGTGGAGAAGGGGTGTATAAAGTCATGTTAGAACGAATGGTAGGTTTGAGAAATTGAGAATTTAAAAATTTTATGTAATGTGGGTCTCTCTCTAGACCTTTGTGAACGTAATCCCGATTCATTTCGACATTCAGTGTCTTACCTTTAGCGGCAATTGCCTTTTCTGGTCTGGAACGATGGCACACAGAGGTTCCCAAAATATCAACCCATATTTCGCAAAATTTTAGAACTCTCAATTTTTTCCGCCGCCACTGATATATTATGAGAAAGGAACAATCAATGTTGTTTCATTTAACATCATTTTGTTTTCTTGAATTTTTTCATTTACTTGTACGGTTCAGGAGCTATAATGAAAATATTAATTTAAACATTTTCCAGTGTCGCATAACATTAGAAAATTTTAAAATTGAACATTCTCCATTATTGTAAATTGATGAAAATATTTTTCTAGGATTTGAAAAATGATGAATAAAAATTATGAAATAAAAATATAAATACAAACTTTTATAAAAAATCTTGAAAAAAATGTATTTTTATCACCCTGTATCTCGAAAACCAAGCCGTTTCGGACAAATATTTATAAGAACTTTTCGTCCTGAATATTTTCAAAGACTCACCTCCTAAAGTTTGTCAACGTACTTAATTAACACCCTGTATGCATGCAAAAACACTTTTTTCCCATACGGCGCCTCATAATTTTCGACAGTAACATAACATTTTATTAACAAAAATGACTTGTGAAAGGTCAAAGTAAAAGTAATTTTACAGGGTGTTTCAAAATTGAATGAAACTATTCCAAGAGGGTATTTCTGGGTTCAAAATAACACTTTTTTACCCATTGATATGTTTCTGAAATTCACCCCCTCCAAGCTACGGACATATCAAATTGTGCAAAAAATTTCGTAAATTTTTAATTGTCGCTACATCTATGCACCAAATGTGAGTTTGAGATGTGAATTCCATATTTATAATAAATCAGTGGCTTTTGTGGCAAGTCATTTATTTATTTTATTTATTTATTTATTTTATTTATTGTGTAATCTACAGAATTTCAATTCCAGTGATCGATTACAAACATTACAAACATTGTAGACGTCACCTTGATAGTTCATAACTTATAACTACTAAGCTTAAAAAATAATAGCAACAATAATAAGTTGATTTATGAATTTCATTATTCACTTATCAATTACTTATCAATAATACCCACTTGTTTATACGAGGATATATTGAAAAATTCTAAGCCTACTATAGAACCAAACGAAATTTCAATGTCAAAATATTTTATTACTCAACATATTCTCCTCTTAATTGGTACATTTATTACAGCGAAACTGTAACGTCTCAAGACCTTTCAAAAAAAATGTTTCTTCCTGCTCTGCAAACCAGACCTCCACAGCTTTTATTACATCCTCGTTGGAAGAAAATTTACGACATTTTAAACTTTTTTTCAGTTGAGGAAAGAGATAATAGTCGGACAGAGCCAAATCTGGTGAATAAGGTGGGTGTTCTAGTAATGCAAACCCTAAATCACGAATTTTTTGCATGGCAACATGTGATTTGTGTGCAGGGGCGTTGTCCTGCAAAAACAAAACAACTTTGAATAGCTTTCCGCATCTTTTCTCTTTAATTTGTTCCCTTAGAGTGGTCAGTAATGTCGAATAGTGATTTCCAGTTATTGATCTACCCTTATCTAAAAAAACAATCATGATCACTCCATGACAATCCCAAAAAGCAAGAACTTTTCCAGCAGATTTTTGAACACGAAACTTCCTAGGTCTTGGAGAACCGGAGTGTCGCCATTCCATCGATTGTTGCTTTGTTTCTGGATCGTAGAAATGTACCCAAGTATCATCCATAGTAACAATGCGGTTTAAGAAGTCTACATCATTTTCAAATCACGATGCTACCACCCTTGCACGCTTTTGGTCAACATTCAAACATTTGGAGATCCATTTTTCAGCAATTTTTCTCATGTCCAAATTGACGTGAACTATATGATGAACGCGTTGGTATGAAATATTCAATGCTTCAGATATCCGTTTTAACCCAATTCGACGGTCTGTTAAAATCATGTCATGAACTGCATCGATATTTTTGGGGACTGACACAGAAACTGGCCTTCCCGATCGGTCATCACCTTCAATGGAAAATTTGCCTCTTTTGAAGCTTGCAGTCCAATTTTTCACGGTCGCATACGAAGGACATTGATCACCAAGGGTATTAAACAAATTTGCTTACCTCTTAACCCTTTAAATACAGGTACTTGATGATGGCTCGATACTCTAATTTTTCGATTTTCACAATTTCAGTGGACATATTTTTTCTTTTAATTTATTGCGTAACTCTGGTTTACTTTTTTGACGTCAAACTTTACACTGACACTTCTAATAAATCATTGTTCGATGCTAGGGTAACGCAATATTTTGTTTATGGAGGGAACTGGTCTAGGCTAACTAGATATCAATACATCCTCGTACAACTTATGGTAGTGCGAAAATAGTATTGACTTGTACCTACCACGTGATTCATTGAAAATATCATATTCTAGTTTATTTATTATCTGGCATATTCTACGGACTGGTACATTCATACCCAGATTGGTCTTCGGTCTTGGTATTGTGAGAAGCGGAATATTTCTATTGTTATATTGTGGGATTTATATAATGTTATCAATATTAAGGGACATATTACTGTTCCGTGTATGAGTTTATGGATGAAGATGGCCGATTTCTCTTCTTTCTCTTCCTTCTTTCAATTTTATGAATTGAAATTCTGTCAATAATGTTACGGAAGGAATGTTGTACTGGTATTTGCCATATTTTTTGTAATACAAATATCTTAAAAGGAATGTTTGTACTTTCTCGAACTCTGCCTTATAACAGCTATAAAATGGAGACCATATAATTGCACAATATTCCAAAATGCTCCTTACGAATGAATTATATATAATTTGCAATGTTCTGTGCTTGTTGAATTGGCAGGTATTTCTGATAATAAATCCTAACATTTTATATGCCTATTTCACAACGCTATTTATGTGAAGATTAAATTCAAACTTTTTATCAAAAATTATTCCTAAATCCATCACATTTTCTTTGACAGATAATGGAGTTCCAATTCATAAATTTAATTTGTAATAATTTTTTTTTTATTTTTTTTTTAGTGAATGTTACTGTTAAACATTTGCCCGTATTAAAAAGGAAGTTTGTTTTCTTCTGACCATCGCCATATATTATCAAGATCTTTCTACAAATATTCACAATCAGAAACATTTTCAATCCTCTTTGATATTTTCAAGTCATCAGCAAATAAGTGGCACTCTGAGCACTGAATGACATCTGGTAATGTGTTAATCAAACATAAGAACAGAAGTTGTCCCAAATTGGATCCTTGTGGTAATCCTGACCTTGTATTAATGTTTCCCGATGTGCTTCCCTTAAAAACAACGTACTTTTGTCTCCCCTTTTAAATATGACACAAAAAGACTGATTAATTCTTTTGAAAACCTCAAATGAAACATTTTTTTTATCAACCCCTGATGATTTACTTTGTCAAAAGTCTTTTGAAAACCACGTCAACTTCCCCTCGATTATCGACAATTTCTCCCACTGTTTGTGAAAAACTTATTAAATTTGTAACGGTAGATTTTTTCGTCATGAGTCCATGCTGTTCTTGAGATATGGAAGGGCTGACGAAGTCGTATTTTTTTTTTATAAATCGCACTTTCAAATATTTTGCTTGGAACACAAATCAAAGCCACAGGTCATTTTTTTTACCAGTTTTGAAATCTTCCAAAGAGAAGGATATTTATTTGTTGTTAAGATTAGATTGAAAATTATTCTCAAGGGAACCAGTAGAAAATCCGCACATCCTTTTTTAATACAGGCAGGTATTTTGTCAGGGCCCA
This sequence comes from Chrysolina oricalcia, assembly GCA_944452925.2. NCBI lineage: Eukaryota > Metazoa > Arthropoda > Insecta > Coleoptera > Chrysomelidae > Chrysolina > Chrysolina oricalcia. The sequence continues at coordinate 43,078,313 of OX101824.2, forward strand.
AAGATCTTTTTGGTTTCAGAGATCTAATTGCTGATTTTATTTCTTCATCTGTGAGAGTACTGATGCAAATGCAATTTATAGTATTATCCTCATCGAAATCGAGTCCATCTATATTATAATCCACCTCTAATTCATAGTCATAGCATAGTCATAGCAAAAAGCAAAAAAAATTCTGACATTTGAACGAATCAAAAACACAGCGCCTGAAAACAAGAGCTCGAAAACGATATGAGCATAAAAAAATTTCGAACAATAAACTCTTGGGCACGAAAACGGCTCGGCATGATGGAGCAAGGCAGGTTATTGATCATCCCAAGTAAACAGAGGAATCAATCATTTCGTTTATATTTGGGGAAGAATAACTCAGGGCATGAGGTTTCTTCAGAACTATTTGGCCCTATATTATGCATGGTGCCAGAACTGATATAGCATTCAACTATGAATAGATGGTGGTTCGGAGATGCCGAACGAAGCATACGTACTAACAAAATAAACAATTATGGCATATCAACGGGCTGGTAGGATGTAGTTATGCAACCACCCTCACATGTGCAAAGATTGCTTCATAACAATTTTATATCATGTGAACCGGTGTGTATCTTGGTGAGATTTTTTCATTTCTCAAACAATTCACCTTAGTGAGTGAAAGAACAGAACCACAATTACTTAGCTTTGACATAATTCTTCAATAATGTTCATAAGAGTGTAGCTCACCTCTCTGGTTATTAGATCTGAGAAATCTTCGAACTTTCCTGCTCTTCCCATCTTCCAAAATGCCCTGTAGTCATTATAAGTGGCTAATCCATGATCTCTACTTCTTTGGATATCAAAGGCTTTCAAATCGATTCCAAACCGATCTTTTCCTCTGAATAAATATTGTGTTATCTGGAATTCAAACAAAACTTCAGTCATTGCATAGACCGCGGGGTAGTTTATGAGAAATAGCTTCCCATGAAACAGACAGAAAACAAATATCGATTCATTTATTGTATTTCACTCACCTCGCTGTCATGGTATTGGTCAGATGCTGATTGCGGTTGAGTGGCCATACCACGGGCTAGCTCGTCAAATTTCTTTTCTACGATCTCAGGACTGACCAGCCAATCAGTTAAACGTAAGCTTCCTTCTGAACCTCTATTTTCATCAACCAGGCTGTAAAAAAAAATCAGGCTCAGTTGGAACATATTGAGAAAGATATACAAAAAGAGTCTGCAGTTTTCAACTTTTCGACAATTTCAGTTTAAAATTTCCATTTAGTTATAACTTTCACTAATGAAAGATCATCGGAAGTTCTGAATTCACCAGTACCTACTCCTTGGAGTTGAGATCTCATTAAAATACTTTGGATTAACGTTTGGAGTATTATTTGACCACATCAACAAGACGGTACATAAGGCTAGATTGAAAGTGATAAGGAGCATGATAGCTCAGTAGAGTGGTAGATCAAAACATGGCAATCAGAGACAATAAGGCTGCTGAGTGGCATCCAAAGGCTAGCGTGCTTGATTGCGGTGGGAGCTATAAAGGTACTACTGAAACTACTACCATTACACATTTTGATTCAAAGTGAAGCTAGGTCTGTGACTGATCGGCTACTGTAGTGGCAAACTCCAATCATTCAATTACATGGGACAGACTACCGTAAACAATATGATAAAATGAAGGCAGATACAATTTTGGGAATGCCCGTGTATATTATGGTCCCCAAATATATAGATTCCGAAGAATATTTAAAACATCCATCCTCTGCAGAAGAGACTGGGAGGATGGCCCACCCGCAGAATTGGAGGTGAACTGAAACACCAATCGACTCAAACAACAACGAAGGAGTCGAAACTGGAATATAATAGGCTAAAAGTAGAATGAGATTCCCAATCAGCATAGGCTATCACGAAACAGTGATTCAGACAGAGGTATCGGTCATAGAAGATAGAATACGGTATCAGATGAGTACTCAGGCAGAAGGCTGAAAATAAAACTTGTGTCAGCCAAGCAGTTATGAAAGCGCCCAGCATGTACCTACCAGATCAACTCTAGACTGGTATGGGACTGCTTGAGTGTCCTAAATGAATTAGGTAACCATAACAGAGTGATGCTGGTCTGGTTACTCAGATAGAAGGGAGATGAACAAAGTAGGGAGGATCAGGAAACCAACCATACTCTTCAGAACACATATGAAGAATCAATAAGATAATCGAATTACTGAGCATTCGAATAAAAAAGGGAAATATTTTCTCTTGGTGGACAAGATTTCGAAATGATCCCATTATGGGTGGTAACTGGAAGGCAAAGAGACTTCATCATACCTCCCCACAAAATGTACTGCACTAGTGCATCAGAAGCCCGCGTTTGGGAACGGTATACCGAATTCAGAGTAAGTTAAAAAGATTCATACCACCGATGCTGGCATGCCCACCTCTATTCCAAAAATGTGGGTGCACAAAAGGGCCAAGATCAGAGACCTCACGTACAGAGGATTCAAAACCCGCCTAGGAAGTAAGTAAGTAGGAAGATTTTTGAATACGGTGTGATGATCAGATGACCACTATTAATTATTTTTTATTGTATAAATAAATAACTTCCAGTCAGAACAAGTTCTGGTATAAGGAAGTTTGAATGTACATCAATGATAAAATAAAGAAATCTAATTCGAATACATTATTAAAATACAAATAATTCATAAAGTTTTGTAGTATTCTTATGAACATCATTTCAATAGTAACATTTCTTTAAAATTTTTGGAAAATGAAATTATCGTTTTTGAATTTTTTATTCGTTCTGGTAATTTATTAAATGTTTCTATAGAGCTGAAAATTGGATTTGCTTTTCCTTTGTTGGAATGGATATTGTCCAGGTGAAAGTGGTTCAAAATCCAAGTATTATGACTATGTAATTTGGAATTTTTCTGAATTGTTGTATTACTTCTTTGAATATTTTTGGTTGATTTGAATGCATATTTAGCTTTTTCAAATTTAATAAGTTGGTTCAATGTTATATTATTGGTGTTTTTGTACAAATCTGAAGATGGTGTATCCCAAGGTTTACCAAATATTACTTTTATTGCTTTATTCATCAATATACAAATAATTTCTTTTTGTTTTTGACTGCATGATGACCACTCTGTGATCATATATCTGATTCGAGACATAATATGTGCGTTGTATATTAACAATTGAATATTTTTTCTTTGAAATTGTATTCTTCTGATAGCTCCTATCAGAGGAATAATAGAATTTTTTTTATTTTCTCTATATGACTCACAAAATTAAATTTTTTGTCAATAATCAGACCCAAATACTTGTGTTTCTCCACTTCAGCAATAGTTCTGTTTTTAATTATAATGTTTAGTTTGATGTTTTCCATATTCTTTTGTTTAAATATCATATAGACAGTTTTTTCTGAATTAATAGTTAAATTAAGTTCATTCAACCATATTTCAATTGTTTTAATATCTTTTTCCAAATTTGTTTTTAAGGTTTGAACATTTTTTTGATTTGTGATAGAGTACAGTATCATCAGCTAAAGAAAAATGCGTACCAATTAGGTTGATATTCATAATGCTATTAACTTTTCATTTCATTTCATTTATTAACAGTCACGAAAGAATATAATACAGTAACATGACTATACAATACACTAATGCGACAATGTCAGAAGGTGGATAATTCCAAAAGACTAACCAATTTGGCAAAAAAAGAAAAAAGAACACGACATATAAATGTATAAATAAAAACAGATATTTAAAAACAGATAGGAATGATTAGAAATCAGCATAAAATCCTTCCAGCGAATAGTAGGTTTTGGGAGTTACAACCTGAGAATGGCCAGTTCTAAAAGTAATCAACACTGATTTTTTATTATTGAGACACAGACAATTTTTCTCAACCCATTCACTCACATTCTGATACACTTGATCTGCTTGGGTTATAACATCACCGATGTTATCGGACACAAAAAGAAAATTAGTATCGTCAGCATAAGCTACGAGTCGAGTAGTAGCATGACTCATCTGTTCTAGTAAATCATTGATATAAATGAGAAACAGAGTGGGCCCTAATATGGATCCTTGTGGTACTCTAACCCTAACTGGAATCGAATCAGTGACAAAGCCATTGCATTTGACCTGTTGGTATCTATTTCCAAGATAAGAATCAAACCACTGAAGCGCAAGGCCCCTAATGCCATATCTCTGCAATTTGTATAGGAAAACTTCATGATTCACGCAATCAAAGGCCTTGGAGAAATCAATAAACAATCCTAACGCAACTTTTTTCTTGTCTAAAGCCTTAGTAATCTCATCAAAAAACTCACACAGTGCTGTGTCGGTACTCTTATTCTTTAAAAAACCATGCTGGCAATCTGAAAGCCTTTTATTTTATCAGGAATTTCAAAAGCATTTTATTCACGAGAGTCTCAATTACTTTCCCACAGCTTGAGCATAAGGTTATGGCCCTGTAATTGGTGATTTGTTCCGTATTGCCTTTTTATGTAACGGGATAACACTGGCTTGTTTCAATTTTGATGGAAAAACTCCCTGAGATATAGATAAGTTAACTATATGGGTAAGTGGTTCGTTAATTACTTCGCCTATTTTTTTAAGTATTGTATTCGATATTTCGTCACAGCCTGATGAATTAGAGTGTTTCATGTTCTTTATTACGTCTATAACCTCATAAGATTGAGCTGGACCAAAGAACAGAGACACATTGCTGGTTTGTATACTGCTATCTATGAAATCGTAGTCAATTGATTGCGTGATATCATTTGCAGAGGTAAAATGACCAGAAGTGAAAAAATTGTTGAACTCGTCGGCACAGTTTTCAATCCCAATTTTATTTCCATTTACATTGAGCTCAATGCGCTGATTTGACTTACTTTTCCGACCCGTGGTGATGTTAACTATGTCCCAGATAGTTTTGCCTCTATTATTCGACTCTGATACTTTCTGGTCAAAGTATCTCTTTTTATTTTCGGACAATTTGTTTTGGTATCGTTGATTGACCTCTCTGAACCTTGGTCTGTATTCTGAATATTGTCTACTTAAATCTGCATATAGAGAGACTTCTTCTTTTAACCTTACAAGTTCTGGCGTAATAGCACATTGATAATTTTTATTAACTCTTGGTATTTGTTTCTTCCAAGGAAAAGAATTTTCAAAGTGAAAATGTATAGTTTGCATGAACATTTCAAAAGCTTTCTCACAGTTACCTTCAATCAATACATCAGACCAGTTTTCCCGTGATAAGTAAAAACGAAATGTGTCAATATTATTATCATTTATAGCTCTCCTGGTACATATTGAGCTTTCTAATTGAATAGATGTACTGAGAGATACAAACTGTGCAAAGTGATCTGACAAATTTGATTTGATCACTTTGAAGTCATCCACATCGGCATTATGGTTGACAATGATATTGTCTATGAGAGTTGAGGATTTTGGAGTTACTCTAGTTGGTTCATTTATTATTAGTTCCAAACCATATGACATTATAAGATCAGAAAATGTAAATTTTAGACTATATTCATTCAACATGTCAATGTTGAAGTCTCCCCCTATTATAATCCTTTTATTTAATTTAACATAAATCAAATAAAGAATTGGTGCCAAAACAGAACCCTGCGGAACTCCAAATGTTGATACTTTTTCGTAACTTTTATATTAACTAGCGATATTCAAAAAAATTGGTCAAATTCAAGCAAATAATGAAAATAAAGCGCATAAATTAACTCACCTAACAAATATCTTGAGACGAAAGATGAAACAACTGTTTAACGAAATCATAAAATCTAACATATCTGATGAAGAACATATTTTTGAGTAGAAATCGCAGTTATACGGGAAACCTGAACACTCAAACAGGAACAGATGGCAGCCGCTGAAAGTTTTATATGAATACGAGATCTCCTGCATGTGAGTTCACTTTTCAATCCACTTTTTCAAATATTATCTTTCCAATAATTCTCAGACATCAAGATAAATACGAAAATTTCACATTTTTTAAAACATAATCGTGATTACATCTTCGTCAATATAATCGATAGTATAACCAAATAAATACGTATTTTTGCAAATTTTGCCAGATATATGTTACATGCCCCAAAAAATATTTAAAATTAAAATAATCGATAAGATTATTTTATCAATAACATGTCTCTTTAGTGAGTATAATTTTGTTAGACTTTGCTAGACGTAAGTTAAATTTCCTGAAAAATATATGAAATTATTGATCCAAATAGTTAATAAAAATTATTTTATATACAGGGTGTTTCCGAAATTAGAGCAATAAATGAAACGGGTAATAGAAAACAAAACATTAAAGCGGAATGAAAGAATACATTTTTCTCGAAAAAACCTTATCATGGAAGATATAGGACGTTGTAGTACTCGGAAAATTCTGGCAAACTTTTTGAAACCTCTGGCCAGAGATCAACGGCCCACCTAGATGTTAACATCTGACCGAAGCGATGACAAAAAAATGCCGGCGAGTATAAATAACTTTAACAATGTTGCCGACGTCAAATGTTGAAAGATGGTACAGTTCCCCTTCAAGCTATCAGGTAGGAAGTGAACTTTAAGTACCGGCTGGCATTTTGGTTTGCAAAACTAAAGGGTCAAAGTTTAATGAGGCGGGATCAAACATGGAAGAATGGGCGGAGCGATCTGTATGTTTTTCAATTTGTGGTAATGATGTTCACAATGTCAGCAATACATTTCAGTCAGGTATTGTCGTTCATGGTGGCTCTTGTTACTTACGTACCTATGATACCTTTGATATTGAGACAGTGCTATTGTTTGAGTTTCAATATCTGTGATTTTATTTGTTAATCCTGAGGTTCATGACCAACAACAATTGAGTTTTATTTGTACACGTGTTTGATGTCCTGAGTTTTTACAATGGCACACATTTACGGAAATAATAAACTGATTGATTGCTCCTAATTTATGGGGAAACACTTTGAAATTCTGAGGCAGCATCCCGTCTTTATGCAGAACGGTTTCCTAATCGTGTCCATCCCGCTGGTCATAGGTTTGTAGCACTTGTCCAAAGGGCTCGAGATACAGGTAAACTAGGCACACACAGAGGCCGAGATGCCGGTAGAAATAGACCTCGCAGAATAATTAATGTTGAAGAACAAATTTTGGACATTTTTGCAAATGATCCAACCTCAAGTACCCGCGGCATCGGTCTTCAGTTAGGGGTTTCGAATAAAGTTGTCTGGAGGACTTTAAAGGCAAATATGCAGCATCCCTTTCATTATCAGCGAGTGCAGTCGTTGCAGCGAGAAGATTATCCCCGAAGAGATAATTTCTGTGAATGGATACTGCGTCATCATGAACTGAATAGAATTTCATTCATGAAATTTTGATGAGACGACATTCACGCGAAATGGTATTTTCCATCATCATAATTACCATCAATGGGTTGTTGAAAATCCACATTTAACCAATCAAACGAATTTTTAACATAGATTTTCTATTAATCTTTGGGGTGGAGTTGCGAACGAAGCTTTGATAAGACTTCACGAGTTGCCGCCAAGATTAGTCAGGCTTTCTTATTTGGAATTTTTGCAGAACGATCTGGATAAACTTCTGAAAGATCTGCCATTGGGAATAAGACAAAGGATGTTTTTTATGCACGACAGAGCTCCTACTCATTTCCGTGCAGAAGTTCGAAAATTTTTAAATGGAGAATATCCACAAAAATGGATTGGCCGAGGAGGGCCTTCATTTACCGTGGCCATGACGCTCTTCGGATCTAAATGTGATGGAATTCTTCGTATGGGTTTTTTGAAGAATTTGGTTTATGCGCCTCCAAACTGGAATATCGGAAACCGGAAAATTTTACGCGAGAAAATAAACAACGCCGTTCAACAGATGCGACAACATGGTGGTTTTCAGCGTGCTTGTGACTCGTTACTTCGTCGTGCGAGACTCTGCATAGAAAGTGGTGGTGGTCATTTCGAACACCTGGCAAGGTTTATGAAATAATAAAAAACTTGCAACGGTGCGGGAATACGAGTAATGAACACAATACTAGGAGATAGGCGCCCTAGGAACTGATTAATGAAACCAGTGCTTCCCAAACAATCATGCGTGAATGAGTCTATTTTTGGAAGATTTTCAAGTGCTTCGGAAAAAAAGGTAAATGCTTTTTATTGTGTTATTATTTCTCATAGAACACCCCATTTCATTTATTGCTCCAATTTCGGAAACACCCTGTATTTTTATTACAATATCTCTTGAGTGATGATAATTTTGAAGAGCTGATTCGAACACATGTGTCTGAAGGAACTGAAAATAAGTCTTTCCAAAAAGAAACTAAAACTTGCATTGATTAACAACACTATTGAATTCAAAAGTATTATACTTACATACTATATTTCTTACAGATATACCTGCAATGTTTTGTAACAATTATTATATCAGAAAGAAATGTATCTTCATGAAAGAATTGAAATACAAAACTTGAACGAACAAATAAATCTTCATTTCATTAAACATCATATATAACATATAAACATGATAAAAGTTCTTATAAAATGTGTAATAATTTTATAACGTATGGTCTTTAGGGTTATAGTAGTTATAAATTCAATGATCAATGAACAAAATGAATATTTTTTTTGTTCCATCAAGTTTTCTTATCAATTCTTTCATGAAAATACGTTTTTTCTGACACACTATTTGTTACAAAACATTGCAGTTATTACCAAAAGTAATTATAGTAATTTGTGAAATATTTATAGCACAAATTTGGAAAGTGTAAGAAAATTAACACCATTCCAACAGTTTCCATCGGAAATTGCATCGCAAAATAAATTCAAGACTTTAATATGTTAGCTATATTTTGGAGAATTGTTCCATATATCATTCATACCATGGACTGGTTGGTCTCTCTGATCACAGCTAGGGTGGAATAAATCGACAGAATTTTTTATATAACTAAATCTAGCTACTTACTGTAACTGCCCCACGATTAACGAATGAAAATGCCTGAAAGCTCCAGCTGAATGTTCGTTCAAAACTCGAGGATCCACATTTTCATCGTAATCGTTCACGAAGTCTCGAGTATTCCACACCAGTTTGTTCCTCACAGAGTTTTCCCAACCTATGAAATACGGCAGCCACTCGTAGTATGAGATATGTTGGTACTGGGCGATGTTGATTTTCCGAGCTTCTTGGAATAGAGTCTCGTCGTTCCAGTAGGGGTTGAGTTTGGAGAGTTCGTTGGCTATTCTGTTGTGTTCCCTCAGGAGAACAACATGAAGAAGGGTGAGTTGTGGATTTTGGTTTGCTCTCATGTCACCTGAGAATTTGATGTTTTATTCTTTTATTTTTAGTTCAAAATTGGCAAGTCAATATCATAAGTATAACGGGTGAGTATGAAAGATGACGCACACCTATTTTTAAGCGGAATTGTCTGATTCAAATCACGAAAATTTAGAGCACCATTGAAGAACGAAAATATGTTTTTTGAGCTAAATAATGATAATAATAATAATAATTGCGGTTAGTGCCCAACAGTTACCCATTTACAGGAAAAATTATTTAGAATTCTGTAGTACTTCCTAATTCTCTCGAGATGGTCCTACTTTTAGGTTTCAAAATGGAACACCTTGCACATTTTCACATGTTTGAAATCTAGAGCAAATACTGAAAATGATTATTTTCATTTGCTTTTTATAATAATTTTGCAATAAATTTTTTCTATTGGTTATGATTATGATTTTTCCAATTTTTTCTGAAAATGGAATTTGCTTTTTCATTACAATACTCTGCCACTAGCCGCTGGACCAACCAAGACCCAAGTGATTCAAATTTTAAATTTAATTTCTACTCAATTGTTTCCTGACGACAACATTAGAAATTATCATTCGTTGAACTTCAAATATGCAATGTTGGTCAATATCAAAATTTATTGAAACTATCCCAACCAGCAAAGATGTTTTATAATTTGTATTTACTGACATTATATCATTTCATATGCCTTTTATTAATACTTCCAAATTGGTAATTTATTATATTGAAGCTGCAATGAATATCATATGGTTTTCGAAAACATCTTCAAAACATTTAAAGAGCAGAATGTTGAAGTATCTCATATAACAGTCACAATACCACTCTTAAAAGGTTCAATCGCAAACTTATGAAACATTTTTCTCTACAAAATTCAACTATTTCATTGTTGGTTTCTATCGCATTTCAGTGATATTTTCAAATCCCTCACGAATATATTGAAAAATTATTTCATAATGAACTTCTGTGACTTCAAATAGCAGCTATATTAAAGTTTCCTCAGTAACAATTCCGTTTTCGGAAGTAAATAGTTGTTTCAGTAATCACTTGATTAAAATTTCATAGCACAGCATCTTTAGGACAACATGAAAAACAACAACTCATTTTTTATGAAACTGAATTGTTTACTTGAACATAGAAAGGCTGCCAGTTATTATGTAATCAAAGGACCCTGCAAACTCCATATGGAAAATGGTTCTCTGCTAAATTCGCTGAAAATTAGCGGGAAGATAGTATTCGGTGTGCTGATCAAAAGTCTCAATGGGCACAACCCTCCATTTTCAATCCTAGACCCCCCACAGCCCCCCAAAGTACACTTACCGGTGTGTTAATGCATAAGTTTCAATTCATCTTCAAAGCGTTTCTTTTTACTGTCCACCCCTTGCTCCACTCGAATCCTACATTCTACCCTCACCACACACTCGCCATCACCCCTACCCAACCCTTTATTAACACCCCATTACTCACTTTCAAGGATAAAGATTTTTTTATTGTTTTATTTCAATCTTTTGAAGCTTACATTACAGTGCGTCCCTCCCTCACCCCCGCCCTCAAGGAGTGTGAACCCAGCCACTTAAGGCAAGGTGTGTGAACCCAGCCACTTAAGTCAAGGTGTGTGAACTAAGCCACTCAAGACAAGGTGTGTGACCCAGCCACTAATGCAAGTTGTGTTACCTAGCCGATCAAAGCAAGGTACGTACATCCCACTTTCATTATTCATCTATTATTAAAGAAAATATAAAATATTGGAGTAATACCAAATACCTGAGTTATAATTCTGTATTTTTTCATTATTTTAATCATTCATCTATTATTTCGATGCAAAGATTTGGTACTCCTCGAGATATTAAGTAAAGAATCTTTAGGGTATCTAATATTTTGTCGATGTCGTGCATATCCTAGATACCATAAGACATCAGCAACATGCGCACATGTCCCTATTGTGCGAGCTGCTCTACTTTGGCGGGTACAATAGTAGCCCAGAATTACGTCGTCGTCATTATCGCCATAATTCTGGATATTTTCATCATCGACTCTGTAAGCTACAAATAGTTGATGCTTAGTGACATTGCGAAATCTTGAATATACACGTACTCTTGAGAATCCCGGCTCATTTATATGATTGTCAAGTTGGAGTTGTTCGTCGTTATCTCTTACTTGTTTGTCTTGAATGTACGAAGAAGAAAGATGTATTTGATATGTTCCAACTGTCAGGTCTCTCAAGTAGTGCAAGTCTAGTTCAGGAAAATCTACTAGGATTTGTTGGTCCAGTCATTCCCACTGACCGTTTCTTCCCGTTAAATCATCTGCCTCAACTCTTGCTTGTACAATATTAGGCATATTTGACCTTTCGATCATTCTTGTAGCAAGTTCAATGCCTGCATCTTGCATGGTAACAGTGGGATGATATCTGTTTATGATAGCTATGAGATAGTAACTATTTAATTTTTTCGCTTGCTGTAATATTATCTTTTGAGATAGAAACTTAAAAATGAATCTTAGATGCCCATTTCGTGCCTCGACTATCCATCAACTTTCTGTGATCAATGCCAAGATGTTGCACTATGGGTAACTACCCAATTGTTGTGTTACAGCTACAGTAGCAGTCAATAAAAGCATATATTATTAGTGGTACTTCAATAAAGGGTGGGGGTGCAGGGGTGAGGGAGGGGTGTGGTGAAGGTAGAATGTAGGATTCGGTTGGAGAAAGGGGTGGGCAGTGAAAAGAAACGCTTTGAAAATGAATTGAAACTTATGCATTAACACACCGGAAAGTGTACATTAGGGTTGAAAATGGAGGGTTGTGTCTAATGAGACTTTTGATCAGCATACCGAATACTATATTTCTGCAAATTTATCCGAGAGCCATTTTCCATAAGGATTTTGCGGGGTCCATTTATTTATTATTATTTATTTATAGGTACCGTGACATAGTAAAAACTGATTTTAGGTGAGGTTCAGAAAATGTATCACTAAGCGCTCCTGCACAGGACCATAAATTCAAAAATGTTCGTTAGAAAAAATTATCAAATCCATTTTCAGATCTCATTCTGCCTCGCAAAAAACTACATTTTTGTAAGTAAACTTGCATATCAGTCAACAATTCCTCTTTCTGCTAAAGTGTTAAACTGGCCAACTTATAAAACATTTTTCCTGTAAAATTGAACTATTATGCACTGTTTTTTTATTGGATCAGGTTTCGTACTCCGCAATTATTATTAAGATATATCAGTTCTATCAAAACCATATAGGTCTCTCCTGCGAGGTCGAAATAAGAATATCGTTCGATTATTTGGTCCCCAATGTAAGTCTAATAATTATATATCAAAACGTTAGAGAGGTTTCAGATTAAAATTTCTGAGAAATTGTTCATATAAGGCTTATATAATTTTCGTAAATCATAATTACCATCTTACCGATTCTACAAATGACCCCGCACTTTTTGCTATATAAAATGGCGTTCTGTCAAATGTTCCAAATTTTTGGTATTTTGGAGGAGCCAATCTTCCTATGAAATATGTCTGGGCCCAACTCGATTCTATAACTAGTTTTCGAAATACAGGGTGTTAAAGTTAGGAATTGACGACTTTTCCCCATCTTGTATCTCTAGAGAAAGTCAATATATTTGAATTTTTGCTTGCAGTATTTTAAAAATATCCTTTGGCAACTATCCCCCACAAAAAAACCCAAGAACTTTCTACTGTTACAAGGTGATTTCAATTCATACTCTTGCGATTTTTCAAATTTCGAAATATTGATGCTATGGAAACACCTGTAGGATAAAAATTATCACAGCCTATTTTGTTGTCGCTTCATATAATATTATCCCATGTCTCAATCATACAAGGCGTTTCACGAATGCTGTGGTATACCGTAATCAATTCCGCTTGAGTTTTCTTTCCCTCCTTGTATGTTTGAGTTGATTAATTGTATTCCTTTCAGTTTTTGAAGATGTCATTGTGGAAACTAGAGCATACAGGGTGCTAGTGTTTCCAAAACCAATGTTTACCACACGAAAATATCGGAAAACCACATTATTTTTCATCACTCTGTATTTTGGAACTACGACAGTTAGGTTTGTATTTTTTGTTCATTATTCTATTCAAAATAATGTTATTTAGGAGCTGTATAATTTTCAGCTTTATTCTATGACTAGTTTTTGATGGATTCAGAAAACATTGTACAGCTTGAAAAAATGTATACTTTTATAACCTCACGGAAATTGATTTTTTTCTTTTACTTGTACTTTGAGTTGAAACCGATATTGCCAGGTAGATTTTTTGCAATAATGACAGTCTACCATTCGATCTCAGCATACTAGGTGTTTTTCTAGAAGGATATTTGAATATTACTTGTATGATATTGATAATTATTGATGAATATAATTACCTACCTCGTTTTTACCGTTCATGCTCCTAAACTATGTGGCCTATATATATTTTATCGCTTCGAAAAATTGAGATATTTTTCAAGAGAACAAAACTATATCAACTACACGAATTGATAGCATAATAATGATGAGTCATTTCACATCATATATCTGATGATTATTGTTCACTCAGTCTGTGACAAAAATCATTACATTATTTTTAATATTTAAACTCGTTTCCACACCACTCAAGTGGTAGAGTTTCCGGCGCGTTTTTTTCCCTTTAGGCCCTTTAGGACTAGTCCACTCTGAAATATTTCATAACTTTGAATTAATTTCACGAAAACAAACAAATATCAAAGATATTGTCCTGAAACTCAAATCAATTCTGAACCGAGGTTCATAATTTCCGGTACTGCACTAGGTTTCAAATTATTCTATTGCCGTTTTCACATGAATCTTCATGTGAATTACAATTTTCTGACTCAAATGTTCTGCTGGGGTCTCTTCTTAAAGATAATATCCAAAAATCATGCCTTTTTAGTCAAACTAAAATAATATTTAAGCTATTTTCTAGGAAAGCATATAGGTAGGTACATAAAAATTTCATTATATACCAAAAATACTTTATTTCTGGTATTTTTCATTTACGTCCACACAACACTAAACAGTCCATTGTTTATTTGTAGGAAGAAACGGCTTTATTAGAAATAGTCTTTGAAGGAACAACATTAATGCAAATTCACGAATGATGAAAGAATAACCTAAAATTCTAAAAACCGTCTCTGATCTCTCACAAGAGTGACAGATCTTAGTGACTAGTCGTCCTGTTGATGAAAAAGCACTTTGCACGGTCATTATAATTACAGTAGCGTAGGGTACATTATTGTTTTAGATAAGTTTATTTCGCGCCTAAAATTCGGAGTGATCTAAATCTAAAAGGTTTTTTTCGTTTTTAGAAAGTCCTAAATGCGCTGTTAATTTCTCTCTTTCAAATGACATGTGTTTTATTGCCTCATAACAAAAAACTCTGAATTGGAACAACAAATTATTTTCAAACTTGGCAACGATCTACTCAAACTACGCTGATGACGAGCATGCGCACATCGTAAACGGGTCGCATACGGGGCATGAATTGATTTGAGTTTCGGTCCAGAATTGATCTGAGTTTCAGGACAATATCTTTGATATTTGTGTGTTTTCGTGAAATTAATTCAAAGTTATGAAATATTTCAGAGTAGGCCTAAAGGGAAAAATCGCGCCGGAAACTCTACCTCTTTGGTGGTGTGGAAACGAGTTTAAATATTAAATTTAATGTATTGATTTTTGTCACAGACTGAGTGAATATGGATATATGATGTGAAATGACTCATCATTATTATGCTATCAATTCGTGTAGTTGATATAGTCTTGTTCTCTTGAAAAATATCTCATTTTTCGAAGCGATAAAATACAAATAGGCCACATAGTTTGGGAGCATGAACGGTAAAAACGAGGTAGAATTTATCAATAATTTTCAATATCACGAAAGTAATATTCAAATAGCCTTCTAGAAAAATATCTTGTATGCTAAGGTCGAATGTTATACTGTCATTATTGCAAAAAATTCTACCTGGCAATATCGGTTTCAACTCAAAGTACAAGTACAAGAAGAAAATCAATTTCCGTGAGGTTATAAAAGTATACAATTTTTCAAGCTTTACAATGTTTTCTGAATCCATCAAAAACTATAATCATGGAAAAAAGCTGAAAATTATACAGCTTCTAAATAACAATATTTTGAATAGAATAATGAACAAAAAATACAAACCAAACGGTCACAATTCCAAAATACAGAGTGATGAAAAATAATGTGGTTTTCCGATATTTTCGTATGGTTAACGTTGGTTTTGGAAACACTATCACCCTGTTTGCTCTAGTTTCCACAATGACGTATCTTCAAAAACTGGAATGAATACAATTTATCACCTCAAACATACAAGGAGGGAAAGAAAACTCAAGCGAAATTGATTACGGTATACCACAGCATTCTTGAAACGCCTTGTATGATTGAGACATGGGATGATATTACATGAAGCGACAACAAAATAAGCTGTAATTTTTATCCTACAAGTGTTTCCAAACCATATAGCATCAATATTTCGAAATTCGAAAAATCGCAAGAGTATGAATTGAAATCACCCTGTAACGGTAAAGAGTTCTTGAGTTTTTTTTTTGTGGGGAATAGTTGCCAAAGGATATTTCAAAAATACTGCAAGCAAAAAATTCAAATACATTGATTTTCTCTAGAGATACAAGATGGGGAAAAGTCGTCATTTCCTAACTTTAACACCCTGTATTTCGAAAACTAGTCATAGGATCGAGTTGGGCCCAGACATATTTCATAGGGAGATTGGCTCCTCCAAAATACCAAAAATTTGGTACATTTGACAAAACGCCATATTATATAGCAAAATGTGCGGGGTCCTTTGGAACTTGGAGACATCGGAAAATAGAAGGATGTTCAATAAATAAACTCTAATGTTCAAACTCTTGTACGGGAAGATCAATACTGTCGTCCTAAGCAAAAAAGCCGAATCTACAAAAAATGTGAATATGCATGGAGATATTGGTTTCTGTAGTCTTGAAACACTAAATTTAACTTTCTCCAATGGAAAAATTACGTAAACTAGATTTAAATAGCCAAAGTTAATCAATCATTTTGCCTTTAGTACACAAGTTTGAGACTTTTCGTACTTAAGATGGTCGGAACTACAGATTCTCAGCTTCAGAGTTTTTGAAGATACGGCTTTTTTGCTTAGGACGGCAGAATAATGGTCCATAAATGATTGCAGTAGTTGATTTAAACGTTCCTAATCGCCACCTCAGTATCTCAAATACATTCTACGTACCATTTGTATCGACAAATTATAGATAAAACTCTTCCATTGATAGATAATTGAAGATAATTAATGAAAGAAATTTGGATGTTTCTGGTGGCTCAATTATAAAACTCAAAACTTCTGTGCAAGTGTTGTTGTAGAATGTACACTAGTTGTAGATTCTTATATCTTTTATTCAGTGTATCTCAGTCGTTTATATTTGTACGCTTTCAGATTTTGACTTTCACATATTGGAATACCAATTTGGCTTCAGTAAGATTTCATTATCTCGCATTTCTTTATAGAAATATTTATTATGAAAAAGTTCCCTATAGTTTTGGAATTTTATCGATTTACATAATAATAATAATGTTCATTCATAATTCAATGATACATGTATGAAATAAAGGTATACCCATTTCTTAATTTTAAGAAACAATTGTAAAATTATGAAAGGGTATTTGTCAATTATTATTATATCTGTACTGGAATAGCATGATCAGTCAAACAGTATCAAACTGGTATGAGACTGATCATGAACCTTTTTGTAATCACATATTTTTTTAAATGAAACATTCAGAATCACAAAGAAACAAAAAAATACCAAAACAGAGAAGGAATCCTAATGAAGTCCATTTCTTTTTTCGAGAAAATATTTTTTTTATTTGATTTCAAATTTAGTGATATTTCTAAAATTTTTTAATTCTTCGAGTATTTCATTGAATTTCGAATGACCTTCATGGGTGAATCTTTTCTGGCCAATTACAGAGTTTGCAGAATCTGGATGGAACAAGTTATGTTGTCGTGTATCGTAAGTGTGAATTTCTGAATTTATAATTAATACAAAATTAGATTTAACCTTCCGTTACACGCGCGCGGACTCTTAGTCCGGTTAAATTTGAATATTGCCGCCATCTCGAAATGCCTCGCTTCCGCCAGCCATCGTTCTCAGTACCTTTCGAACATGAGCTGTCATGACTTAGTTTCCTGTGAGCCTTTGGAACGTGAAGACGTTACGGAGTAATCAGTGATTGAGGACTGTGAGTCCGGCGCGTGTAGATAAGTTACAAAAATTTGAAATCTTTTATGTCGTTAAAAACAGCAAAAGGTAATATTTTTAGTATTTTTCACTAAGGTACATGATCTTAATATGGTCAGGTTAGAAGAAAGGGTTTCATAGAATTTTGCGTTGTGGATAAACAATTTTTTTTTCAGGATGTCTTACGAAGAAGAGCAGGAATATTTACAAAAATTACTGGAAGATGCAATGTTAGAGGATGATGATGTAGACATTGAGTACGATGATGAGGAAGATGATTTAGAGGAAGATCATTTGGAAGAACAATTGGACAATTCAGATTCAGAGCAGGAAATTTCTGACACTGAACAAGAAACATCAGAATCATTAGACGGTCCATTTTTATAGGAAAAGATAAAATCACCAAGTGGAGAAAACACCCACCGCCAGAAAATGTTAGGACAAGGGCTGAAAATTTAATAAAACAGCTACCCGGGCCAAAGGCATCTACCAAGAATTTGACAGATCCACTTGAGATCTGGAAATTCTTTTTTACTGATGAAATTTTGAATGCCATTGTGGAGCATACAAATAAACGCATTAGTGCAACTGCAGCGAATTATACTCGACAAAGAGACGCTGCTCTCACAAATGTATCTGAGATTCAAGCATTATTTGGGTTACTCTACATGTCTGGAGTTCTCAAATCTAGTCGGTTGCATGTGAGAGAGTTGTTTAGTAATAATGGCACTGGTGTGGAGATATTTTGTTTGGTGATGTCAGTAAACAGGTTTGAATTCCTGCTGAAACATCTGAGTTTTGATGATATTCAAACACGGGATGAGCGGAAAAAATAGTGTTTGATGCTATTGTCAAAAAATGCAAAGAGGCATACACACCTTTCCATTATGTTACGATTGATGAAATATTGGCCTTCCGAGGGCGCTGTGGCTTTAGGCAATATATTCCCAGCAAGCCCAACAAGTATGGTATAAAGATTTTTGCCGTAGTGGACGCAAAGTGTTATTTTGTGTGTAATCTAGAAGTTTATGTCGGGACGCAGCCAGATGGTCCTTATGCTGTCGACACTGCTGTAAAAGCTGTAGTTGAGAGACTCTGTGAATTTATAAATGGCTCTGGACGAGATATTATAACCGACAACTGGTTTACCAGTATACCGTTATTAGAGTCGCTCCGCTCTAAGAAACTAACATTGCTGGGTACAATCCGCAAGAATAAAAGAGAGTTACCAATATAATTTTATAGTCATGATAAAGCGCGACCTGTTCAATCTAGTATGTTTGCTTTTCGTGAACATGTAACGCTGGTTTCCTACAAACCCAAATCCAAAAAGAATGTATTATTAGTATCCAGCCTACATAATGACGACAACATTGACACGATTACAGGAAAACCAGAAATGATTATGGATTATAATAATACCAAGGGTGGCGTCGATACAGTTGACAAACTTTGCGCTACATATGATTGTGCAAGAAACACCCGAAAATGGACAATGGTCGTATTTTATTGTTTGCTAAATGTTGTTGGCATCAATACAACGGTGGTTCACAAGTTTAACAGTCCCAATAATAGGAGAAGAAGAGAGTTTTTGCGAAATTTGTCTTTTCAATTAGTAAACAATCATTTACGTCAACGGGCTCAACTGACTTGCTTGCCAAGACAGATATCATCAAGAATCAGAGAACTAATTGAATATGAGGAACCAAAACAACGTCCAGCAGCAGTATATGAAAACAATGTTCTTAGACGTGGCCGTTGTGGTTTTTGCGACCGAAAAAAAAATCGACCTACCAAATACTCTTGCATAAGGTGTGAAAAATATATGTCTGGAACATTGTACTTTTATATGTTCGGAATGTATTAAAAATGGTACTGATTGAATAAAAATGTTCAATAATACTTGTTTTTTTCTTGATCATTCACATACAAGGTTTTATTGGTTAAAAAACTACTATTTCACAAGTTGCGGACTCTCAGACTCTCAGTCCGGCGCGTGTACTCTTGTTGAAAATTGTCACGCGTGTAGCGGAAGGTTAATCATTTTATTGATAATAAGGTAAGATACTTTGAGAGTGTCCATTGCATAATGCTCCTCCAAAGAAAATGTGTTCGTCATTGAATAAAGTTGATTTGTTGAAGTGTCAAATGGTAGATGATACAGTACTTTCAATGCTTTCCTGTATACAGCGGATATTTTATTGAAATAATTTTTAGATCACGTTCCCCATATATTAATTAAATATTTGATTCTACTGAGAATATGTGAATATAAAAATATATTGGGATTCAATTTGGGACATCTCAGGGCTCCAATAACGGAAGATATTTTTTCAATCAGATTATCAATATGTTTCTCCCACCTTAACCTATCATCCATCCAAATGCCAAGATACTTCATCAGAGAAGTTTGTTTCAATTGTTCATTTTTTATTTTTATATTTGATTTAATATTTTGTTTATTTCTTTGTTGAAAAATCATATATTCAGTTTTTCTAGAATTAACAGAGAGAAGATTGGTTCTCATTTATCGTATTTTCTAGAATTGTAGGGTTTTCATTTGCATATAAAAGCACTGTATCGTCCGCGTATATGGTGTAATGACATGATAAGTTGATCTGGGATAAATTTTGTAGATTCAATAAGTATAAAATTGGACCTAAAGCCGACCCTTGTGGAACACCTTTGTTAATATTCAATCTGTCAGTCTCAACATTATTAGTGTATGGCCTTATAGTTCTTTTTTCAAAATAGGATTTTAAAAGATCATTTACAATTCCTCTAATACCAATCGACTCTAAGTTCTACAGAAGTATTGAGTGGTCAACTGTATCAAAGGCTTTTTTAAGTTCCATGAAAACAGCTACCACATAATTACCTTTATCAAGATTTTCTTGAATCGAATCAATAACTTCTAAAACAGCTGCTTGCGATCCACTCTTTTCTTGAAAATCAAATTGATTCAAATCAAATTGATACGCTTTATTGATGAAATCAATAATTCTATTTTTATGTAATTTTCAGGATCTTGAGCATCCCCAAGTCATTTGCTATATTTTCACCCATGTGGGAAAAGTTCCAGGTTATTGGTGATAATATTGCCATTCAATTGTAATGATTCAATATCCCAATTTTGATCAATTTTTGATTTTTTTCTCATACAATAATTCAATACATCCCACATTTTCTTTGGATTGCCTTGTGATTTTTCAAACTGTTTATTGACATATTGAGATTTTGCTCTTCTATTCATTGCATTTACCTTATTTCTTTGAATTTTGTATTACACGAAAGGTTCTTGATCATTCATACTTTGTTACATAATTTCGAATTTTTTATTCCTGATTTCAATTTCATTAATAATAGAGTTGGTGATCCAATCATTATTTCCACGAGTTCTTTAATATGTTTTATTAATAGATTGATTTAATAGAAGAATATTTAAAGTATCTATCAACGTTCAATTAGTGGTAATTCAATAGATACATCTCAAAATCTATTCGACTTTCTGAAAATTGTTACATCAAGCACGTTACACTTGAAAATTTTAGTAAATATTCCATAATTTCATAAATACGCTGTCATTAAAAGTGCACATTTCAAAGTGGTGTTTTGGGGGCTCACATAAATTCAAGTTCCACGACATTTGAAGTACATTTCCACTTCTCTGGGAGAAATCTGAATGAAATGTTCAAGCCAATCAAAGCAATCGACAGAATTGGTGCAAATA
Source organism: Chrysolina oricalcia (assembly GCA_944452925.2). Lineage (NCBI taxonomy): Eukaryota > Metazoa > Arthropoda > Insecta > Coleoptera > Chrysomelidae > Chrysolina > Chrysolina oricalcia. Next base: position 43,099,610 of record OX101824.2, read on the forward strand.
TACATTTCTCTATGTATAGATAAATTATTTCCGTTTCTGTATGTTACAACATCCGTATCATTTCCCGCACTGTACTCACCAGCAAGATAGCAAGCATCTTTTGGTTTCTTCAACTGACAAGTTCCAGAGGCATTCACTGCTCTCGGAGGCCATTGCTGTCCATTTCTTCTTTCTACTCGCAGGCGACCGCCTTCGAAATGACGTAACTGGTGATTATCCTCATCGTTGTTTCCGTAAACAATAGATAAATCTAGATAATGATTAACAGATGTCAACTGAAAAATAAGAAAATTTGCTATGAAATTGACAACTTCACACTGAAAAAAATGTGGTACATATCATATATCATATATCAATGAATACCGTTTATTAACTCTCCTGGCTCAATAAATTTTTCGTCTAGCCAATAAATTAAGATTCACTGAGAAACAAAGGTATTAATTGATACAATGAATACAAGTTTATTGATTTCAATGATGATCGTTGCTCAGACCTGTGAATTGGTTTCATAACTACAATGGAAAAGTTCATTGAGGTAATGAAAATGGCATACTGAAACAATGTGGTATTTTTCATTACATCAACCAAAAGAATTCATTGTCCCAAACGTTTATTACTTCTTTGTTCACTGACACTTGCTCATATTCGTTGGTTCAGTGTTCTTTGACGCAATGAAAATTGTTTGAATACGTATATTCCTATTGATTCTTGGAATAAATCAAATGTAAATGAGCTTACATGAATTCAAAATATGAATGTACTGATCATCGAATGAAGAATAAATTCATTCCATTAATGGTCGTGTTCGTTGAGGCAATGAATGTCTACGTGAAGGGTGAGTCAACAAAAATGTGGAAGGGAGGTGTAATCGGCGTCTATAGCCTAGTTCCAAAATTGTAGATAGTGACTCATCGTCAGTTTACGTGCATTCCGCACTCTGAAACCACGTAAACTGACGATGAGTCACTGTCTACAATTTTGGAACTCGACTATAGTCATTCGGGAAGTTATAAATTCAGTTGAGTTTGAACTGCGAACGTAGGGTCATTTTGTAGCTTGTTATGAAAGAAATACGAAGAGGTGAGTATTTGTCTATAGGTATTCACACATTTACTCTTAGATTGATGTTTCGAATGGAGACAAAATTTGAGTCTCAGTTTTCATTTCAAAAGTATTTATGACTTTACGACCAACCCAGCATTCCCAGCATTCAGATATTGTATTGAGTAGTTTTAACAAAATGTCTCCACTCAATCGGTTTGCAGTTGAATAATTATTATTGAAATTTTGCCATTCAATCAATATATTCGCTATATCTAATTCTATCTTTTGTCACATCAACTTCTGCTGGTTCATCGTCCAGTACACGTTACAGTAGATCAACAAGCCTCGATAAAGTTAGTGAAATATAACGTTAGCCAATATTAGGAATGATACTGCAAAGAGGTAATGCTGCTAGAATTTTATAAAAAATTTGAAATATTTGAAAATAAACAGAGGACAATGTTAATAACAACTGTAGCACAATACTTTGAGCTATCGACGTGAGAGATTTTGGCAAGATTTCCTACCGAAAAGTGGTAAGAATTGAATAAAATGAAGAAATAATATTTCATGAACAATAAATTCATTTGTTTCTTATAGGAGTATTATCTAACAAGTGAATGAGGAAAATAGAATAATAAGTGCTCTGATTTGAAGAGCATATTATCAGGGTGGAGGCTCAGAAGGGACGACAAACAAAAATCAGCAGTTGCGAAATAAAATCAGGTAAGATCTTGAATTACTATGTCATATACATATTTGGTACTATTACACGTTTTTTCAGATCCAGACCACAATGTTGAAGGCAGTAGGACAGACTTCAAAATATAGTAAAAATATGATAATTAATTTGATTTCAGAAGAATTTGATATATGCTAGAAATCTTGTAGCTAGTATAAACCTCAACGATTCTTCAGAAGAAGGAAAGCAGACTAACCCCCATACCAGCGACACTCTGGGTTTCATCTGGTGAGCTATAAGTATACCTATACCTAACTAGGGCTTTTAGTTTACTTATTTTTTTAAAGACTGATATGGACTTTAAAGTTTTATATGACAATGCAAAAGGACTGCTGAATATTTGAGAAGTTTTTGTGAAGAAACTTTTCTCAAAGTGTGAATAACAAAGGAGTGAATACATTACTGCATAGTCTAAGCAAGCCAGACATGAGTGAAAGTAATTTTTTATTATATAGGTATCGACATCGTAAAACATTAAGGTTTAATTTCTTGAAATGTTTTTACCAGTTTTAGGTTCAACCATCACCAATTCAGATATTATCTTAACCGGTTGACCAAGCGACCTATATGCCGGTCTCTTAAATTTAAGCTAGCATTGGATGATTTTTTCGAATAATCGAAAGATTGGATTTGGATCATACCGTGTTTGTATTTGAATTTTGTACTTTGCGCATCTTTTTTTTTTCTTAATTCAGCTTCGTTTGTACTCCTAATTGATATTATTCAGTAGGTAGTTTTTATAGAAATAATAATAATAACAGGATTTGTATTCAATGTACCTTTTTCTATTGTGTTGTACTTTCTGTTTGGATATAGATTAATGTTCTTATAAATTTTATTTAATATTCACTAAATGTGTGAATACGCTGGATTTGTGGATTTTGGAAATAAATAACAATACTGATAATGATAGGCTCATTATTTACTCTTCCATCTAATGTATCGTTATCAACTAAAGTATTGAATGCATTGAACAATTTTTCATCAGAGCAAACATGTACCCACCGGAGAAGAATTGAAAGATGCAAGACACTTTGCTAGTTCAGGAAAAAATGTCATTGAAACCTAGAAAAGATCTATCAGAAATTCAAAACAGAAAGTTATTTTGGGCTTAGCTCAAACTGTATTTAAAACAAAATATAAACAACTTAACTAAATAACACTATTTTTTTCAATACTGAGAACACTTTATATTCCTGAGAATAAATCATAGATGCCAATATTTTATCCGGTGTAATTCAGAACATTTTCTCAATGCATTTCAAGTTTTAGGTGATGCGACTGTTATCAAGAATGCGATGTTTTGTTTAAATGTAACTGTAATTTTCCTATATTTTGAAGTTAACTGTATCATCAATATCAATAGCCTTTATTCCATTAATTAACATGCATTGGTAGAATGAATAGTGCTTATTCAAATAATAAACACAATTCATTTATTCAATGTACACCAATTATTGAATCGACGAATGAACATTCATTAGTTCAATGATCACGATTCATTGATTTTATTTAAAATTTTCCTCGTCGCAATGAACGAGTTCATCATATCAATAATACAGCATTCATTCCAAGTAGCAAAAATAATAATCAATATTATGAAAAGGAATCAACAATCGAATGAATACTTTTCATTTGTTTGATGAATGGGATTCGTTAAAATAACGAACCCATTTAATGTACTCCATCGTGCAATTAATGAATGTATTCATCAATATTATGAACATCCTTATTCATAGCATCAATATCCAGTTCTACATTGACATAACGATTCCGTTCATTGGACCAATATTGATAAAACTGTTCAGCTACCGATTATTTTCTGTGCAGTTTTATAGCTCATTTCTTGACTTGATTTCCAGTTGAGACTGGGGATTGAATTATACAAAATATCTTGATGAGTAACACTTTGGGAGGGAAATCTATACATTTCCTTGAATTTTTTTTTTTTCATTTTCTGACTCGAAGGTTATTAATAAATATATAAACCCATGAAAAAATTAACGGCAAAGTTAAAAATTCTGAAAACAATTGAAGTCATTTTGGCATTCAAATTGAATAATTAGAGAGATGTAGAAGAACATCTGATGAACAGTTTTCGAGGAAAAAAATAAAAACCTAATTTTTAGAGTTTTTTTCAAGTTTTCTCAAAAACTCAAAGATAGTTCTGCTACTGTCCACAAGGTATTGCACAGAATTATTGTCACTGTCATATTTACTGTAAAGCGTTGCCAATAGTTCTAGACAGCGGTAACCGATGTAATTTGTTTAATTTTTCGAAAATGAAAGTAACGTCGATAGGTATTTGTCAGTTCATCAGTTGGATGTTGGATTGGTCCGCCTAGAGCCTTGGAGTACTTGGACAGAATTAAAGAAGTATGTAAGTAATAAGTTTTATGTTTTGCTATTTAATGCTTCAACTGTAAGATGTGCTCTACTGAGTTCTAGCAGTTTGTCAGACTCTTGTTTTTTCCTTGCACAAGCAGTGCATGCTTTGTAATGGGCTAGGTCCGGTAGACTACGCAAGTACTCGAGTCTTTTATTGTCCCAAGCTGTTATGATATTCTTGGCAGTGCTACGAGGATGTATTGATATCTAGTTAGCCTAGACCAGTTCCCTGCATAAACAAAATATTGCGTTACCATAGCAACGAACAATAACTTATTAGAAGTGTCAGTGTAAAGTTTGACGTCAAAAAAGTAACCAAGAGTTACGCAATAAATTAAAAGAAAAATTATGTCCACCGGAATTGTGATAATCGAATAATTGGAGTATCGAGCCATCATCAAGTACCTGTATTTAAAAGGGTTAATAGGTAAGCAGATTCACGAAGATATGCTTAATACCCTTGGTGATCAATGTCCTTCGTATGCGACCGTGAAAAATTGGACTGCAAGCTTCAATAGAGGTAAATTTTCCATTGAAGTTGGTGACCGATCGGGAACGCCAGATTCTGTGTCAGTCCCCGAAAATATCGATCCAGTTCATGACATGATTTTAACAGACCGTCGAATTGGGGTAAGACGGATACCTGAAGCACTGAATACTTCATACGAACGCGTTCATCATATAGTTCACGTCAATTTGGACATGAGAAAAATTGATGCAAAATGGATCCCCAAATGTTTGAATGTTGACCAAAAGCGTGCAAGGCTAGTAGCATCGCGTTCGATCTGTGCTCGATTTGAAAACGATGCAGACTTTTTAAACCGAATTGTTACTATGGATGAGACTTTGGTACATTTCTACGATCCAGAAACAAAGCAACAATCGATGGAATGGCGACACTCCAGTTCTCCAATACCTAAGAAGTTTCGTGTCCAAAAATCTACTTAAAAAGTTCTTGTTTAAGTTTTTTGGGATTGCCATAAAGTAATCATGATTGATTTTTTGGATAAGGGTAGAACAATAACTGGAGATTACTATTCGACATTACTGACCACTCTACGGAAAAAAATTAAAGAGAAAAGACGCGGAAAGATATCCAAAGGTGTTTTGTTTTTGCAGAACAACGCTCCTGCACACAAATCTCATGTTGCCATGCAAAAAATTCGTGATTTAGGGTTTGAATTACTAGAACACCCCCCTTTTTCACCAGATTTTGCTCCGTCTGACTATAATCTCTTTCCTCAACTGAAAAAAAGTTTGAAAGGTCGTACATTTTCTTCCAACGAGGAGGTAATAAAAGCTTTGAAGGTCTGGTATGGTATGAAATGTCTAGAGACGTTGCAGGTTCGCTGTAATAGATGTATCCAATTAAGAGGAGAATACGTTGAGTAATAAAATATTTTGACATTGAAATTTTGTTTGGTTCTATGGTAGGCTAAGAATTATTCAATATATCCTCGTATATGCTATACCGATTTCCGGTTCTGGTACTTCGGTACCGATTTTAGGGTACTTCGAAATAGAAGCTGATATTTGTTTATGGATGAAAACATCACTAGTATGTTCTTTCCAATCTTTCACTTTTAATTGGTCGTATGTACTAGCAGTAAAAATTAATATACGAAAATTTCATCAACTTTAAAGTTAAAAATGTTCTTGAAATAATTTAATTTCTAAGTAAATTCAAGGGTGTTTCAGCTCTAAATGTTACACACTTTGTACCTTCTACCCTCATAAACTCGGAAGGGTCATTCTTCTTCTGAAAACTGTCGGCGATCCTACACTGATCGAAACGCCGTGTTCAATCGAACAAAATTCAGATAATAAAAGTCCAAAACACAATCAATAAATGAACCTACCTGTTCCGCTGGTACAGAACCTCTAACACATCTTCGGTCCCTGTTCGTGATAGTTCTGTCAAAACTCATGCATCTCGTTTTCGTAGCAGAGTGGGCTGGATCATTGTGTGGCAAAACTATAGGAAAACAGTGTTCTGGCACGTTGGCTAGTTCTAGAAGCTGGCCATCGTTTGAACAACATCTGGTTTTATAGTGTTCTGAAAAAAAAATCCAGGTAATGAAAAATAATGTAAAGGATCTGGTACATGGTCATCGTAGTACTTCTAAAAAATTTTGTCTGTAAAATCGAATTGGCTTATCAGAGTTATAGAAGAAAATTACACAAAATATTGTTGTAGTGTGCCTGGAAATAAGTGAAACATAAATATTGCGGGTTGTATAATTTTGAAAAAGTTCAACCAATTCAAATTGTCTAATGTAGCCGTTACTACGTTGTAGTTCATTATAAAAAGTAAGTAATGAAACTTCATATGTTTATATACCACTCTTTTCGTAACTAATGCAACTGCACTTTCGTCCTATATAGATCAAACGGATGATAACCAATTTCCTTGGCAAGTAGTCAAATAGTGAGGGGTAGAAAAGTGAGTTCATGGGTAAAAACTAAACGATGAATTTCTCTCAATTGATTTAAGTTTGCCCAACCAGAATCGTTGAAGGCATGAGAATCTGATACAACAATTTTGTATTCCCTGCAGCCAAATAGCATTACTTTGTTATAATGCGTTCTGTAAAAACAGTTACTGTTTGCAAATTTGGAAAATATTAAAGTCTCGCAGATATTCAATGTCAATTTTTCGAAAAGACACGTCGTACATCTACTTGGAAATAACTGCTGGACTACTTCAAAGGGGTTTTTGCCTAAGGAACCGACATGTTTTGAGAATCTCAAATCAGTATCTAGCTGATTTGAGCCGGTCTGGGCATCACCCTCACCAATCTTTCTCCCCAACTTTTCGACGTCATCATCATTGACGTCGAGGTAAATATCTGGTACATAGGTGCCACTATGAGGCAATGACCTTGAGATATCTTTGTGCGAATTCGAAAATATTCTTGTTGTATGTCAGTTTTTTTGTACTCGTGGTATGTATTTGACGTCGGTGATGACATTGGTAATATATAGGAGAGAATGATATTCTCTTATGACTTTCATGTATACTCCCTACAAAGTTTCAAGTTTATAAGGAGTTCCTACAAAATCCTTCGGAGACTAACGTGTAACATTCCTTCATCCTCAATACGATATTTGTACAGAGGACACGCGTCTGTCCACCACAGAAATCCATCGATGAAGATATGCTCTCAATTCTGTTGCTCCCTTTGAGAATAATGTGTAACCTACAAACATTCCTCATACTCGAATACTTTGTCTGTATACCCGTCATACTACGTATAAACAACAGTAAATGAAAAACCCATTGAAGACTAATTACTGACGGATGCAAGCTCTTGTTTTTTGTTCTAACATGTTGAGTGGTTGTGGGGGTATTTACTTGAGAGTATTGATCAACATTGTCTGATCTTGTCTTGAAAAATAGGGGTCAAGACAAGGTAAATAGGCATTAGCCTGAAGAGCTGGAAAGGATGGGAGCTCTACTTCAGTTTGGTGGTTTTCACGAGCTTTTCTCATTTGTTTGAATTCCACAAACCACTTCCATTCCTCTCGTTCCTCGTCAGAGATCACTTGCCGAAAAGCAGGAATTTTACTATTCGTGCGGCCGTTTGATGAAAGTTTCCGCTTGCCAGTGGACCCCCTTCAAGGCTATTCCCGGTGCTAGCTCGAGAGACATTGAGACCCGAAATCACTGAAATATTGTCAGGAGTGCGGAGGCGGTTTTGTTCGAACATCCCCGCTTCGTTCATTCTTGAATCTATTTGCAAGTCTCCAGAAATATTGAGTGGACTGAAGGTCCCTGAACGTAACGTATTACGTTCTAAATTCTGGAATGCTTCCAAAATTCGGCTTGGAGTGCCGGTATTTTTCGGGGTTTGAAATTCCCCAGCGGGTTGACCGCCAAAAGTCAAAAAACTAGGTGAGGACCTCAAAGGCCTGTAATCAAAATTTTGAGCTGAAATTTCCCTCAGACTCAGATCACGCCTTGTATTCTGATCAACAGAAAAATTGTATCGAGGTTCATCATTATTGTCTTCATCAGGACAGCCCACAACGTGACTTTTATCCATATTCACATCATCCATACTACAATGCGCAGGGTTTCCCCTAGGATATGCAAATAAATTTAAATGAACCGCTTTTTGAGAACCCAAGTGGTAACTAGATTCTGTGGTGTTATTTTCGACGCGACGCGATTCAACAACCACTTGTGAGCGCTTCGGAAAGAATGCGTGGGGCCCGCCTTCCTTGACGGCCACGCCTGGTGAAACCCTTGGGTTTCTATTGATTGTGGGGTTCTACAAACTAGAGCCTAGAGAAAAATTATTTCTAATAGAAAATGTACCACTTATAGGAGCAGTTAGGATGGGCTCTGAGGCTGGATGTTTCTCAAACAGAGAATAATCAAGAGCTTGGTTGGATAGAAAACGCGTACAATTTTTGGCGGGGTGAAGTACACATGAAGTTGGTTGAACTTTTGTTTGTCTGCGATTCCTCGAACGTAAATTGTAGGACATTAGGGGAATGTCAAAAGTGAAGTTACTTCCTAAAAAAAAATCCCAAATACCGTGATTTATACTCAGTAAATTCCCCTAAGACAGAACTAAATATTGCGTACAAAGCTAAACCCTATATTCAAATAATCTCTGAAAGAAAAAATAGGTGAATATCACCTGTGCGGAATTCGCAAACATGCACTCATGCAGGAACGCTATATAACACAGTTCCCGCAAATATTTGCTGAAAATAAATCTATTGTTATATTATCCGCTCTGTACTCGGGAACGATAGTGCCAGGAACGCTATATATGAAAAAAAAAATAACAATCCCCACAAACATTTGCTGAAAATGGAAGGTATAGTTATGTTATATGACCTGTACTCAGAAGCTCTAGTGGCACAACCAATAGCACCATAAAAACCCTCAAGGAAATACTCAACACTGCACCGCAACAATCGCAAACCGCAATAATACCGCACAATAATTAAGCCGTGGCAAAAACTCTAACTCGTTGACGGACAGTAATCACTCAAAAATAAACGACTCCCGTCTCGTTCGAACCAAAGCCCGACGCTAAGTGTCAAAATGACGCTCAACGCTAAGTGTACTATTCGCGTGTCGTCCGAACCGATCTCCTGCCCTTTTCGAAAGCTATGACCTCACACACACTAATTTCTCAGAACTTTACGCCAGGCAAAAAAAAACATTTTGTCTGCCTACCATGTGTCTCACTTTTCCACAGACCTGCAGATGGCCATTGGGATACTCACACAAGTATCTCAAAGACTTTTGGGTGTTGCACGTAGGAGAACAACAGGTTGAAGAAAATAACAGTTCTTACAAAAAAAATCGAATTCCTAATCAATTCTGTGCTTTTTAGCTTGTTTTTGTTAGATTCTGACTACTGTTGTATCTCTAGTCAGTGAACTTCAAACGATAACGTGTTCGTAGAACTCATCACACTGTGGTTCATCAAATTCTTTGATTGATGGAATACCGGTTAGCTCCCTTAATGTGCCTAGCCGAATGGATCTATCACTTTCTGTGAGGATACGGAGTGCTTTGTTCTGCATCCTATCCAGACTCACCATAAGAGACTTGGGAAAGCTGCAGTACACTGGACAAGCATATGTCTTCGTTGGTCGGATGATCTGCTTGTAGATTAACACCTTTTTCCCATGGCCAGCTTGGAACTCCTGGCTATCAATGAATATGTCTTTTTTTATTGGACCCGCATCCCGTTGGATTGCAAAGCTGACATGTCTCCCGAATGTTTATCCTTTGTCCAGCTGCATCTCCAGGTATTGCACAAAGTCTGACTCCGGTTACCCAGAGTCCTGAATCCTCCAGATGCTTCTGCGCATACACGTTTCATTCGCTTGGTGAATATCATAAGCTCCAGTTTGGCCGGATTCAACACTATTTTGTTGCTCGCCATATACAGCACGACTTTTTTCTTCAGATGGGTTTTTGACAGAGCCGCTGCTGCATTGGAGGTAAATACCCAGGCATATATTGCAGTGCATTAGGTATATATAGCTGTACTCGTTTTTGCTGAATCTCCGGAAAACATCGTATGGAGTGAGTACGGAAGTGGTATCAGGCTCGATCCCAGCGGCAATCCTGATCCGACCCAACCTTCTTCATTGCTGAGCTGGTGTCAATTACTCTAACCTTGAGAGTCCTGCTGACTAGGTAAGAGCCCAATTATATCATGTGATCAGGCACGCCTGCTCGCAACCCTTTCCCCCTATCCAGAACGTATCGAACGCATTCTGGATATCCAGCAGGATCATAATTGTGCTGAGCTTTCGAATGAAGCCTTTTCTCACATCGTAGTAAACCGGGCAATCTGAGATGTAGTTGAATGACCCTCTGCCTACCATTTTTTTATTGCTGCCTTTTAATTATACCATTGATGATGCATATCATATCAGTGCACGAGAGACTTCGTTGGTTGGGAGGTTCCTGGGCAGAATTGCAGTCGACCTCATCAATGCCAGCAGCCTTGGGGAGCCTCTTTAGGGTTTCTTCAACCTCCTCGAAGTTGGTGAGCAACTTCGGGAAGGCTCCGTATTTTATTCTTTTTGGTGTTGCTCTGAACTCTCTGGCTCTTCCAGTAATATTCTTAGTACTAGTTCTAGCCCTAGTCCTAGATTTTGTATTCTGGGGTGGGGTCGGCACCTGTCTAGAAGGCACTCTGGCAGTATTCCAGAAACATCTCTATCTTTTTGTGATTAGTCATAGCATACTGGTGACAATTCCCTATAGAGACATCTGCTCTATGAAATTGTGCCCACAATCCAGGCTTTCAAGTTTCTTCTTTCAGTTTTCTTTCTAGTGGATTTTTATAAGTTTATTAATTTTCGGGTTCAAGTTCATCATGATCTCATTATGAACTAGGTTGCGGTCCATTCCTTATAATACAATTCTGAAGTTTCTAAGATGTAATCTGGTATGAGATCCCTATCCCCTCTCTTTGCTTCTTTCCAGGTAGTGGCATCCCAGGCTGTCAGGATATAATCTATCCTTCTCTGAGTCTCTGAATCGATGATTTTTCCGTATTACCCAGTATTATGTTAGTTTCTCAATTCAGTACTTTTCTGTTCTCTTTTCAGTCAGTGGATCGTATAACACCTCATGACCTCCCAAGTTCTTTCCTCCACTGACTGAGAAGCGCACATAATGGTGTTTCAGACGTGTTTCAGACGTTCGTACTCACTACTGATGGTGCTGGAAGCGTGATCATTCCAAGGGAAATGTGTAGGGACGTCTGGGAAATCGATAACGACGTTGTTGTTCCTTGAATACTCCCAGAGCGTACTTCCATTTATATTTCGTACAACTGCTGTCCCTTGTCGTGAAATAGTTGTCCGGAGGTTTCATACCGTATGTATGTTTACCCAGCTTTCCAGCTGGGTGCCGGTAGGTTCAATTGAACACTATAATTTTGTGGGTAAGGTATTTGCGGTACACTATTCCTCACAAGGTTCGCTACCCCACCTCCTCTCATAACGTTAGGTCGGTCCACCCTGATGGTGTTGAATCCCTTGATTTTCATTTCATGGTCCTGTTAGAGCTCCGTCTCGAATGAGAGCACATGTGCCTGTACGATTTCCAGTTTTTGAGTGGTATTGGGATTTCTCCTCGGGATTGAGGTTGGGACTTTTGTTGGGATTGTTTTTCCCTTTTTTTCCTTCTCGGGGTAAAGTTCCGCAATGTCTCCAAAACCAGAGGGGCGTGGCCATTTGTTCAAATTGGGCAGGGCGAGCTGACCTAGTCCAGCACAGGCTCCCAAGCTCAGGGCAGTCCTTGTCATAATCTGCCAGAAATACCACTATTTTTGATTTTGGAAAAATACCCAGTGGGGTATATCCGGACGCGAGAGTTCAAATAGGTTCAAATGTTCGGCCAGTGTATAAATTTAAGCTCTTTTGGCTGAAATCTTCAGTCATCCAGGAGCCGCCCGAGGGCTCGGACAATTCCCAGGACAGAAGCTCTCACTTCTGGATGGCTCAGTAGTGTAAAGTTTATTGTAAATAGTATTTCTGGTTTTTAGGTATCTACGGCCTGGCATGCGAATTAATAGAACCTCGTTGGTTGGCAACACCAACCACATTAAGAAAGAATCCGTATGTCAGACACGTTCCTGCTGGTTATTCCAAATAAATGAAGAGCTCTGGAGTTGCTGAGTTTTTGCGACTATGCTGTACTTCAGATAGGTGGTCTGAGCTAGCCGGAAGAGGCGAAACACCCTACTTCCTACTATCCGAGTGCACGCATTTGTTGACACCTGCGATCTCTAGGATTATATTCCCCATCTGCAGCTCTAGACACTAAGCCTTACTCAGACGATGAATCAAAAGAATAAAAACAAACTCTTGGGGACATTTTTTTGAGATTGTATCTCCTCGTGTTGTGCTCTGATAAACCAGCCAGGGCATAATTGAACTTCACTCAACTGTTAAAATAGTCTTTAGGCCATTATTTATTCAAAATACTTACGAGTTTGCGGGTTCCCAGCAGTCATACTCATATCATGAGTGATAATCTGAGAGAACTGCATGGCAATCAATGTAAATATCGGATCTTCTACAGGAATGTCAGGATAGAGAAGCAGGCTGATTGATCGAGCTAAGGGAAGATCTCTACCACTTTTGGCTAATGGTGGGTTGCTGATTTCTGAAAAGGGAATCGATTTATTACTACATATCTAAATGACACTTCCTCAACATTAGATACAATTGGAAATTTGTTTTTTTTTTCTGGAAAAATGCCATTACTTCCCCCCAAACCTGAACAATCCATTATTAATAGGTATCTACCATAGAAATATATGTTATATACCTACTCTAGAATGCTAATTCCGCCAATTTTCACGGCGAAAAGCATGCCGCGTATGCGACCCGTTTACGATGTGCGCATGCGCGTTATCAGTGTAGTTTGGGTAGATCGTTGCCAAGTTTGAAAATGATTTGGTGTTTCAATTCAGAGTTTTTTGTTATGAGGCAATAAAACACATGTCATTTGAAACAGAGAAATTTGACAGCCTATTTATGACTTTTTAAAACTGAAAATAACCTTTTAGAGATAGATTACTCCGAATTTTAGACGCGAAAGAAACTTATTTAAAACAATAATGTATCCTATGCTACTGTAATTATAATGACCGTGCAACAGTGCTTTTTCATCAACAGGAAGACGGTTTTTAGAATTTCAGATTTTCTCTTGTCGTTTTGTGTTTTTGGTAATTGTTCTTAAGAAGAGACCCCAGCAGATCATTTGAGTGAGAAAATTGTAATTTGTGGCAGACATGAAGATTCATGTGAAAACGACAATAGAATAATTTGAAACCAAGTGCAGTACCAATACTGTGTCTGCGTAAGCATGCATAGCGAGTGATACAACTTCATGCCACACCGCTTATATTATGAGTTATAGATTCCTACAAAAATTACTAAACTTACATAGAATCGCATCAGAAAATGAATGTCGATAAGGAAGTGCTTTCCTTTGACGGTTAGGAAAATGCTTTCGGCCTCACTTTTTCATGCACCCCCATTGTGGAAATTGCACTGGGGTAATACAACCAGAAATACTCGTAGAAATAGCATGTTAATCTCTTCAAATTATTTAAATTGAATGCAGTTGCATATTTTGACTAAAAAAACAAAACCTCGAGCTTCCAAGCATCCAATTTGAGTTGAAATTATTTATGATATTAGCTGAAATAAATTTTCAGAGTTTTTTGTAAATTCAATTTATTTTCCAATCCAGTGATTTCTTGAAATTCGCACCGACGATTTAGGGTGGTTCTGTAGGTTTTTGTTGGTTAGCTACAGCTGAAAAATGAATGTGATACCAAAAATCAGTCGCTTCAGAGCGATAAATAATAATAATAACTGTACTCTACTTTCTGATGGCCTTTGCTGAATATTTGGGGTCATAGATAAGTGAAAATATGTATTCAAATTTGCTAAATACAAATAACAGGTATAAGTACAATGAGGTTTCTAACCGAGATTCAGAATTAACGTTTGTGTATCTTCACAATTACCATGATATTTTACTAAAACCGGGCCTGTTACAAAAATCACTAATGACGCGCATGCGCATTGCGGACTAGCCTGAACTTTTTATAACACTTTATACATACATGCCCTGAAGTTACTGAACTGCAGTTTATCGTACTTGTAAATGAAGACAAATCGAAAACCACTCTGTCATATTACATTCAGAATTTTATTGATGGAAAATTCTAACAACCAGTAAATTTCCAAACGTAAATGAGCCAACGCATAAACACAAATGGCTTTTCCTGTGTTCTTGGACACACACTGGTACTTCGGCTGGTTTTCTTGCTACCGAATATGATTGACAAATAGGGTGATCAAGGAACCCATTCCAAATTAAATAGTTTCGAGAATACAGAATTGAAAATTTTATGATAAGGAAATTTTACAAAATGATAATATTGGTTGAATGTTGATTTCATTGAAAATATGAACAGGATGTTCATTAAGTTGACTATTTTCTCAAACTGTCTTGATTGTAATATATTTTCACTGTGAAAATGGTAATTGCTCTTGACGACGGGATGTGAGTGAAAAATTGAGTTACTTATCTCTCTTGGGAAATAAAAGTTCAGAACGAGTGAATCAACAACATAACATGATATCTATGTCAAAAAATTGTCCATTGTCACATTCAGAATCAACTGATCATGGCAGGTTGAATATGAATTCTCATTTCAAGAAACTTAAAAGTATGGGAGCAGAAAAAAAGTTATGCAGTGTCTCCCATTTCAGCAGCAACACCCCCGTATTTTCTTGAAAATTGAATGATTTTAATTTTTTTTTTTTTTTTTTCACTACACATAAAACATATAATACCTTCCTTCAGGTTGATGATATACTCGTATATTCATTTCATACCAGGGTTTTTTATTCTGAAACCAACACTAGATCCTGGTTCAGGAAACCACCAATTCTCAGTACCTGGTTCATCGAAATGTACAGGGTGTCATCTTTAACCGGATTTTTTTTTCATCATTAGTGTTCGGTTACTTCAATACTTCTCTTACAAGTGATAGAGTACAAAAAAAATCAAACGATGAAGTTGAAAATATAAAAATATTACTTTTTCATGGCTAGCACGAACAGTTGAAATTAACAAATGGGAAAAACACACTAAGAATTACTTTTAGCACAAAAGTGATAGTAGATTCTGGTACAGAACATCCTGAAACCCCCAAACCCTTTCCTGCTGAATATAATTATGAAGAGTGTCATCTGTAGCTAACAAAATTATTATATTCATCTATATTGTTCAGTTGATTTCAAAATTCTTTTCTCTAGTTACGAAAATGTTCATGTGATCCTGTGAATCATAGTTAATATTTTTTCTAGCTCCTTGTGACACCGTGTATATTTTTATGATTCAAGCATTCCTTTCTGGCTATTTTAGGGTGGTCTGAACCAAAATCCGCTGTTACTTTTGTGCGTAAACAAATTTGTAATATGTATTCCCCACTTCTTCATTCATCAACTGGCAAATGCTAGTCATGAAAAAGAAATATTTGGGGACTTTCTACAACTTAAATTGAAAATTTTTGGGTGATTTGTGAACAAAGGATTCTTAATTTTTTTTCAATTCAACCCAACACTATGGATGGATGAGAGTTTATAATTTTTTCAGCTTCAGGTGACATCCAGTATATTTTTATGATTCGAACATTCAGGTCTAGGTATTTTAAAGTGTTCTGAACCAGAATGCTCTGTTACCACATGTCGCGATGTGATCTTATTTGTGGGAAACCTACCTATTTCCTTTAGTTTCAGTATCTTAAGTATCTAATAGCCTAGAAAGAGCTCATAGCTTATAGTGATCTCTGAATGGAATTATTTTATGAAAGTGCTTAGTAATCACGAGAATTTAATGAATAAAACTGCACTTTTTGTCAGTGCTTGGCACAGCTCTGGGTAACACCAATTATATTTTATGTTTCAAGTATTTAGGTATGTGTGTTTTATGGTGTTTTGAACCAGAATCCACTTTTACTCTTTTGCTTGAAAATATCCCTAGTGTGCTTTCACTATTTCACTTTTCACATAGCGATATTAACTTCTTGAGAAGAACAAAACTTTAGATGACCATCCATATGGCTTCAGATCCCTCAGATCTACTTCACAAATGGTAACAGATTTGGTTCAAGAAATAGCCAAAATACATACAAGAGCAATCAGTGTGATTTGACAAGAGCTTTCGATAGTTGATTTTATTGAAAATATGAACAGGATGTTCATAAAGTCAGTGGTGGAATCATCTGCGACTGAAAGTTGAAATTAAGTTGCTATTTTCCATCGTACAGGATAACCTCTCCTGGAAGGGATTCATGTTGTAAAGAGAAACATTCACAATTGAAAATTGAACCAATACATGACTTCTCTGGAAATAGAAAAAACCTACGATAAAATTGAAGTTACTTTTTTGTAATATCTAACACAAAACAACTACTTCCCTGGCAAAAGCTACGCTGGACATTGAACTACATCTGATATATATAACTTGAGAGAAAAAAAGTGAAAGTGAAAATTTGCATTTTCATTCAGATAGTTGATTATTTATTAAATGCCCAGTATCCATTGGAGATTCTCATCTATAAATGAGATAACGAAGAATATTATTCAGAAGTATCACTCAGAGAAATTCGCTCATTTCATTGATGCGTGAATTGCATCTCTTTCGCTAGGCCTCCAATACATTTTGGTCGACAAAAATCTATTTCACTCTTCTAATATCATCAGGGGGGTCAGAAGAATTGGAAAACATACTCTTCAGAAGCAATTTCACACTGTTATGATAGAATTGTTGGACTATTTCTTGTGCGGTGAAACTTTGAATATATTTTTCTGACATTAAACCTGTCATGGGTATGGCATGTTGATTTTATTGAAAATATGAACAGGATGGTCAAAAAGTCAGTTGTGGAATTATCTGCTACGCTGGACATTGAACTACATCTGATAGATATTGAGAAAGACCCTATATAACTTGAGAGAAAAAATCTGAAAGTGAAAATTTGCACTTTCATTCAGATAGTTTATTATTTATTAAAAGTTCAGTTTCCGTTGGAGATTCTTATCTATAAATGAGATATAAGTTTCACCGCACCAAAAATAGTCCCACAATTCTATCATTACAGTATGAAATTGCTTCTGAAGAGTATGTTTTTCAATTCACCCTACCTCCCTGATGATCTTAGAAGAGTGAAAGAGATTTTTGTGAGTAAAACTTCTGAATAACATTCTCCCTTATCTCATTTATAGATAAGAATCTCCAAAGGAAACTGGACATTTAATAAATAATCAACTATCTGAATGCAAATGCAAATTTTCAATTTCAGATTTTTTCTGTCAAGTTATATATGGTCTTTCTCAATATGTATCAGATGTAGTTCAATGTCCAGCGTGGCTTTAGCCGGGAAAGTTGTTGTTTTCTCTTATATATTACAAAAAAGTAACTTCACTTTTATCGTAGTTATTTTCCATTTCCAGAGGAGTCATGTGTTGGTTCAATTTTCAATTGAGAATGTTCCTCTTTAGAACTTTCGATAGTGTTTCACACGATATTTTGTTAGAAAAGCTCTTCAAATATGGAATCCGTGGTCAGCTCTCAGTCTAATAGAAACATATCTCAAAGAAAGATATCATTATGTATCATTTAATAATGAGACATCCAGCACTATTCAAGTTAAACATGGAGTCCCTCAGGGATCAGTGCTACGGCCACTATTATTCATAATATATATATATATATATATATATATATATATTTCAATGACTTACCCAAATTTATTGATAATGCAGAAATTTTTATGTATGAGGATGACTCAACTTTTCTAATTCAAAGTGAAAACCAAGAAGAAGTCGACAGAATATCCGATGGAACGCTGTCGAAACGCGAACTGTATTTTAACTATAATGCTCTTTCTCTCTCTCCCAATAAAAATAAGACAAAAGCATTTAATTTACAAAACGTAAAGATATCGAGAATGAGAATACAGTAGAGAAAGTTCTTAGCTTCACTATAGATGCCGAACTCAAATGGAAAACTCACACTAAGGAGATAAATAATGAATTATCTAAGAGTCACTTTGTATTGAGAAACGTGAATGGGGTATTATTTCTAGAAGTACTGAAGACGATTTATTACGGTATGGTGCACTGCCACCTTACCTATGGGACCCTGTTAAGGAGAACTAGCCCGGGGTGTCTTGAGCTACTAGTTAGCCAAAAAAAAAATTATCCGTACCATTGCAAACGTGGGGCCACGAACACTCGCAAAGCCAATTTTTATTTGAACAGAAAATTTTAACACTACCTTGCATATATACAGAGTTAGTCAAATGTATGGAACCGCCCAGTTTTCTCAGTTAATATGAGAGTTATTGAAACATAGTTTGGATGAAAGTTGAAAGGTATTTCACTCTGCATCTTTATGAGAATTCAAATATTTTTTAGATGTGCCATCATATGTCATGTTTGATATCGCTAGATAGCTTGTTTTTTCTCATTCCAGTAGTACTAATATCATCTCAACTCTCTTGATAGAAACAGTGTGTTTCGTATTTTTGTATTCACCTCTGTAATTCACTCACCTATTGCTTAATTTGGTCAAAATTTTTCTCAATCATAGAATGTTGCCAGGTGGATATTTCAATTGATATGGCAATTTGATTCAGACAGTGGCGTACGTGAGTTTTTATGAAAAATATATTTTATATGTGCTACATTAACAGTTGTTTCATTGAAAAATTTCACTTACGATGTTTACAATTACCATTCGCCTCAAAAAAATGAGTGATGGTCTAGAATATTTTCAAAATTTACCTCAAGGCTCAGCCATTCGAGACTTCACATTTTTTATCTCAGATCAAGGGTTCAAATAAAAAATTAGTTCCCAGAGCTAATAAATATGTGAATAAAATAGCCGCATTTGTGTCCGGCAAACTTCTTTTCATTAAAAAAATAGTACGATCTTGAACTATTGAAACAAATAACTATATCAGTTTTTTTTTTCTCTTGCGTTCTATTTAGGAATAATTCGGTATTAGGGCAATTTTCCAATAGAAAAATAACTAGAATTGTTATTAGAAAATAAGAGAAACTTATGCATACGTACGCCACTGTCTGAATTCAATCACCATATCGCTTGAAATATCCAACTGGTCACATTCCCCGATTTAGAAAAATTTTGAACAAATTGAGCAATAAATAAGTGGATTACAGTGGTGGACACAAAAGTAAAAACCGATGACGTTACTTCTCCACCAATGGTACATCTAAAAAATTATTTGAATTCACAGAAAGGTGCAAAGTGAAATATCCTTCAAGTTTCAACCAAACACTTTTTCGATTTCACATTAACTGAGAAAAATGGGAGGATCCATACATTTGACTAACTCTGTATAATAGGAGCCATACTATGGGCACACAATAACAAACACAGAAACACAATGGGATCTCAAATCCACAATTACGATACCAGAAACAAGAACCTGTTCAGACTACCACCAGTGAACTTTAAAGTAACTATGAAACAAACGGAAGTTATGCCCTCTAGTGCCAGTTTTTTCATTTCCAGTTGAACTCCAGATTAATCAACTTATGGTTAGAATGTGATCCTTCAAACATCATTTTAAGAAAATCATTCACCATTTAAACTATTAGTTAGTTATCTGGAGTTTTACTTAATGCAGTTTTGGGATACGTAGAAAGCTGAAATTTCGGATGTAGTTTGACAATGTCCTGTGTGTTGGTTATCTACGAAAACTTGTTCTTCATCATACAGGGTCATTGAAAATTTGTGATTTTGCCGATAGATACAAAAGCGACAAAAAGTGCATTTTTTCAAATGGAACACCTGGGGATTATTTTGCCATATTTTGTACTGGGTAGATATGGAATGTAATGGAACATGTCATTACGGAAACTAGGAAAATATTTCATTAATAATAAAATGTTTGAGCGTTCATTAAGGTACATTTGATTAGAAAATAATCAAAATGGAAGACAATAATTATTCAAATGTAGTTTTGATGAAATTGTTCATTCTTCATTGTCAATGTGATAAATTATAGCAAGAACATGCAGAAGGTTGCACAAAGAATGATTAATATACAGGGTACTACAAATGCAATAGCTTTTTTGGAGACCTGCAAGATAAATATTTTTTTACACTTCTTTCTGACAGAAACTCAACTGAATTTACTTTTTGTCAAACTGATAAATTGTTTTGCCCTTTTCTGGTCACGGCATAGTACAGATTATTTTAATTGGGAGATATTACCTATTTCGAATAGTTATACTGGGAATTTAAAATGATGGATTATAATGCATATTGAAACGCAGATATTGTCGTGATCAATGCCCTTTGAATTGTTTTGGTGCACTGATCTATTGTTTCTTGTTGTTGATTGATTGGGTCATGACCACGGGTCGTTATCAAGTGCGAGTTTGATGACTGGCAAGTTGTACGACCGTGACTGTGCACACCACATAAAAACAAAACATATGGCTCTATATAAATACAATGGGAACAGATTGAAAATATAGTTAGTAATAGATTCCTATAGAGGAGAGAGCCCTAGCGCTCAGCTAGCCTTGTAGGCTAGGCCCTTTTGGCTTTAGCTTTAGGTATTGGTTTAGTGATAGTTTTAGGTAAGAGTTTTATTTGTCCCATATTATATTATTGAATGTCCCTTATTTTACAATGTGTATATAAGTTTCCCCAGTATCCCTGTTGTATAATAAATGTTTATATTCCTTTGCTACCCCTTGAGTTTCAATAGCTACCATCTGTAGCTTCACCCCAAGTCGCATTTAGTATAAGGAAAACAACCCCTTATACGACTCAGGATGCTACCCTAATAGCCCAAGTAACAATTTCAGTTTTGTGATAGCCCTCAGAAGGTTCAGAAGACCATAACAATCACAGCATCGATAAAACTGTTTTGCTGTAACGACATTCATAAAACCTCCTTAAAGCTGCTATAAATCTTCGAGGGCCCACTCTTATGAAGGTTCTCAGGGCTATTTTGAAATGCAAGCATAAAACCTGCTTGCCTTATTCGCAGGATTCTTAATAACCTCCTGAGGATCATTATAAAACCAAATCATGGGGCTGTTATAAACCTGTATGTCATTAATTAAGGTTAGAAAATATTTCATAAATAACTACAGCCAAAACGGACTTAAATTAATCTAATTCTTCAGTTGCGGAAAATAGGGCGACTAATTTACAAGCAAAAATATAATGATGGCGTCCTGGCAGTGATATATGAAGAATATATTGGTATTCAACAACGTGAAATGTCTAATATCATCTGCGAATGAATTTTTTTTGACAAAATGATATCAGTTAGGTGGTAAATCTGCAACGCGCCCCAATAACAACGCGAAATTAAGAAAATAAACAAAATACCACATAAAATTAAAAAAATGTTTTGACTCAAATCTTTCCCGGAATGATTTGTACTATATCTAAATACAAATGAATACCAATAATTGTGTATTTCCTTTCCGTCATACACACCAAATTGCAAGAAACATGAATTGAAATTAGGATCTCTTTAGTTGTTCCCTCTGGTTGTAATAAAATATGGCTACCCTACCTTCATTCTATTTAGCTGCACATATTGCCGTCATAAAGTCGTTTCTCCTCAAAATAAACCATTTTAAAACCATTTTATCCTAAAAAAGTACGTTTGGTATTATTTAATCCAATTTCCAAAATATTTCGACTGTCAATTGTCAATCCCGCCTGACATTCGTCTTTTCGTGATCGACGTGGTCAGTATACTCAGTGTCTATACTCCCGTGATAAGTATTTGGTGTCTTAGTCTTGTGAAACGTTTAATTACTAATTATTTTTTCCAGTTATCTTTACCCAATGTGATTTATTTATTACCGGTTAGGGGGAGCTACTAGCATTTGAGTAGAAATAGTTTTATGCTTTGATTTTATAGCGGTTCTCGAGAGTAAATCTCAAAACCTTGATAAAACCTCATCGTGAGTTTTATTACAGAACCATTGCATGGACTTGAGGAGTGCTATAAAACCATAACAAAACTAAGTTTCTATGTGGATCATTTTAATACCAAAAAGATTTATCGTGTATGTGTATAAGCCATTGTAAAACCATCATAAAAACAAATATACTTAAATGCTTAATGGTTTTATCTTATAGCCTTCAGGAGTGTTTTGAAACTGATTCATAAATCTGTTTGCTCTGGTAGCGTATTAGGAATAATATATGACCTGCATAAATCAAATTGGGCATTACCTAACCTTCATAAAACTTTCATAAAACTGGGATAAATCCAAATAACATTTAAATTGTTACTTGGGAGCCCTAGTCGCGACATATGGTGGAGGCGCCTAGCTGGTTTCGAGGGTTAATTCTTCATAATTAACCCTACCCCGCCTCTTATTACTCCAACCATAGTCTATGGTGGAGGTGCCTAGCTGGTTCCGGGTGTTGATTCGTCATAATTAACCCCAGCCCCATAATTACTCCACCCATAGTCCAGGACTATGGTGGAGACGCCTTGCTCGTCCCGGAGGGTTAATTCTCCATAATTAACCCCATTCTGCCCCGTTTCACCCCAACCATAGCCTAAGAACTATGGTGAATGGGCTTTGCTCGTCCTGGAGGTTTATTCGTCTTAATTAACCCTATTCAGAATTGTGTATTAGATGTTTCACGGTATCTTCCTCTCAGCCAGTAAAATATAAATGTGAACATAGGAATTAGTGAATTTTGAGTAATATTTTTTTTTTATAGAGCAAACATTTTTTTTCCCAATAGTGTATTACTAACAGTATAGAAGTTCACTAGCTATTTTCGTGAATATTTGGTAGAAATATTCAAAACGAATTTGAATTAGGCCTAATTTTAGTAAGACTGTTATAGAAATGAGCAAAATTTTGCTACTTTTATGAATTTTTCCTGCCAAGGGAATTTTATACCGAATTGAGGAAAAGTTATACAATTCGGAAAAACTCAAATTTACTCTTATAGGCTGTTCCTACTCAGACGTAATGTTATTGCATAGTGATCTCATGTTTTATATATTTAATGGAAGGTTTCGAATAATTTTAATAGTTTTTATGGGATTTGCAGACAAAGTTTAGTGTGTTGTACGAGACCTTGCACATACATCCCGGAGAAGGACGCAAATGAACACTGTTCATCCTCAGTGCAAAGAGGGAAATGTACCTACTATACCCGCTGGAAATAATTATTTTGTTGTTAATAATAGAAAATGATTTTTTTTTATTTATTAGGAACCGTCGATAACAACAAGGACCAAGAGGTACACGATGAATATGAAAAATATTGCGGGTATAAGGAAACTAAATAAGGTGAATGAAAGAATGCAAAAAATATAGGCGAGATGATTGTTTGAATGAATATGAGAAAGTAATGTCGACAGTATGAATAAATGTGCGAATATTGATGTCAAAAATACCTTCATGATAAGTATGTGTCACTGTGTAAAAATGCGAGTTCTATTGAGAAAACTGTGGAGAAAAATGTAGATGAATGCCCGAATGAAATGGCATGTTGAGAAATGTTGAGTAAGGGGGAAATATTGAAGCTGCATATTTGCCTGGAATTTTTTTGTGTCTGCTTTGAAAGTGTTGAGGATGAGGAGTTTGCCTCAATTGTTGTGAATGATGGTGATAAGTGAAAGGGTTGAAGGTATTTTTGAAACACACTTAATGTGAAGAATTTTTTTTGACAAGAATAGGGTCATATTTTTGAATTGAATTTTGAATTGCTTCACTTGTAAATGACATTGTGATGTTTTTGATTTTTTTTTGAAAAATATGTTCTGCTCTTGGAATTATACTCATGACGTCTTCGAAATATCTGGTGCAATTGGTGTATGATCGACTTTTTAATGGAATATCGTGATAAGAGAATATTTATAGGGTAATAGGTTACCTATGTCTATAACGGAGTTATAGAAGAATTGAATGACGGCCGGAAGAGGCTGTTGTGAAGGAGTTTGCAGGAGAGACGTAGGAGAAAATTCTCAATGTGGGATTGAGCGTCTATCTGCAGTATCTTACTCTTGAAGTGTTGCCAAGAGTTTTGAGATTTTTTGGTAATTGGTATATAGTGATATACATGCTCTTGATGGGTTTCCAAGAGAATCATTAGTGAATGATGTTGTTTTTTCTCGATGTGTTGCCGAGAAAATAGGTGAATTGCGATAATGTGAGATGTCGATGATCGAGAGAAACAGTTGCACGGAGAAATGTTTTTGTATGAATGAGTCATGAGGAATTGTAAGGAGTGTGAATACGAAATTTAAAGTATGTACTTGAACTGCAAAACAGAACATGTAATAGACAAAAATAACATGTGTCATAAAGGTAATAAAGAGGTCTAAATTACTAATTTGAAATTTGTGATTTAATGTGATTGACGATTTGTATGACTGTCCTAACCAAATTGATGGCATACCAGTGTTACACTCAAGATGGTGATCAGGAGGCGTGAACTGATATCTAACATTCACAAATTGATAAATTGTAATTTGGCCATCCCGATAACCTCAAATGATATTTTTTCTGAATCATATGAAATCAATTTCTCATTCACAAGAAGCATGAATATTCGAAAGTATAACGTAGTTGGCAATAGTAAATATTGAAATGAATCATAACAAACACTCATGTTTTGAAAACACCTAATTTGTTCAACAATTATTCATCCGTAGTCGAATACTTTTGCAATTTAACGTTTCATGTCCTCAAATTCAATTTAATATTCGAATTCGAAAAACTTGTTGGTAATTCGAATAAAACTTTGAAAACTATTAATTAGATATCCATTTAATGCGAAATTATGATTATTTATATGGAACTTTGTTTTGAGTAGAATGATTAAGGATTAACCTGTTAAAAAATAAGATATATTGAATTTTTCTATTACTCATAGGAAAAAACTAATCGTAATAAATATAATTATGAAAAAAAATAGGAAATAGTAATAGTTGTAATCGTTTATTTTTTGATTGTTGTTTGATATAATTATGTACTTATTTGTATCTTGTTTCGTTTCTCGGTTATGGTACACACACAATCCTGTAGAGAAGAGATCAGGACAACCGAATACCCAGTCTGGCATTTCAAGAATAGAATTTGGACACTCAACATGGCTGGCAATAACTGAGAGCGAGAAGCTGCGATATTCAATATGGTTCAAAAAGGGTTGGAACACTGGATGAACTGAATAATCCAGATGTTT
This sequence comes from Chrysolina oricalcia, assembly GCA_944452925.2. NCBI lineage: Eukaryota > Metazoa > Arthropoda > Insecta > Coleoptera > Chrysomelidae > Chrysolina > Chrysolina oricalcia. The sequence continues at coordinate 43,125,085 of OX101824.2, forward strand.
CCTTCCCAAAAAGTGGAATGAGGATGCTGAACGTGAGTCCGGAGAGGATCCCAGAAAGAATAAAAAATAACAGCTCCCAAACGCAGGAAACACAGGTTAGATGGTATCAAAGATCGGCAGCAAATCAGGATAGAGAGGCTGTACAAAGGAGTCGAGCACTATACGAACTGAGTAATCCAGACTCAATGGTACCCAGAAGAGAAACCAGATAATTGCCGTTGCTGTTCCTGAAACTGACCCGAAGGATGTTCCAGATGCTGTGATTCCGAATACTTGCAGTCCCAGAATGTGGTAGCGCTGGTAACGCCTACCGTAGCTGCCAGTCCCACCGATGAATGTTTGTCGACAGCCAGTACCCAGGGTGCCAAACGATGCAGTCCCTTTCCGTTTCGAGCTGTGTTACCGTATACGGAATACTCTAGAAATGCCAGAGCTGAAGAAACTCATGGTATCAACAGGACCAGATCCCGTCGCGGTGTGAGTACCTACCATGTAATAGGACCCAGAAAAATATATTTTTTGTAATTATTTCAGTATTATTAGAATAGGGCACTTGCTTCGTATAAAGGTTTCGTAGGTTCATGTTTATATTTTTAAGCTGGGGTCCAGCTTTTTTAGAAGGTATGCATATGTCGTGATCAATGCCCTTTGAATTGTTTTGGTGCACTGATCTATTGTTTCTTGTTGTTGATTGATTGGGTCATGACCGCGGGTCGTTATCAAGTGCGAGTTTGATGACTGGCAAGTTGTACGACCGTGACTGTGCACACCACATAAAAACAAAACATATGTCCTTATATAAATACAATGGGAATAGATTGAAAAGACTATCTTTTCCTCCTATAGAGGAGAGAGCCCTAGCGCTCAGCTAGCCTTGTAGGCTAGGCCCTTTTGGCCTCAGCTGTAAGTATTGGTTTAGTGATAGTTTTAGGTAAGAGTTTTATTTGTCCCATATTATATTATTGAATGTCCCTTATTTTACGATGTGTATATAACTTTCTTCAGCATCCCTGTTGTATAATAAATGTTTATATTCCTTTGCTACCCCTTGTGTTTCAATAGCTACCATCTGTAGCTACACCCCAAGTCGCATTTAGTATAAGGGAAACAACCCCTTATACGACTCAGGATGCTACCCTAATAGCCCTAGTCGCGAAAATATTTTGAATCTATTTTATATTCACTGCTAGTGCAAAAACAAGATTTCAAGAATACGCAGGAAATTCAATGAACGTACCACAGATGAATGAGAAAAATCAGAAGAATCGAACAGAATTATGCTGTGTTTGGGAATGTTGAGGCATCAAGAGGTGATCCTTCAAAATGTGTTGATTTCTGTGAATGAATTTCAACATGGACTTACGAAGTTCCAAATTTCCTTCAGAAAATTATATGGAAAATATTTGAATAATATGAGAACAACAGTTGTTAGGAACTTTCTGGCAATTTGCTTCGCATTGATATCGAAGATGTTGGTATCACTTGGACGGAGCCTCCCCTCACTGTAGACAAAAAGTGAGCAGATCACCGACCACAACTTTTGAAGATCGGTAGATAAGACGCTTGGTCATCGCGATCCCCAGATCTAACTGTTCCAAATTTTTACATTAAATCAAATTAAACAGCACTTCGAAAACATGAATTAGCGATTAATATGACCTCCATTTGTTTATTGATTGAAATAAAATTGATTTCTGCTCAAGATGAATCATGATATCTCAACAGACACACGTTTTTCAGATACCCTAAATGGGAGACTAAATTATCATGGAGATGAAAAACCGAACCAAGCATACTTTGTTCAAATCTGAATCAAAATTTTATATGACTGTATTTCTCGGTTCATGCAATATCAGTTTTGGAAAAGATTGTTTTGACAAAAATAGAAAATATCAATATACAATGAACAAAAACAGATATGGGACAAATTCGACAAAAATTAATCAGATATTCATTTGAATAATTATTGTCTTCTATTTTGATTCTTTTCTAATCAAATTTACGTAAACGAACGAGCGGACATTTTGTTATCAATGAACTAATTTTAGAATTTTCGTAATGACATCTTCGATGACATTTCATATCAAACCAATACAAAATTTATGGCAAAATAATCCAATTTTATAGAAAATTTGCTTTTATTTAGGAAACCTGACTCTTTAGGTATTTGAACATAATAAATCAGTTGATTGGAAATTCTATTGTCTTTCAGGATATCTGATAATATACAGGGTGTTCCATGTGAAAAAATGCACTTTCAATACTTTTGTATCTATCGGTGAAATCACAAATTTTCAACGACCCTGTATAATGAAAAATGAATTCCCCTGGTAATAACCAATACACAGGACATTGTCAAACTACATCCAAAATTTCAGCTTTTTACGTATCCAAATACTGTAGTAATAAACATTTAATCGAAGCCATGTTTCGCACAAAAAATAAGGAAATTATTGATTTTCTCGAATACCACTGGAGATTGGTGTGGGTAATTATCATATGGAAATGATTTAAAATCGATAGCGAAGCAAAAAGTGCAATAATATACAGGGTAGTCTATTCAAAATATCAAAGTTGTTGCTACTTTTCGATAGAAGCTGCAAAGCCGCAGAGATGTAAATATTTCAGATCGATAGAGCAAAACTGATTGTTCAAGTAACCAAATTTTGAAAATTATACTTTCCCTTTTTCCCGAAACGTCTAATAGGCCATCGAGTTTGGAACACCCTGTATATCTGACATACCTATAAATAATCACGGAGAATATTTTGCATATGAGGAAGACGATAACCATTCCGACTAACTGTATGTAGATTATCTGCTAAACCGTTTTCATCATGACACATCATAAGATTTAATTAAAGCAATAACTAGATTTTAATGGCCCACTTTAAAAAAAAAACACCAGAGGAGGTGAAAGTATATAACAAATTCCAAAATGCGTCGAAAGTAATTTCATCTCATGGAAGTCATGAAATGATTATAATTGTATCGAATACATCACATTCCGGTTTGTTACAGCGGTCTAGTAATAAATCATTGGGCTGCCAAAACATAATACCTAGTATGTTTTTTTTATATTAGCAGATGATTATAAAGTCGTAAAAATCTCGTTGCCGAATTGGTTCGGAGGAAACAATTAATCTTGAGGTCAAATAATAAACGGGAAATGAATATACAGTGCTTTTCTTTAATGACCCCTCCTTTTATTTTTTGAACGGGTCAACTCAAAAAATTGAAACTTGGGATAATGAAATTGATGCATGAATGATGTTTTAGATTAAATTGACAGATGAAACTTTCAAGATGGCGACTGGGCGTCATCTGTAAATGGCAAACTGTTGTTGTATGAAACAAACTACCTTGATCACTGATCTATATTATTCTGATGTTTTAGTAGTTATGTATAGTGAAGATTAGAGTTTGTTATGAAATATCAATGTTGTTATCAGAATAATAATTCTTCAAATAAAACCCATTTAAAAGTCTACCACTGATTCCACCAATAATATCTTCTCAACAGTTATGGACCCAGATCACGAATAAAGTGGTGTTCTGGTTAAAAGTTGTACCCAGTATTCTGTTCCTGTGAAGAAATTTTCGACATATTTCGAGAATCCTACATTTTCTAAACATATGTGTTCTGGCCTTTCTGGTGTAATTAAAAAGGCATTGAAGATAAAAACGTGGAATAATGGACAAGCTGAAATCCTTCGATGTGCAGAAGTTTGACGGACATAATTTCTCACTCTGGAAGTATCAAATGGTATAGTAATTTACGTAACAAGTCCGGAAAATACTGTTTTTTTGGACGAGTAGACCAAATTCTAGGACGAGCGGTAGCGAGTCCTGGAAGTCTGCGAATCCAAAAAAACTGTTTTCGGACGTGTTGCGTACACTATTTTTTCGGCAACCATGTAGAATAACAAATCAATGAGACGCATTTAGTCTATGAGACGAAGAGAGGTCGACTTTCACCCATCTGATAACCGGATGGAACGATTCCTAATTTGAATATTTCGAACATTTGAGTTCTTATTTGTATTATATATTGAAATTCGAACAGAAGATAGGTACCAACAGAAACATTCTAATTCTTATTTATATTAATATTTGTATTAAAATTCGAGCACTTCCCGGACTAAGCCGGGAAGTGCTAATTTCCCAAAGAAAAAGTGTCCGGGAAGTGAACACTTCCCGGATGGTTGCCGAAAAATTATCTTCCGTGCTGAAAGTTAAAGTGAACTTATCAATGGTACCTTTATTCGTCCGACCAAAGAATCAGATGCAAAACTAAAGAAAGAATGGGGAGATTCTAATGTTGAAGCCATGCTCATTATATCGATGTCAATGGAATTCGAATAGCTCCAAACCATCATGTGTTGCAGTACGACACCTGAAATGTGGAAACGTCTAAAGATAATCCATGACTAAAGGTGTGCACTGAATAAAGTAATGCTCAAACAACAGTTTTTCAACTAACGTATGTCTAAAACTGACAGCATTGCAAAACACGTCAGCCAAATTAAAGCTATGTCGCAAACGTTAGCCGATATTGATGAAAAAGTATCAGACATTGATGAAGTAGCTAAAGTTTTGGGAAGTTCGACAAATAAATATAGTTCCTTCGTAACTGCCTGGGATCCATACAACAACAAACCTTTAAGAATCTGACCGCCAGATTGCTGAAAGAAGAAATGAGGCTCTCTCAAGTTGGTGAACTATCGACAGCATTTGCAGCAGTTGATAATCCTAAGCAGAAAGTCAAATCATCCAATTCATCACAAGACTCCAAAGAAAAATCGAAGAAGGTACCGTTCTGCTATTTCTGTCATAAAAAGGGACACAAGAAGTTCGAGTGTAGAAAGAGACTCAACAAGTATGGTACGTCATCTCAAAATAGCCAAAATTTTGAATCAAATTCCAGAAATCAAGCTATGATCGCAGAACAGAAAAATATGGAAGAACCTGGTTGCGATACAGTCTGGCTTGCAGCTATTCTCAGTGGGAGCAGTATCCAGTAGAAATCACAAAGTAATTTTCGATCAGAATCATAAAGAGGTCAGGACTGCTAACGGTTTGGTAGTTTGGGGTGTAAAAGAAACGAATCACTCCTACAGAATGCTATTTGAAGTACCTGTAACAGAGCAAGATCCCAGGGCCGTCAGACCTTACTTATTTTTAAATAAACGAAATGTGTACGATTGAGTAGTGTTAGTATGTAGATACTATGTTCGCATGCCTACCTGCTTGCTTGTCCAGATGACCATTCTTAAGATATTAGGGAATCAAGGTACGTAAAAACACTACTCACTTATTTAAATTGCCAGTCTACAGATTTATTTCTATAACCCATGGTGGATCAGTAGACGGAGCTCCGAGTTCAAATCTCGTCTGCAACAATTTTTTTTCTTTTTCTTTAAACCCAGCAGACGCATCACAATAGGGTTAGCCATGTCGGTTGGAAACGGCTTCGACTCTGGGAAAATTTTTGTTTAAAAAGAAATTTAAAAGAAAACATAATTTTGGTAAATTAAAGATTTTGTTAAGATTTCCTTATGAGTAAAATCCCAGGGCCTTCAAACATAACTTATTTTTGAAAAGATAAAGACTTAGGTTCTGAGTGGTGTCTCATGTACTTTCAATACCTGCGTGCTTGTGGAGTTCATTCTGTGACACCTGGGCAGATACCAGGTGAGAAAGGTAACTAAACATAAATGTTACTTAACTTAAATTTGTGTTGCTGATTTTTATGTATATTTTGTTGAATATCACTCTGAAGTAATTTGTTGAGCTTTAAAGCGTTTGACAAAAGTTCTGGTATATGGAAAGCGTCTGACACTTTTGAAATTACTTAATAGTGATATTCTACAAAATAAACATAAAAATCAGCAATACAAATTCAAGTTAGGTACCTGCCCAGGTATCACAGAGCGAACTCCACAAGCACGCAGGTTTTAAAAGTACATGAGACACCACTCAGAACCTAAGCCTATATCTTTTCAAAAATAAGTCATGTATGAAGGCCCTGGGATTTTACTTATAAGGAAATCTTAACAAAATCTTTTATTTACCAAAATTCTGTTTTCTTTTAAATTTCTTTTTGAACAAAAATCCTCCCAGAGTCGAAACTGTTTCCAACGGCAATGGCTGACCTTAGTGTGATGCGTCTGCTGGGTTAAAAAAAAAAAGAAAAACAAATTGTTGCAGACGAGATTTGAACTCGGAGCTCCGGGGTGGTAGCTAGATACTCTGTCCACTGATCCACCATGGGTTAAAGAAATAATTCTATAGATTTGCAATTCAACTAAGTGAGTAGTGTTTTTACGTACCTTGATTCCCTAATATCTGAAGAATGGTCATCTGGACAAGCTAGCAGATAGACATGCGAACATAGTACATACTAACACTACTCAATCGTACACATTTCGTTCGTTTAAAAATAAGTAATGTCTGACGGCCCTGGGTTCTTGGACTATAATCGAACAGAGCAACTCAGCTGCAACTATTCAATTATAGCATAAGAGATTGGGACATGTGTACTTCCGTTCTCTGAACAGATGGCTGATAAAGGTTTGATTCAAGGTCTGCAGATGAAAAATACGGAAAACTTGTTTTGTGAAATCAATTTGGGAAGCAGCAAGAAAGCCCTTCAAGCCAAATTCAAACCAAGCCGACACACCCGGAGAGTACATTCATTCCGATGTTAGTGGAAAAATTTCCTCTTCATCTTGAGATATTCATAGATGACTGCACGTCCTACCGCTCAGCATACTTCGTCAAAACAAAAGTGACATCTTAGCGAAATTCATTGAGTTTCGAAATTTTATTGAAAGGCAGGCAATATTATCAAAGTTTTCAAAACACACAATGGGACAGAGTATGCCAATCAAGATTTCAAAAATCAGTTGAAGAAATTTGGCATAATTCACAAAAAAAGTGCTCCTTACACCGCTGGACAAAACGGACAAGCTGAAAGAGACAGCACGTCCATCACTGAATGTGCAAGAACGATGCTCGAAGATTCGAAACTACCGATCAATATGTGGGCTGAAGCAGTGAATACGGCAGTGTATCCATTAAACTGACGAACTTGCAAACCTGAAGAAAGTAGGACGCCTTATAAAAAATATGCCGGAAAAGAACTTCATCTTGATCATCTGAGATAATTCGGTGCATCAGCCTTTGCCCTAGTTCCCAAAAGTTTTCGGAACAAATTTGCCAGCAAATCTAAGAAACAATTTTTAGATATGATGCAGAAAACAAGAATGCAGTAGTACTGATCCTAACTACGCCTTTTTCGGAATTGAAAAATCCGTTTTCCCGTTTTCGTTGGATCTCGCAAAACTACACAAAAATCGCAAAGCTGTAGGTTGCAAATGGGTCTACAAAATCAAATACAAACCCAATGGAAGTGTAGATCGATACAAGGCTAGACTCTGTGCCAAAGGTTATTCCTATGTTCCTGGAATAGACTTCAAAGAAACTTTCGCACTAGTTGTCAGGTGAGATTATTACTATTAATGGCAACTGTCAGAAATCTCAAAATTTGTCAGTTCGATGTTAAAACAGCCTTTCTCAACGGCGATTTGCAAGAAGAAATCTACATGGAACAGCCGCAGGTCTTCTCCACTGATGATCCGGTTTTAGTGTGCACGCTGAAAAATAGTATTTATGGTTGCTGGAACCACATGTTTGTAGACTTCACATCTCCTTACGATTTCAAACCGCTGGAAGCCGACAAATGTGTTTTTCATGCGATATTCGAGAACAAGGATATTTACCTAGCCTTGTATGTGGATGGATCAAAACAGCCCATGGACATCATTTTGGAAGAACTTCAAACAAAATTCAAAATCACTTTCTGTAATCCCGAATATTATGTTGGCATTGAAATTGAGCACGATAGAAAACAGCAAAAGATGTTCTTGACTCAACGTTGGCAAAATTTTGGAAAAATTCAACATGGAAAATTATCATTCCAATGCTGTGCCTGCAGATCCAAATATCGTTCTCCAGTCAAGTGAAATGTCAGAAGAAGAAAGAAAATACATGTTACAAGTTCCTTTCAGAGAAGCCGTCGGTAGTCTGATGTTCTTGGCAATTGTATCACGCCCCGATTAATGTTTGCAGTTAGTCGTATCAGCAAATTTTTAAATAATCCTAGAGAAGAACATTAGGCTGCAGTGAAACGAATATTCAGATACCTGCAAGGGACTACTGATTATGGAATCTGTAATAGCGGATCAGAAATGGATTTGAGAGTATATTAAGATGCAGATTTTGCCGGAGACTTGATGAACACTAGACGTTCCACTACTGGATATGTCACTTTGATATCTGGGACCCCAGTGACGTGGTGTTCCCGTCAACAGCAATGTGTTTCAAGATCAACAACGGAATCGGAATACATAGCTGCATCAGAAGCTGCTCAAGAAATAGTTTTGTTGAGACTTTTTCTACGAGAAATTGGATTTGACATGAATGAAGCAGCTTCGTTGTATGTTAACAATCAAAGTGCCATTCAGTTAACAAAAAAATGTCGAACTTCACAAGCGAACCAAAATATTTTGACGTAAAGTACAATTTCATTCTAGAAAAAGTTGAGGATAATTCTATTGTTGTTCTCTATGTTGATTCCAAGAATCAGCTAGCGGACATTTTTACGAAACCGTTAACAAGAGAAAGGTTTTTGAAGAACAGAAGCGCTTTGGTTGTAATTTTCAGTCAGTCCTCAAAGAGTGGGAGTGTTGTATGAAACAAACTACTTTGATCACTGATCTATATTATTCTGATGCTTTAGTAGTTATGTATACTGAAGATTAGAGTTTGTTATGAAATATTAATGTTGTCAGAATTAGAATTAAAGAATTTTAATTCTGACAACACTAATATTTCATAAAACCCATTTAAAAGTCTACCACTCCTGAAGAGTGACTGATTTTGAAAATAATTGTTCCCTTTTAATTTTGAAAAATCATCAAAATTGGAGAAATTTTGACCAGTTCCGAGATGAAAGTAGCTACTGGACCACTAATGATGAGAGATTCATATATTTGACACCATGAAATATTTTTTTTCTCCAGATTGAAGTACTTCGGATGGATCTGTGCCTCCTTTCTCAGTGAATACCGAATCAATCGTAGGAATATTTGACACAAATGTATGAATTTGGGTCGAATCGAACACAACCAAAATGACTATCCTCATACTCACTGTCCCCATAATTTGCTGGCAATAACCTGCTGTATGGAGTATTTGGCGTTCCCAATACTGGATTTCTCAGATTGTTACACGATCCATCGAATGACCTATATTTGGTTTCTGGGCAGTCATCTGGTGGTGTTCCACATCCAGGGGCTCTTACCCCTCTTGTTCCAGATGGGGTTTGATGAGAGTTGACTGGACGGTGGACGAATGGAATGTTGGAATGACTGCCACTAAAAAGCAAAATGAAATGTTGATAAATAAAATGTCCAGCGACATGGTTCTTAAGAGATCCATTTATTTCAATAAATAATAAGTAATTAGGAATTTTAGATATTTCAGAGGCATGAGATATTATTAAAATTAAATCTGTGTTATTTTTTTCATGAGTAGTTCATCTCTTTTTATTTTTTGTTGAATTATTCGCTGTTTCAAAGTTGATAGTGTGCAACTCGAGAAAAGAAGCACAGGTAATTTTTACAACAATATTGTTATCCATCTCCTTCGATTTTTTGTTGAACTATTCAGAGTTTCAGTGTGTATAGTCTGCAACTCGAGAAATGAGGCGCAGGCTAGTTTTATAACGATATTGTCATCGTGTATCATTTTTATCAGCCAGTATTCAGTATTCCTTTTTCTACGATTGACACGAAACCTTGAAAAAAGCCAAACCGGATTAGCTACTGGAGAACAAATGAAATCAAAATATTCAAACAAAATATTCAACTCACATAATACAACACATAAGTACCTAACTTCCATGCATTGCAAATTGATCGGAAAAAAATATAACCAAGCTTTGACAGAAGCAAAAAGAACGTATAACTTTAATTAGATTTCACTGTCCGATAACAAAACTGAAACAAACAAAACATACAGGCCGTTTCTTTTATCATGTGGTAACATTGCTATATTCTAAACCGTAACAGACACGAAGACGATTAAATGGGAGAAAAGGTAACTATTGTGGAGAACAGTACAATGGTCAAAGAAAATTTACAGGGAGTCTCGCCCTTCCCGAGTTATACAGGGAAAACCAAAAATGCTGTTATTTGTTTTTTACGAATAGAACTGTTATTTCTGAAAATATAAAAAAATTTATGAGGAAAGTTTTAATGTATTCTAAATGTACTATAAAAATGTAACAATGAATCTTTGATTAAACGTTTCGTGTCAACACGGCCACCATCAACATTTCTTTTTCAAATACGGACCTTTCTATTTTAGTACAAATATTGATAAAGCGATAAAATCACAATTCAGTGGTATATCACACTTGATATTTTTATAACGTTTCATTTAAAATAACTAGCATCCTCAGTGACAACAATTTTTAATTACGGTCCTGTCGTTAGTTCTTTTGTAAATTATTTTGACTTCTTCAAAACCTATTCAACTATTGGCATACTTCAGACTTCACCCAATAATTTCGATAAGAAGATACCCCAACACAACGAACATTCGTATTTTTCCTTCTTGGGCATTTTTGTATTACAGAAATCCTTGTTTCAAGGCTGATTTCTTCTGAATCAATTATCATACTGAATATTTCTATAATTCTCAATCCTGGAAGTAACGAAAATATTAGTTTTTGGTCAAATTACGACTATTGTGTGATATGGTACAATTAAATAGCATCTCACTTCATTTACCATTTTTAAACAAGTAGGCTTTGCTTGGTTTCTATGGCAGGACAAATAAATGAGTTGTTGATACGTGTTAAGAACTGTCAGTCGTTTATACACTCAGTCATATCAAAGATGTATTCAAATGACGAAAGGACTGATATGCTATCTGCTTATGCAAAATCAAATAGAAATCCTTTTTTGGCAAAAAATATGTATGGTGAGCTATACCCAAATCGTCGTATTCGAAACATTCAAATGTTTAGACGATAAGAAAGAAATTTGGAGAGACTGTGGTGCATTTGATAGAAATAAAACTAGAAAATGTGTTGTTACTGGAAGTATGCGGAACCAAATAAATGTTTTAGGTAAGCAAGTATTACTTCATAAAGATTAACAAAGTGACGAAAATATTTTTTTTCAATTTAGGGTTGGTCAGTTACAAAAATATTTCTAATCAAGATTGTTCTTTACGAGAAATTGCTCACGAACTAGGGATTTCTGTAAAATCTACCAGAAATATTTTGAAAAAGAACAAATACAAATGCTACAGGATACGCAAATGTCATCACCTCGGTGAATGGGATTACGGAAGGAGAGTACGATTTGAGATGTGGTTGAGACGTAGAAATAGGGAAGTTGGAAATATTTGCAATAAAATAATATGGACGGACGAATCAAAATTCACCAACAATGATTGGTTTAACAGAAACATCCATTATAGGTGGAATAATACAAATGAACATTTACATAGAGAAACCAATTTCCAGGAAAGGTTCGGAATAAATGTTTGGTTGGGAATTTTGGGAACAAACATACTAGGTCCTTTCTTTTACGACGAGCATTTGAATGGTGGAATGTATTTACATTTTTTATCCAATGAGTTTGATGGCTACTTAGATGAATTGCCACTGAACATCTGCCGTGAAATACAATATTTTCAACAAGACGGTGCCCCTCCCCATAATGCAGCAATAGTAAGGGAACATTTAGATGCAATATTCCCAAGAAAATGGATTGGAAACAATGGACCAATTGCCTGGCCAGCTCGATCCCCAGACCTGACTAATTTAGATTTTTTTGTCTGGGGATACATAAAGGATAAAGTTTTTTCGACAACTAGTACAGATATCGACCATCTCAAACAAAAAATAAGAGATGCATGTTATAGCATTACACCCATCATGCTAGAAAATTGCCACAGAAATAGTATGGACAGACAACTTATGTGCATTCAACAAAGAGGTCGGCAATTCGATCATTTAATGTAGGTTATCATGAAGAATTCATTTTCTGTATTGGTTTTATTTTCACTCAAAAATTCAATATGAAATAAATTGTTCTCTGTTTGTTTGATTTCTTCTACTCTTAAGTAAGTTTATTTCCGAGGTAAATTGCTATCGTTCGTCTCTGAAACTACAGATATCTTTTATTATAGTGTAAACATAATTTTAATAGATACATTTATTCAAAGCGTCACTGATAATTTTTATATCGGAGAGTTAGGTTTTGTTGAATCCATAAACGACCTAACGACAGGACCGTAATTAAAAATTGTTGTCACTGATGATGTTAGTTATTTGGAATGAAACGTTATAAAAATATCAAGTGTGATGTACCACTGAATTGTGATTTTATCGCTTTATCAATATTTGTACTAAAACAGACAGGTCCGTATTTGAAAAGAAATGTTGATGGTGGCCGTGTTGACACGAAACGTTTAATCAAAGATTCATTGTTACATTTTTATAGTACATTTTAGAATACATTAAAACTTTCCTTTTCCATTTTTTATATTTTCAGAAATAACAATTCTATTCGTAAAAAACAAATAACAGCATTTTTAGTTTTCCCTGTATAACTCGGGAAGGGCGAGACTCCCTGTAAATTTTCTTTGACCATTGTACTGTTCTTCACAATAGTTACCTTTTCTCCCATTTAATCGTCTTCGTATCTGTTACGGTTTAGAATATAGCAATGTTACCACATGATAAAAGAAACGGCCTGTATATTTTTGGAATCAGCATGGAATTTTACGTATGTAGCGTGAATTCCGAGTGAATCTGACTATTTGAGGGTCCCTCTCACAACATTTCAATGGTAATTTTCATTCTTCTATACGCTAAAATTCACAGCATATACTAATTCGACCATTCTGAATCGATTGGCCGTCGCAGAATTGCTCAGTCCTAGATAGATAGATAGATAGATAGATAGATTTATTTAACAACGTATACAATTACAATTGTTTGCTGCAAGTCAGAAAAATTAAATATTAAATTTTCTCCGACAAAATAGACAGATTTAACAATACAAGATGCAATCAATATAATCACACAGCAAAATCAATTTACAATAAAATCGCAACAAGATAGACATATTTAACAATACAAGAAGCAATCAATACAATCACACGTAAAATCAAAATTTACAATAAAATCATACCTACATTTAGATCAGAACTAACAGTATATACACACCCATACTCATAAATATATACATATATTTTGGGACAATAAAAGTAAGTACTCATTATGTGCGTTTTTGTGAAAAAGGTGTTTTGATAAATTCTTTGACACTATAGAAACAGTATCGCAATAAAAAAGTCCTGAGTTTGTTTTTAAAACATTCTGGACGGAGATTTTTTATGTTTTCTGGTACGTAATTATAAAGATCCAAGTCGGGAGAGTTTCTCTGACACTTGCTGAGTCTGAATCGGGGTTTGACCAGCCGATTACAATTTCTAGTGTTGTGAGCGTGAATTTCCGAATGTTTAAGGTAACGAACGATCTTCGTTTTTGTGAATTTCTAAGAGTGTTTTATAGATCTAGACTGATGGAAGAGGCATCACTCCATTTCTGATAAATAGAGGTTTGCTCTCCCGAAGCCCAGCGTTGCAAATTATTCTCAATACTCTCTATGGGAGGATGAATATTGTTATTGCGTGTGAGGAATTGCCCCACAAGATAATGCCATAACTACCGGCCTATATCGATTATATCGATTTTTTCTAAAATTATTGAAGTCATATTGAAACAACGACTACTTACCTATTTTGAGAACAATGTATTCTTATCAAACAATCAATATGGTTTCTGGAAAAATTTCTCATCCATTAATGCCGTTTCTTAAATTGTGAAAGAGATAATCGAGGGCTTTGAAAATGGTTATCATACGTCTGTAAGGATGTGTGACCTGACCAAGGCCTTCGATTGTGTCTCTCTTAAAGAAATTATGGTACTATGGAATCCGTGGTGTCACCTTAACCCTAATTGCGTCATATCTCTCAAACCGTCACCAAAAAGTAGACAATGATAATATCTCGTCTTCCTTCCAGTTAATTCGGCATGGGGTTACCCAAGGATCTGTTTTGGGACCACTGTTATTTATAATTTATATAAATGATTTCGATGAATACTTAAGACCAGAAAAATGTATCTTATTTGCTGATGATACCCTCATTGTATCAGACAGAAAGGGTAGAAATTTAAATGAAAAAATCAAAAATATAAAATCTCGTACTGAACATTGGTTCACATCTAAAAACCTTATCTTGAATATTGGGAGAACACAAAATATATTTTCTACCATCCAGTCCTCTCATACTGGACAGAGTGTGAAACTACTGGGAATAACTCTTGATGAGAAGCTGACCTGGTCTCACCATGTTGACGCATTACGAAATAGTATATTGAGTATTTAGTAGTAAAAGAAATACATTCCCGGACGACAATATAAATTGTTGGCCGATGCGAAGCCGAGGCCAACAAGTATTGAAGTCTGGGAATGTGCTTTTACAACGAGGTACACATACTATTTTTTCTGAAATCACAATCGGCATTATCATAAATTGAGGATTCGAAATTACATGCTTTCCTGAAACGTCAAAGTGACAACTATAAACCAAAGACCGATTTTGACGGCCTAGGCCGGCAAAAATATTCCCGAATCATTTTCGATACGGGAATAGTATATTGTGTATCTAGTAGTAAAAGCAATACATTCCCGGACGACAATGTAAATTGTTGGCCGAGGCGAAGCCGAGGCCAACAAGCATTGAAGTCTGGGAATGTGCTTTTACTACGAGGTACACATACTATTTTTTCTGAAATCGCAATCAGCATTATCAAAAACTAAGGAATTCTACATATTGTTTGCGTGAATTCAATAACTGTCTAAAATGTAAACAAGCCGGCAAAAATATTCCCGTATCGTTTTCGATACGGGAAAGTACTTTTTCGGCAACCAGCCGGGAAGTGTTCACTTCCCGGACACTTTTTCTCTGGGAAAGTAGCACTTCCCGGCCTATTCCGGGAAGTACGTACTTCTCGGATTACCAATAAATAAACATGTTTCTTCAGGAAAAAGTACATAGTTATCTGGATCGAATTGAATATGATATTTTTATTACTATATTAGGAAATATGAAAAGTATTCATATTTTGTCTGATGCCAGGAAGACTTTGGAACGATTCTTGGAAACACATTTGAATAATAGGTTTATATTCGATTTTCAAGATTGTCATCACTCAAGAGATATTTTAATGATTTAATAATTGTTTTTGATTATTTTGATCAATAATTTTAAATATATAACTTACGTCTGGCAAAATATGCAAGTTCACGTAGTTATTTGGTAATAATATTGATTATATTGACGAAGGTCTATTCACGATTATATTTAAAAAAATAAGGAATTTTCATATTTTTCTTGACTGCAAATTATTGAAGAGGAAATATTTGGAAAAGTATGTAAAAAAATATGTGTATAGGCAAAGTTATTATCTTCCAGATGATATATTCATGATCATTCAGTATTAACCGATTAATTTGATCAAAAATTAAATATGTTAAGGCGAACGTTTGACGTGAAACAGGTTAATTCTGGTATATTATGAGTATGTGATCAGAAAATGATACTCTCCCTCAAGTTTAACTGAACCTATTCAACCAACAATTAACCCTATATGAAAACTATGTAACACTGTACAGATGCCTCTAAAACAGATCTGAGGGTCTATTCTCAAGCTCTTGCGAAATCATTTTCAAACGTTTGAAGTGACATAGAGCGATACAAACACCGCGCGTTGGAAAGAGATACAACATTGAATTCGTATACGTTGAAACTCGAGAATAGACCCCTCGGGAGTTGGCTCAGCTATAATATCACCAGACAAAATAATGAGATGTGAGGTACCCCTAGCTACAAGCATATACATAGCAGAACTCTTTGCAATACTGCAAGCATTGATCTTCCTGAAAAGCCACCCTGCTGATAAATTTTTGGTAATGACTGACACTTTGAACGCGCTTAGGGGTATACAGCAATTATATACAGACAATCCCATCATGTTACTAATGAAAAACGAATTCTATAGAATTCAAGAATTAGGGAAAGAAGTCATACTGATATAGATTCCGTCTCATATTGGAATTGCTGGCAATGAACAAGCAGATATAGCAGCTAAAGAAGCAATAAAAGATGATAGGTCGAAAATGATCAACAAAACAACTCCATCGAATATGAAAATATTCATGAAGAGTAGAATCATAGATGAGTGGCAAAGAGAATGGATGCTATCAAGTTCCAAACTAGCCGAAATAAAAACATCCATAAAACCATGGACATACCTTTCAAAAACCAGAAAACATCTGGTTATCCTTAGTCGACTTCGTATAGGCCATACCAAGTTTTCACACGACTACCTCCTAAGCCGTGAAGACCAAACAAGTTGCAACATATGTGACACAACAGTAACGGTTAAACACGTTCAAATCTGCCCCAAGTTCCAAGAAGCAAGAACAAAATTTCGAATACCGCAAGAACTACATGAAACTCTCAGCGAAAATATTAATATTTGAAATCTTCTCTCATTTCTAATAAATATTAATATGTTTCATTTGATATGAATTTAATACTGAATATGAAATGTAATGTAATGTAGGGTAATGTAATGTAGCGCTAACTACCACTTGTGGTTGATGCGCTTATATTTGAATAAAAAAAAAATTAGTATGTGATCGATTTGTGAAGTACGTATCGGTCAAGTCCATTCAGCATAATGTATAAAACATCTGAGAACCATCATATTAATTTTAATTGTAAAGTTAAATGTTCACTGGGTGGTCAGTACTTACGAGCATTTTACTTTTGAAAGTGATCAACGATGATTGCTCGCTAGCACTTTTGTTGAGAGCATAGTGCTAACTGCTAAGACAAATAACATAAAATGGCATATTTGGAACTCACCCATTTCCAATAGACGAAGAGATGGAGTGGCCTTTTTCTGTGAAGAAACCTCCGAATAATGATTCATCTTTGAAAATATCTTCTTCTGCATAGTGACCTCTCGCTGACGTGAAAATCGCATCCAGAAATATGACACATATAACTGTCCTCAACATATTCGGATGAATCTGAAAATATAACGAATATTAGAATCGTAGCGACTTAAACAATATGGAACGTAAATTGTAGGTTTTGAAAAGCCTCACTCATGCTACTCGCTAGCATGAAAATCGTAGCGACTTAAACAATATGGAACGTAAATTGTAGGTTTTGAAAAGCCTCACTCATGCTACTCGCTAGCATGAAACCATGCTACCCAAAAGCGAATGCTCTACTCTACTACCAACAGCAAATTATAAGTACAGGAACGTCCAAAAAAAACCAAAATTTTTGCCAACATGTTAACTGTAAATTCTGCTCTGGATATTTTGGGAAAACAACCCCAGAACAGCACCAACACTGGCAGTCATATGCCTGAGATTATTATCTTTTACCAACGAACTATCAGACGTACACCAGGAAAGCTAGTGGATCTGATATAATTCCGCCTATCGTTCTGTTACTTTCGAAAAATTCGTAAATTCGAATTCGTCTAGGTAAACGGTCAAATTACTATTTAATGTTCTTATATCTACGTACGTCGAATATCTAGTTTTGGCATTGGAGTAACGTCGTTGAGATTTACAACTCATGGCACTGAGGCCGGACAATTGAAAAGTTACGCAAAACTCGAAGGTGTAGATTTCTGTAATAATCTTGGTCTACACTATGGAATGGTCCTGATAGTCAATAAGAAGGATCTCTTGGTATATGGCTGTATTTAAGGCAAAAAGAAGCGATATGGTTTCTGCTGCACAATAGATATCGAGATAATTTCTTTGTCAGTACCACTTTATTCGAACTGGTTATCCAGAACTGTTTGGAACGAAAAGAAAATGAAATTGTTTTATTTAAAATTTTCTTAAGGTAGGTAGCTGTACGCGTTCAGGAATTGTTTTAGGTTTATTCGGTCCAAGGTAACATTTATATCAATATAACAATTTTCGGTTCATGAAAAGAAATCAGAGAAACGTAGGTATCAAAAGATACATGTGAAAATGCTCATAGCCATATTGTGCACTCTTTAAAATTATCACTACGTGCGATATTCCATTTAATTTGTAAACTTAAAATTCTGATTCCTCACAGTTCATTAAGTTGTAGTAACCTCTACAGGTAGTAACAACCCAACAGGCTCATCGTAGGTAGCCAATAAAACTATTGATTACCTGAGCCGTTTCTTCATTTTCTTGCCTGTACCGTCTACTATGTGACAGACCGTTGCGTTGTGACAAGCTGGTATATAAATAATTTATATTTTTATGTAGAATAATATATTTCTTCCTTTCATTTAATGCACTGCAGACTTGAAGTGTGGAGCACTGAGGTCCCTACTGTATTTGGAATAACAAGTTGTGTAATGAGGGCATTACACAACTTGTTATTCCAAATACAGTAGGGACCTCAGTGCTCCACACTTCAAGTCTGCAGTGCAGTGCAGTGACTTAGCAGTTATCAAGAAATATGCCACCAGTGTAACTCTACTTCCTTGCAAGTTATTCAACTCGTCTTATAATTTGGGGTATTTCCGTCCAAACGGAAAATTGTAAGAGTACAGCCAGTCTCCAAAAAAGGAAAAAGACCCTACCTTGCACCTAAACATCTATCGCACTGCTATCAGTTATGTCGAAGGTCATGGAAAAAGCCATCAGCATGATTACGAACTGTCTAAAACATTCAACTAGAGATCACTAGTGACCTACTGACTTATGTTTCACATATATGGCAGCTTTCTGTTGAGGAATATGATGAAACTCTGACCGTCTGGAGTTTTGCACCAAGAACTCTTCGTCAAACTTTCATCTTACTGCTTGTGTACCCACTTGTGTTCCTTGCTACCTAGCTTCCTCTCAGGCAGATCTCTCTACTTATTGTTTGATAGAGTTTTATCCGACACTCTATCTTATGAACATCAATGATTTGTTGAGATCTACCTCGTGCCCAGTGCATAGCTTTGCGGATGACAGTACCTTTTACACCATTTTCTCTTCCATAGTTCCTTGTCAATTTGCAACGGTAATAATTTAAAATGCTGCCAATTCATCAACACTTTTCTAAACACATCCAGAAAATACCATAATTGTTGGAAACCGTTACAAGGGTTTGTCTTGGGGATCGACGCTTAAAATCCCTACATGCTCGCGTCTACGCTCGGAAGGGGGGTGGTCGTAGGCATACTACAGGTGAGCGTTAAGGTGACTCAATGAACAATTTACCTTACCTGTACGAAAATGTGCTCTTTTCAGAAGCACTAGGAGATCGAAAAGACGAAAAAGCCATTTCTCATAATTATAACCCTGTATAATTAATTAAATTTCAAACGAACAACCAGTACATTTAAGATCGCAAAAAACAAGTGCGTCAAATTTTATATGGAGGGGTAATATGGATCAATTACCAAAATATATGAGCACTGAACACTTTTTTTGTATGCAGATTATACGACAATTACCACTGATCCTCAAATTACATTAATTTTTTATACTCAACAGAAGTAACTATGCAATTTCGATGCTGAAAAATATACAGTGAGCACGTGAAGGTTAGCACAAATTCGTTGGAAGATTTATATGGCCATTGGGGCAAAAAAGCTCAGACACAATTTTTATAACGTCATCACTGTTCGAGTTATGAGGTCTCTATAATCTATCTTCAAATGGCAATACCCTATTATGATAATACCTTAAAAAAAAACGTTTTTTTTTTTGTGTGAATGTCATATTTTTTCTTATGTTACATAAACATAACATAAATAAAAGAAATTTCATTCATAATAATTTAATATTAGGTCTGTTAACGTACATTTCATTTTGGAGGTATTCCACAACAAAATATAGTGTGATCAGATCAGGAGATCTAGCTGGCCACTCTAAAAATATCCACGATATGGGTGCCACTTATTCTTTTTTAGTCAATTTAAAGCAGACGTTTGGCACATTGATTTCTCCAATGCAACTTGATTGACATTGACTGTAAATATGTTTTCAAAAGTCGACTTAACAATAATAGTAAGCTATCAATTAATTGTGGTATGAATAAGTTATCGACATCATGGCCCGTTTAAGCGAATAGCAACACATAGAGATTTCAATGATATTAGGTTATGGAAATAAGACCGGACGCAAGCTGAGGTTTGTAACTTATTTAACAATAAATACCCTGATAGACCTATTACACGTTCGACGGTGAGCCAAGTCGAAGCAAAATTCAGAAATTTTGACAATGACGGTCATAATTATACAGAAGGTCAAACAGGCGTTACGAAAGATCAGCAATTGGATGTATTATGTATCATTATTTGGTGACCGGTAGCTCAGCTGTTCGATGCATCGGACGAATGATCGATGTGTTGGCTGTTGAATCTTCCGCTTGCATCTGACCTGGTTCGAATACGGAGTATGAGGGAATTTTCCACAAGTACACCGGTATCAATAGGCGACCTCATACCTTGTTGTGAAGCAAGTGCGATATGAGTTGCCTGGATGCCAATCCCAACGTCTGGTGTTTGCTCGAAGTGTGCAACCGACCACCAGGGGAGAAGCTGTAGGTTTTCTGGATTTCCTTGCAGCTGAAAATTGAATACGCCACCAAAAATAAAGAAGTCGCCGTAGAGCTCTACGGTAAATGACAATAATAGTCGGCTTCTAACCGCAGACGAGGATTTTCAGAGTGGCCAGTTAGATTTATTGATCTAACCCCACTATATTTTTTTTTGTGGAGATACCTCGAGTCAAAAGTTTACGTAAACAGATTTAGTATCACATTATTATGAATGAAATATCTTTTATTTCTCGAACATAAGGTTAATCTTTTTTAAAGTATTATCAAAATAGGGTAATGACATTTAAAAAATGATATAACTTCGTCATAACTCAAACAGCGATGACGTCATAAAAAAATCTAAGTATACCCAAAAATGCTCAATTGAAAAATAAAATCGACGTGTCTGAGCTTATTTTCCCTAATGGCCATATCAAGCGTTTAACGAATGTGTTCCCACCTTTTCGTGGACACTATATAAACTTACTTCAAACAAAACGACCTGATACAAACAAATATTTGAATGTTTCAAACTTGAAGGGTTTTGTATGATATTAACAAACCAAATAATGTAACACAGAATTATAAGTCTGCTATTGTACATGTCTTTATAAGAAAAGAAAAATGTACAAAAACTAAAATCCGAATCGACCCTTTCATCATCCATACCGACATAACAGATGATTTCACACCACTGATTTCTATTTCACTGTCCGAACATGATGGCCATTCGCCCGGAGCTGAAAGAGACCATATAAAAAATATATATATACAGTGACCGCCAAAAAGTATATACCATATGGGAAACAAGTTTATTGTTTGAGTATTGGAAAAACATTACCTAAAAATCGAATCCGACACATGTCACGTGACTACTAGTTAGGCGAAAAATTGGAAAATATACCATGAAGAGGCCAAAAGTGGGGTATGATGGCAAGATATCGATAAGAAATAAATGAAAAAGTTGTTTGGAATTTGGTTTTATACTTACATACAAAGTTTCGAGAAAATTTTAAATATTATCCAATCTCTTTACAAAAATCAGAGTTTTATTTTCTGAATGGCCTGACTGTAGTGGGACATTTGTATGTCGATGTCGATGACAAAACTTCTCTCCCCACCTATACTCACTATACTGGGTGTCCCAGAATTCACGCATCCCATTGTGGAGATCGAAAGAGAAAAATATTCTGAGACGAAAAGTCCTTAGCCATTTTGTGAAAGTGACCAATCAGGAGCGCGCGACAGAAGAATAAATAGTGAGTGGAAAAGCAGTAAGAGACGCGAGAGTGAGACGCCAGAGCTGCTGCTGGAGACGGACCAACCGTGGACAGCTGACGTACGTGATGCTAGGTGCGCGCTCCTGATTGGTCACTTTCATTAATCATTAATCAAAATAATCTATGCATCTGATTGAAAAATTGCTAAGGACTTTCTGTTTCAGAATATTTTTCTCTTTCGATCACTACAATGGGGTATGCGAATTCTGGGACACCCAATATACTCGGATGACACCGCACTTTACACGCATTCTTCCTCCAGCGTGGTCGCTGCACAAAGGATTCAAATTCTTTTGGATTGGGACATAGAACAGTATATGGAGAAAACGTAGAAAATACTGAGGTCGTTAACTTCACGAAGAGGCGATGCCTTTAGAAGCTCCCTCCTCGTGGGATGAGGATCCGGGATACCAATAGAGAGTCGAGATCGGCGAAATATCTGGGAGTACAATTGGACAAAGGTATGACATTCGGAGAACACATAACTCTGGCTATCCAGAGGGTGGGAGCTGCCGTCGGGCGTACCTACCCTCTGATATCCAGAAATTCCAAACTCAGTATGTTCTGCAGCCTGAAACACTCGCCTTTCGCGAGACTGGACAGGATGCAGAATAAAGTACTGCGTATATTTACAAACAGTAACAGATTCACTCGCCTGGATACCCTCCGTCCCGACATACAGTGTGTCTCACTTCTCATGGAAACACCGCCGTATCTTCCGTAATAATCGAGGTAGAGTGATGAAACTCTCAGGACTGATGGAAATTCTTAAAATGCACTCACCACCTGAATGCGGTTGGCCTAAGTGATATACACTGCCCGCCACTCGCGATGGAACAACCCATTTTTACGGTATAACATACTAGGGGCAAAATAGGCTCAAAATTCCTTCAGATTCGTG
Organism: Chrysolina oricalcia; assembly: GCA_944452925.2. NCBI lineage: Eukaryota > Metazoa > Arthropoda > Insecta > Coleoptera > Chrysomelidae > Chrysolina > Chrysolina oricalcia. The sequence continues at coordinate 43,148,026 of OX101824.2, forward strand.
ATCAGAACTACCAACTCACTACAGATACAATTTTTCCCTGAAAAAATGTCAGTACTGAAAAATCCGAATTTGTCTCACTTCTCATGGAAACATAGTGTATATCACTTAGGCCAACTTCATTCAGTTGGTAGGTGCATTTTAAGCATTTCCACCAGTCCTGAGAGTTTCATCATTACCTATACCTCTAATATTACGAAAGATATGGGGGTGTTTCCATGAGAAGTGAAACACACTGTCGTACAACTTCTACAAATATTTCCCACACAAAAGCCCTTTGACGAGGAATCTCACTCGCATCAGGGAGTATGACAACGCTCCCTGCAAACACGGGGGCCTTATCTATCAAGCTATTGACATTTTCCGGGAGCATTATGAAGAACCGGACCCGTAAAGGGCAGCCAAAGTGTTGAATAGGACCAATTTCAAACCCTGGTTTTTTGCAGTGATCCTTTTCCGGGATGCTCTACCCACTAACCTCTGCAAGGATTTGAGGACATTCATTCTCTGTTTTGAAAATACTCATAAGTCATGCATAAGCTCTGCGGGAGGCGTAATCACTGCACAATATCCACCCATTCAGTGAGTAGTCATGGACCTGCCCACTTAGACCATGGGAGGCCATTTTAAGAGTCTCCCGCAAGGGGGGCCAGTAATCCTCTTCCCAGAAGAAGAAAGAAGAAAATTATGTGACTAGACAAGGAATGGATACAATGTTAGCCATATCAAGAAAAACAAAAACTTTTGAAGCTTGAATGAATAAACAAAAAACTTTTACTTTTGTAAAGAGATCGGAAAATATTTTTTAAAAATTGCAATTCCATTTTTTACGATTCATTGCTTGAAACTATATATTCGAGTATAGAATTAAATTCCAATCAATTTTATCAAATTACTTTTCTCTCTATCTTGCCATCTTTCTCCACTTTTTTCCGCTATACTAGTGGTCACGTAACATGTGTCAACATCGATTTTTGGGTTATCGGACAAGAACAAACTTTTCCCCTGAAATGTTTTTCCAACACTCTAGCAATACACTTTTTTCCCATATGGTACATAATTTTTGGCGGTCACTGTATAAAAGATATAATGAATTGTTGAGTAAAAAAAAATTGAAGGGAAGTATTATGAAGTGAAGTAGTGCAAGTGTCATATAACCTTTTTATAGGTAAACTGGATATGGACAAAAGCAAAGCAACTAACACAAACGAAATAAAAAAAAACTAATGAAATAAACTCATGGATCACAGTGGGTCTAATTACCTCTATTGAAAGAGACTAGAAAATCTGTATAGGGATTACAGAAATGAACTGAATCGTCTAATCAATAAAATAAACATTGACTTTTATCAAAGAAAAATAGGTGATGGGGAAATTATAAAAAAATCTGGAAAACAATCAACGATTTATCATTAAAAATATAGGAGTCATCATAACTAGAAATTGGAAAAGAAAAAGACAGATACTTTCTATGAGATTTTTGTTGATTTGAGATTGAAAATGACAGGACAGATAGAGGAAATAAACATACCTGAACATTTTGTTAATGAAACGCAAAATAATTCATCAGTTTCTCTAAATGCAACCACAACTGACGAGATTACTATCCTCATATAGACTCTTAAAAACTACTGCTCTCCTGGACCAAACACAATTACGTTATTGGAAATAAAATAATATTCATGTACATATAATTCAACCTTCAGTACATACATTACCAACTTGTGTTTTGCATGTGGGGAAATTCCAAAGCAATGGAAACAATCTATTATCACTCCTATGTTCAAAGCTAGTGATTCTAGTCAACTGAATTATAGACCGATATCAGTTTTAAATAACTTTGCTGAAGTATTCGAACACGCTCCAAAAAATGGAATGCTTGGATTTCTTGATATCCACAATATCATAACTGTGTGATTTCATGAAAAAATCGAATTCAGAAAATGCAGGAATTGATTTCCTAGAACACACAGTAAAAAACATATACGAATCAACGAAGTGACTTGCGGTTTTCCTTGTTCTAGCTGTGGCTAACGTCTTGATAAACTATGGAATACACGGCACAGACCTTGATCTCTTAAGAGAAAATGTATCCAAGAGATACTAAGTAGTGGAGATCAGAAAGAAAATTTGCACAGAGTCGAAGGTTCAAATAGGAGTTCTACAAGGAAAAGTATTGGGTTCGATACTGTTCCTTGTATATATATATACAGTATTTCTCGATTGAGTGAATTCATGAGAAATTTGATATGATATGAGAATGACATTGCAATCATGATTACACGTAAGGATTGGAAAGATGTTAATGAGAAAGTGGAGTCGGGACTGAAAAAAGTACGAATATAGGTGAACCATAACTCAATAAGTAAGAAAAAACACGTATATAACTTTTTTTTTAACAGTTGTTGTTCAACCCTCTCAATTTATCCTCAAACTACATACGCCAACCTATGATAAAGATACATGTAGCTGGATTAAATACCAAATTTTTCATCCTGCGAGACATACTTTCGAGAAAAAAAAATTAGTTCAATAGATAATCTCCCTGAATAAATTATGAGATTCTGCATAGTTGCATAAAATACAAGCACAAAATACGTAATTTGAAGACAGATATTTTCTACCCATTCTCTCTATAAAGATACCGGACCTGCTTAATGTAAAATTACTCTTCATTTACCAATCATTACAAACAATGTACAGTAAGCAAAATGAAATTACAATGAAAAATAACAGGATGACCAGATCGACTCAAAACAATAACATTCAAGTTCATTCTTTCATGAAATCTGGAACCCAAAGATCTTTTATCCCAGCTGACCTTAGAGAAATAAAAAACACAGGACGTTCAAAATAGAAGTGAAAAAAAATCATATTAGAGAACCATGAGAAATGACAACCATGACAAAGGAACATTTATTTTAGTAATTCCATCTAAGACGCATTAACTGAAATCAAAATCTTTTTGATTCCGTTAGTTCTTTCTCATTACTACAAAAAAAAAAAAATTTTTACTCAAATGCAAAAAAAACGCAACAAGTTAATATTTGGTTAATTTTGAGGTCTCACAGTTTAATTATTTTTAGTCCGATTTTCAAAAAACTAAATATAATTATTAGTTTTACCTTGCATATTCAATATTTTGTTAAATGCTGGCTTATCAGTCAGTATGCAGGGTTAATTAGAAGATTGTTGTTAAACCCTAATTTTAAAACATCCTGTGGAACAATTTCGTCGTCAAATTCTTTCAAAATACCAATTTTTGTTAAGAGGTCCGAGGTACAAATGTTAGCAGGTGCACAGTTCGCCGAAGATTGAAGGAGTTTGGTTTGGAATCTTTCAGACCAGCAACTGGACTCAAATTATTTCGGCGTCACCGAGTAGCTAGACTGCAATTTGCTACTGGATATTTACAGAGGAACATATGGCAATGGAACAATGTTTTTTTCACTGACGAATCCAGATTCTGCTTACATTCTCCAGATGGACGAAAAAGAGTATGGAGAAGGAAAGGAGAAAGATTTGCAGAGTGCACGTTCAGTCCCCGTCTGAGTTATGGAGGAATTTCAGTAATGGTTTGGGCAGGAATATCTCGGGAGGCCTGCACTGAGTTGGTGGTCATCGATGGATCTTTGACGGCCTACCGATATATTGAGGAGATATTGAGCAATAACGTTGTTCCTTTTAGTGGATTTATCGGAGATGAATTTATCCTGATGCAGGATAATTGCGCGGCCACATACAGCAAGGCGTATTACACAGTACCTCGCGAAATTTGGTATTAGAATAATGAACTGGCCAGCATGTTCGCCTGATCTCAACCCTATAGAGCATGTGTGGGACATGCTTGGTAGGCGAGTCAGAGATCACGAAGTAGATCCTGCTACGATAAATGAGCTTCTTTTAGCCATTCAGGAGGAATGGCAAAATATTCCTCAAGATGCTATTCGTATGAACAGTATGAACCGAAGTATGCAGGCAGTAATAAGAGCTAGAGGTGGTAATACAAAATATTAAGCTGAATTTGTTGTGAAAAGTACGTTCCTCCAGGTTATTTAAGTTACAGTTGAATTGGTTTGTTTTGAAGTTTGATTTTTAATTTGAATTGAATAGTTTGCATAAGTATATTTTGCAATAATTGCTTATTATTATAACTGAACATTATATTGTTACCTTCTCATTGCTAGACTCATAAACTGGGTTGTGAAACTGACAATATATATCCTTGCTTAACAACAAATCAGTCTATTTCAAATTTTGAAATTCAGCCAATAGAATCGGAATTACAGTGAAAATATAGCTTGTCGCTGTATTTTCACGGTGATAAACCTGCTTAGTTTTTGTTTTACTAGCTGTCAAGTAAAAATAATGATTTAAATTATATACGTCAAATCTTTGTGTTTTGACTAGTTATATTTCTTAATCAATATGAGCGATCGTTGGGGACAAATGGCTATTGGTATCATGGATGAAGCAGTGGAAAAGAGTATTCCGTTGAATACGGCCAGAAATAAAGAATCAATTACCAGGCAATTCAACAATTTTTGCACAAACAGGGGTTATATTGTCAATGCGAATACCACAATTGTGGAGCTGGCTGATATTTTGAAAGATTATGCCTGTAATACGACCCCAATTTTTCTCTTTAGTGTTCACGTTGTTAGATTTTGATTTCTGTGAATTACTTCAAATTAAAACGGTGACACGATTTTTCTTTATTTCAAATCGATATATTGTCGTCCTAAATATAATTCGTGGTATGATTAATAACCTATAATTTTTTGGAATATCAATTCATTGGCAATCCCAATGCAAGAAAATACAACTCGTTCTGCGGACTCGTTGTATTTTCTGCTTTGGGATTGCAATTCATTAATATTCCAAAAAATTATCGGTAATAATCATACCACTTATTATATTACCCCTGATAATGGCACAATGAGCAAAGCCCTCTCGTCATAAAATAACATTTCTAAAAGTTGGGTAAAACTGTTGTTTGGAGTTCATTTCTCTCTTAAAAATGAACTAGTGCACTCAAAGGCATGAACCAAAAAATAAATTGTTGGAAAGAAATGGTTTTCAACAAAAATTGGTATTTTGAAAGAATTTGACAACGAAATTCTTCCACAGGGTGTTTTAAAATTAGGGTTTAACAACAAACTTCTAATTAACCCTGTATAATGACTGATAATCCAGCATTTAACAAAAGATTGAATGTGCAAGGTAAAATTAATAATTTTATCTACACTTTGCTGAAAAAATCTTGAAAATCGGACGAAAAATAAAAAAACTGTGAGATCTGAAATTTTACCAAATATTAACTTGTTCCGTTTTTTTGCATTTTAGTGCATATTATATCAATGAACTCGCCTTACTAAACACATAACGCAAATTTGTAAGCATTTGTAAAGCTGAGGAAATGTAATAGAGACATTTTTAAGAAGACAATTTCAGCTCCTGAACCAGATACTACTATAACCAGCAGTCAAAATAATAATAATTATGGATTTTGAAATGAATGAAACATCTCGAACTAGAAATTTAAAAAAGCAAATTTGCATGCATCTTCCACGCTTTCGCAATAATAATGTTGTCAAATAGTATGCATAATGTGAAACCTGAACTACTTTTGAATTATAAAAATTTCAATATTATTTTGACTGAAAACGCACCAACGTGATGATTTGTGAGGAAGGTTCCCCCACAAGAAGAGATTTCACAACGAAAGTGACATTACTAGAGCATGGTACAAAATTTCCAAATGATACGGTGTCATCCCATATTCTTTTCATTGAAAAATCTAAGAAGTTCATAGTAGCCTTCTTCAATAGATTTTAACTTTTCAAAGTGATGTAGATTCATGTGTATTAATTGCTGTCGGGTATTATAAAGTGGAGCTTGTGCCACACGATGCTTAAGTATAACAAGATGTTAGCAATGTCAGATGATTAGTTGAGTTTCAGTTTTTGAAATTGTAAGTGAACAGATGTTTGTGTATAATTTTTCTCTGTCACACTCGATAGTTGATGATTGCAGATGAAAAATTAAGTAATTTTCCAGAGAGTGTGCCTACCTGATCGGTTGAAGAGGCCTAATCTGCTGACTGTGGGTACAATCGTATAACTGCAATGGCTCCACACAATTAGGAACTAGTTGAGAATGAGCATTGTTTCATTGTTTATTTATTTTTGAACGTGATGCTAATGCCAACTGCATATTCTTTATCTCAATTTTTTTTACTTTTCAAGTTATTCACACGTTCGTCAATATATTCTACTAATATTATCCGAGTCCACAAAAAAAGTCTTTATCTGTGTTCTGATATGAAAATTGTTCTTCTGGTTGTACCTGTGTAACATGTAAATATGCATACAGTGCACTTGAATGTCATGTACATATGGAAGGGGTTTACGCTTTGGTTCATTTCATGACTCAAAATTGATATTAACATAGGTGTCAGAAAGGAATAAGAGTATAAATTTTTATTTATTTTTTCTGTTCACACATACGAAGAAACTGGGAGATATCGAAATATTTTCAAACAGAACAGAAAATATATCTTGTAATTCAGAATATCCCAGCAGCGTACCTACTACAAACTAGTTTTTTTGCATACAGGGTGATTCAAAAGTACTTTGACAAACTTCAGGAGGTGATTCCTCACAATATTCTAATATGAATTGCCCAAATAAATATATGTCCGGAAACGCTTCGTTTCCAAGCTACAGGGTGTTGAAGTTTTATTTTTATTTAGGTTTTTTTCAAATAACTCTTGAAATACTGAACTTAATTAAACGAAATTTGGTAATGAGAGGTTTTTGAGGTGTTTTTGAGGTTATTATTTCTCTTACTCGTAGGGGGCGCCACCTACACGTCTTTTTCTTTTTTGAAGATTTATAACTTTTTTGAGCGTACTTCTAGCAGATTTTTCAGTAAAAAAATCGATTCCTCTATCATATCTACGTAAAAAAGCTACCTTTGTTAAAAGTCGCTATAAGCAACCGTTTTCTAAATATTTGGACTTGAAAATTTCAAGTCAATTATTTGATAATCGATGCATGTTGAAGTTATTACCAATATTTTGCATTTTTCACAAGAATGCTTTGGAAAAGAATTTGACGTTTAAGTAAGTAGTTTTGGTAATTACATATTTTGTGACAGTTAAACGTTTTGTTGAAATTTCCGTAAGTAGAAGTAGAAAACACTAATTTTGGAAAAATTGATTATTTAAACAATAATGCTCATTTAGCCGATATGCATTTCGTTTATGGCCTTGCGGATGGCAATGCGCGCGAAGCAAGACGTATTTACCAGGAGCGATTTCCTAATCGAGTACTGCCTTCAGCTCCAACATTTGCTAGTTTCCACCGTCGTTTGGCAGAAACAGGTAGCTTTAAGAGGGCAGCTGATATTATTGGAAGACCACGAGCAGTCCGAACCCCACAATTGGAAAAAGCTGTTTTGAACGCTCTCGAGGAGAATCCAGAAACAAGTACAAGAATAATTGCTGAAGCTGTCAATTCTACTCAGTCCACAGTTTGGAGGATTATCCACGATCAACAGTTTTATCCATACCATATTCAAAGGGTACACGCTCTTTTGCCACGAGACTTTCCCCAACGCATTACTATGTGTCAGTGGTTTTTGAGAAAATTGGCTGGAAATCCTCAATTTTTAAGATATGTACTCTTCACGGACGAGCCCAACCATGTTTGGGCTCTCGAAAATCCGCATGCAGTTTGTGAAAGGCATTATCAGTATCAATTTTCTGTAAATGTATGGGCGGCAATAATTGATAATTACTTGATAGGTCCTCTCTTCCGCTCCGACTGAATGGCGCAACTTACAGACACTTTTTAGAAAATGAATTGCCGGGACTACTTGAGAATGTACCATTAGAAATTCGTATCCGCATGTGGTTTATGCATGATGGGGCTCCGACCCATTTTAGCGTTGTAGCCAGGGAATTCCTTAACACAGTCTATCCAAATCGATGGATCGGTAGGGGTGTAGAAGAACCTAACCAGCCATGGGCACAAAGGTCCCCAGATCTAAACCCGATAGATTTTTATTGTTGGGGACATTCGAAGTCACTAGTTTATAAAACTCCAGTAGCGAACGAGGAAGATCTTAGAAACCGAATAGTAGACGCATGTGAAACAATAAGGAACACACCAATAATTTTTGAGCGGGTACGAGATTCAAATGACTAGACGACTGACTGCCTGTATCTTCGCTGAAGGTGGACACTTTCAACAATTTATTTGAATACAATTTAGTTTCGTTTATTTAAGTTTATTCTACATATTCAAAATATCCTGAAATAAAATGTTGACATTTCTTGCAAATTTTATTACTATTAATTATTACTATTGAATTATTATTATTAAATTACTATTTCACTTAAGGATGTCATAAAGGAACGTACCCAACAGTAATGACCTCTTCAAGCGAGTAAAAAGTAATAGAATAGGTGGCGCCCCCTACAAAAAAAACAAAACTGCTTACTTAAACGTCAAATTAATGCAAAATAAAGGTAATAATTATTACATGCATAGATTATCAAATAATCCACTTGAAATTTTCAAGTCCTAATATCTAGAAAACGGTTGCTTACAGCGACTTGTAAGAAGGGTAGCTTTTTTACGTGGATATGATAGAGGAATCGATTTTTTTACTGAAAAATGTGCTAGAAGAACACTCAAAAAAGTTATGAATCTTCAAAAAAGAAAAAGACGTGTTGGTGGCGCCCCCTACGAGTTCGAGCAATAATAACATCAGGTTCGAATTCGACACCTCAAAAACCTCTTATTACCAAGTTTCGTTTAATTAAGTTCAGTATTTCAAAAGTTATTTGAAACAAACGAAAATAAAAATAATACTTCAACACCCTATATCTTGGAAACGAAGCGTTTCCGGACATATATTTATTTGGACAATTCATATTAGAATGTTGTGAGGAATCACCTCTTGAAGTTTGTCAGAGTTCTTTTGAGTCACCCTGTATTCCTGTAGATTCTTAGGTCCATGCTATGAGCCCTACAGTGTAACCTGGTGTCGACACTATAGTCGGAGTGTTCTTTGAATCTTGGGGACAAGATGTTATTCGATTCCGTTAGGTGAGCTGATGTAGCAGAATATTAGGAATCATCCTGTAATATCAACCTTATGTCCTATTATAGTGACTAGTAAAAATACATGGACCTATTAAGTATTGTACTGGACCTAGCTGTTTACATCCTGGTCTGAAGTCGTAGATGGTCACAATCAGTAGTCGTGATATTGTTGTCACATCTCGTAGGTGATAAGTCTTTATCATAGACAAAATTCTTTCACTGTACATGTCCCATTCGATAACAATCAAAGAATGAAGGATGGTAATAGTGACATTATCATGCAACTTACAACTGTATTTCTTACAAGTTTTTGAACCCAATCTATCGAAAAAAATCATTACTTGCGTCTTCAGATGGTTCTGTAGAGTTTGTTGTGTCTGATCGTTTGTCAACGCTGTTGAAAATCAACGTTTATGTTTTCCACAAAGTAAACTTCTGACAGTTCTCTCGTATTCTGGCATTGCCTTTTTGTGAGAATATTGTTGAAAAAGTGTTTTTCGAACTCATTTGTGTTATTATAGTGGCAGTATAATAGACAAAGACTCATAATGGCGCAAATTTGTTGGGTTTGCAAACAATCCATGTTTTCGAACCCGAATATCAGATTCCGTTCGTAAGTACCATAGGCGTTACAGTGGGTATCAATCTGTTTTCGTCGAACACAATATAATTAATACGTGTACTCAAACCTTTGTATGTGGAGGTAATGAAATGAACACCCTCCTCCCCCGAAACATTTGCTACTTCATAAGGTCTTTGGATGACGCATTTAAAAAAAAGGTTGCCAAAAAGTCCAAAAAATGTCTATCAAAATTTGGATTTATCTTTGGTTTTCCAGCTGATGGCACAGAAAAAGCGGCTTGGTTGAAAAAGTTGGGAATGAAATAATCAACTGAATGTGTTCCAAAGTCTGCTAGGATTTGCTGCGAATATTTATTCTTCACAATATACATTCATTATAATATCTATATAAGAACAAGTATTTATTGAAAATATAAATTGCCAATTTGGTAAAAAATTTATTTACTGGATATCTGTTGTGAAAAAAAAAGTTCAACGTCGCATTTGTGGGTCCTCAGAAAGGCCCTGGTGCCAAGTTGACCACATCGGGTTAATGAAAATCTGCTATGGAAAAAATTATTGAACGTCTCGATTATATATAGATTGTCAACCTATTTTAATGGTACTATTTTTAGTTTCCGGAAATGCGCCGTTGCCAAGTTTTGGTCACTTGCGATTACTAAAAGTCTGATATGGAAAAAACTATTGAATATCGCCATCAGTTGATTTTAATGGTAGGTACCATTTTTGTTTTGCGGAAATGCTCTGTTGCCAATTTGGTCACTTCGGATTACTGGAAATATGATATGGAGATGGATCGAAGTGGATATAAGTCTTTTCAATCACATTTTAGCTTTGCGGAAATGCGCTGTTGCCAAGTTATGGATGCGGGAAATCATTGAAAGAAGCTTTATAGAAATTGTCAATGGCGAGTATTAACTGTGAATACCTCTTGGGAGCGGCGCTGCTCCACACTTAGGTAAGTATACGTCTCTCTGATCCCAAATTCCATTCCGATAGCATGCGTATATTCTTCCACCACCCTGAGGGACTGATGTAGGTCCCTTTCTCCAGAAGCATATAATTTTAGGTCAACCATGTAAAACAGGACAATGGCAATAGTGAGATGCAGAAGAGAAGAGGCTGAGGGAGTCTCCCTGAAACACGCCTTTTCTAATGATGACCTGCTCTGTTTGTACTATGTCTCCACCAGAACTTATTGTGAAGCGAGTCCTCCAGAGTGGCATCAGTTGTCCAATGCATCCCACTAGTTGATCGGGTACCTCAAGGCATCTGAGCAAATGCATGATTAACTCATGCGATGTTGTATCGAATGCCTTAGGGTAATCGATCCACGCCATCGAAAGGTTACGCTTATACTGCACGGAGTCCTGCGTGATACATCTATCGATGAGCAGGTTCTCCTTGCACCCGGCGACCCCTTTCTTTGACCCTCTTTGCTCATATATCCGTTCATGCACCGGATAAACTGCGGAGAGAATGCGCGTGTATAAGATGCGCGTAAACACCTTATAACACGCATTCAAGCATACTATCGGTCTGTAATTCTTTGGATCAGACAAATCTCCGTTTTTGGGGATGAGCATTCGTATCCTATCAAGACAGTGCTGTTTGATGGTAAACATCACCCCTTGATTCAATGTGTGGTGTGCTCGTCTTAATTTTGCGGCAATTCGCCGCACTGCTGGCGTGAAAAGCCTATTGGCCGCCACGTAGTCCACCACATTATTATTATTATTATTAATAATATTATTATTATTATTAAATGTCTTTTTTGGTGTCGAATGAGCATGATTTTTTCGCAAATCAGAAGACGACCAGTTTTCTAAAAAAATACCCTTATCTTCCGCGAACAATTGTTCTGGTGTTTTTTATATTTCGAAGGTCTTTTGTGATCATTTAAATTTTTGAAATGTCTACTTTCGAATTTTTTATGTGACTAGGTGGTTTATGGATCGTTAAACCGCTTAAAATTGAAAATAATTATCTTTGAATCCTGATTTTCTCGAAATTTTCAATAATTTTCGACTCTCTTCATTATTTTCATAACAAAACGGAGTTTATATTAGATTCTTTGTAATAAAATAATTGAATATACAGGGTGTTTCTCAAGTACGTGTAGAAACTTTAGGAGCATGTTGCTGACGTCAAAATGAGAAAAAAAGTTCCCATAAACACATGTCCGCAAGTTATTCGTTTCTAAGATACAGAGTGTCAAAATTTAATTCTTATATTTGCTTTTTGTGAATAAGTTCCAAAATATTTTTTATATTCTGGTAAAGTTTGGTATTTGGGATGATTTTTCAATGTCAAAATCAAATTTTATGTTAATTATGAAAAAAACGAATTTCTAATTGAATTTATTTTGAATTTAAAAATCTTGTTATTCAAAATCACTTGCATCGATTACTTCAAATCTCAATAACTCGAAAACGGTTGCTCGCAGTGACCTCTACCAAGAATATATTTTGTACACAAACTGAATAATAAATATTCCCAGATACCAAACTTTACCCAAACATCAAAATTATTTTGAAATTATTGACAAAAAATAAAAATAAGAATTCAACTTTGACACCAGAATCTCAGAAACGAATAACTTGCGGACATATGTTTATGGGAACTTTTCTTCTTATTTTGATGTCAGCAATACGCTTCTGAATTTTTTACACGTACTTAAGAAACACCCTGTATAATTACACTGAAAAATTAATTAATTAATATAATTTTTATTATTTTTTACGACTTTTGATTGATTGATTGATTTATTTACCATTAGCAAAACAACATCATAAAACATATTATTCTTCCTGTGAAAATATGCAGGAGGTAAATAAATAAGTAACTCACAAAAGGATTTACTAATCCTTGTGCGTGAGATGCTCGTTTGTCTCCTCTCCACACATTAGGCAAAACAATGTAGTACATTATGGAGTACAATATCTTACATACGTAGAATAGATAGAATATGTTTCAGCACATAATAGTAAATCATAAAATACTAACCATAAAAATATTAAAAATAATTATTGTAGTCGAATGACTAGGATGTAATAGGTAAAGTTAATAAAATATGTATAATGTACTTAATATAACATGGTAGATGAAAAATGTATAAAATTTGCGGAAAGGATGATACAATAGTGTGGCATAGTACGTATATAATAAAAATATCAATTTGAGGAGTAAAAATATTAAAAATAATTGTAGTTGAATGACTAGGATATAATAGGTAAAGTTAATAAAATATGTATAATGTACTTAATATAACATGGTATATGAAAAATGTTTAAAATTTGCGGAAAGGATGATACAATGGTGTGGCATAGAATGTATATAATAAAAATATCAATTTGAGGAAGTTTGAATGCACAAAATGACTATTGAAAATCATTGAAAATATTGAGAAAATTATGATTCAGAGAGTCATGTTGTCGGTTTGTCTCAATTTTGAGCGGTTGAGCGATCAATAAACCACCAAGTTACATAGACCAATTGAAAGAAGACATTTCAGCAATAAAAATGTTCACTTATTGACTTTCGAAATACGAAAAAACACCAGAACAATAATTGTTCGCAGGAGATAAGGGTATTTTTTCAGAAAAATGTACATGACTTGAAAACTAGTCGTCTTCTGAATTGAGAAAGAGTCATGCTCCTTCTACACCAATAAAGAAAAACGCCTACACATTTTCATGTGAATTAAATTATTTATACGCGTGACAAAAATTAAACACTGAAAAATCGGTTTTTGCCATTTTGACGGTTAATTTGAGGTTATGTCGGAAAGTGTTGAATTCAAAAGTTTCTGATTTTTGTATTGTCTACAACTATGCTCCCAAACATTCTGTGCTAAAAGGTCACATTTACCCCGCAAATCGCAAAAAACCGTTTCCTACCCCTGAATTGAATCCCCATTTCACCATTTCTATGATTATAAATAAACTCTTTATTTTCTTATTTAAATTTTCACTTTCATCTATTGTTTTCGGTATCGATGTAACGTGTCATAACGTGAATGTTTATCCATACACAAAGTTGCAATGGGCAATGTTATTATCCTAGAAATCCAATCGGTGTATGTTTTTTTCACGGAAAACTTCAGTTGATATTTAAATAAGTTCCATTTAGCGCCGCAAGTGAGGGTAGAAAGGAAAAGTTACACAAATGATTACGTAATATTTTGGTTTAACGAAAATAGAATAAAAATGTTATTGCCTAGTGAGTTAAAATGCACTTTCATCTCATCAAAATTGGCTCATTATTTATGATGACAGTGTCTAATAAATAAACAATTTTTTGCAACTATTTAATGACGTGTTAGCTCTCCCATCGTGCAAAGGATACTCAACATATCAATAAATTAAATTTTATAGAGGCATATTTAATCTTATTACTTATTCATGGAGAAAGTAGTCACTTCATATTCGTAGGCTGCGCATTTTGGTATTTGATTAGATTGATTTATATAGGTACTCGTATGATGCTCTTCAACAAAAATTTATAAACACATGTTTCATATGAAAATAATGCAGTCAAGATCACGAAATTTGGCACAAAATTTCATATGAATGCCAATGCATAGATTCAATACAAAACCGGTAAAATTTGTTATTGTTCATATTTTTTTACATTTGTGTCAAACTCCCTATATACGGTAGGTATGAGGCGGTCGTATGGAAGGAATGATACATCATAAAGAAATTATAGTTTTTCAATTTTCACCTACGTTATATCATCCAATTAACATTTTCAAACTTTGTCTGTTAACTGTATATTCGAGACCTGATGTCCAACGTTATATTTCAAAGTAGGGATTTGTTTCTTAAAAAATAAAATCGTTCTTTCCAACTATTCCATTGGCAAAATTTTTCTTCTGCTAAATTTTCTGTCATTTTAGTTTCTAAGTCTGTTAATTTGGAGAGCCTATAAATGGAACCGTTTGGAAAAATTCCGAATAATATGAAAAAATAAAACAAAATTGAGCTTTCTTTATCACGCTTTCATCTTTTCGACGGAATATTTGGCCCACTTTCATACGCCCGATTACCTTGAATTATGGCAGGTATACAGGGTGATTCACGACGAACTGTAGCCAGAGCTGTGCCGAGCACTGACAAAAACTGCTTCCAGTACTAAGCACTATTGAAAAGTGCTCGGGAGTCTCGAGCACTAAGCACTTTTTTTCATGAAGTGCTCGCGATTACTAAGCACTTTCAAAAAGTAATTCGATTTAGCGAGCACTTTTCAAAAGGGCAAGACCGATAAGGTGGGCGTTCAATTTCGTGTATTCCAAGTTCATATTGCATTTGGAAACGGTTTCACTTGGAAATCTCAAATTTGGTAGGTGAACTCAGAAAGGATTTGAGTACTCATTGAATATATTGACATTGATTTGATATTGAAAATTGGGATTTTTATAGTCGGCAATTGATGGAAATGAGTCAATACTTGCTTTTGTTTTATTTCAATAGAAAGACCCATGAAAGCAGTGCAACTTCCAACTGATAGGGAATATCCAGACAATGTCGTTTGGGAGATTAATTCGATATCCGAAATGGGCGGCGAATAGACAAATTGAAATATAGAGCGGCGCGAAATAGTTCCTACCTTACCAACATTCTCACTGATTTCTTAGTTCGGAGAGAAAGCACCATTGTATTGTATATCTCTTTCATGTCAGAGCGTGCTGCTGTAAGAATGAAATAGGAATGTGATTTTGTTAACCATCGGTAGACGCTAGACGGGCAGAACTAGTCAGATCGAGAAGATGAAATGTTCCAGTGGCGGATCTATGGAGGGGGCTACAGGGGCTTTAGTCCCACCAAGAGTGGCCCACTAAATAACAGAGGCCATAAATTAAAAAATATCTTAAGAAAACAAAAAAAAAAACATACTCTATATAGGTACAAAAAGATTTAAAAAGATAATTTGGTAAACGTAGAAGGTAATTATTTAATAATGCCATAATATTACTTTTCCAAGATGCCAAGATACCAATACTTCAAGGAAAGCCGCCAATACTTCAAGCAAAGCCGCTTTGTTTAGCTCCTCGTTAAAACGAAGCGATTTTATTATCTCCACGGAAGTGACAGCTTATTGCCTTTCTCATACTTTAACATTGGTAGATGTTTGCAACTGCTCTATCCTACGATAACAATATAAATTCAGTGTTTCAAAATATAAGGGAAAAAAGTGAAACGGCATTTAGATTACTATATAATCAGGCAAACAACCTTGCCAGTGAAATTGGTGCAACCATTTCTATGCATTGAATACGTGAATGGAAAACCGAGGAAAGCAATATCGGATCATCAAGTACAGAAGAATATTATAGACCGTCAGATAGTGACAGATTTAGGTGCCTCATTTTCGCATACAAGCCTCGAATTGGGTTGAAAAGTACATCGATGTTTAGTAAAATGGAGGAAAATTTACGAGTGGCTCCTGGGGAGAACATACGGAAAAATAAAAAAGAATTTTCGTCAAATTTTCCGACGACAAAATCTACTTATCCATTCGCGCCACTCAGGCCATAATGTTTTTCGGTCTAGTGATGCTGTAGGTTTTCATGGTTTCTATGGGTTTCTGTGGGAAAATCTGATATGTGGGGGTTTTGGGAGTCGGAGATGATGAATGTTTTATCAAAATTCATAAATTCAATATGGCGGCTTCAAGATGGTTGAACAGTTTTGTGATCAGGATCAGATTCTGTTCAAATTGGGTGGTGGGGGTTTTCAGGAGTCGGACAGGCTTATGTAGCTCATATAAGTAAATAAATTATAACAAAAACTGAAAAATCGCGGTTCAATAGCAAGCCGAACTCAAGAGTTGAAAACAATTCCATTGTGGAAAAGCTTGGGGTGCTTTACAACAACTGTTATGAAAAGTTCTTCGGTAGGTATTTAAGAAAGGTGACAGAAATAATATCAACAACTATACCGTTCTATATCCATCATCTCAATTTTTGCGAAGATAATAGAGAAAATTCTGAATAAAAGATTGAGGTATTACTTTAAATCGAATAATATGGTTTTCGAACAAATCGTTCTTCTGCTCTCGCTGTCATAAATGTTGTGAATGATATAGTACAAACCTTGGAAGATGGTATGCAAGCTGCCTCTCTCTCTGTGACCTTTCAAAGGCATTCGATTGCGTATCACATGAGATATTACTTGAAAAACTAAATTGCTACGCGGTTAGAGAAGTACCAGTCTATCTTATCTGCAGAACCGCTAGCAAGCTGTGAATATTGGAAATTCATTATCTGATTTCGAACATATTGAGCATAGAGTTCCTCAACGGTCAATTTTAGGACTGTTCATAATATACACCAATGATTTGAGCAACCATATGGTTCCTGTGGAAACTGTTTCATTTGCAGATGATACGACCTTCATTTATTCTGATAAACTGAAATCAGAGCTGTACAGTACTCACGAAGAATTAGCAAATAAATCCATATTGGTTCGCAGCCAACAAACTTAAACTCAACAACGATAAATCGCAGTTACTTTATCTTTCATCTACTACGGATGCCTCAGAAATGTGTGCCGCAAATTAACTGGGAATAACTCTAGACAGTAATCTATCTTGGAAAACTCACATCACCAAATTGAAAAGTGAACTGAGTAGTACGACGACAACTTCAAAATGTAACTAATTTCAATGCACTCAAAACAACCTATTTTTCGTTCTTTCATTCTCACGTCAGTTACGGTACTATTCTTGGGGGTGGTGCGTCTGAATCTCTCTTAATTTTTCGTTTGCAAAAAAAGCTGTTAGGATTTTATACAGCTCAAGATATCTGGAACACTGCCAACATTTGTTAATCAAACTCTTGCCGTGTTTATGTATTCTTCAAGTTTTGATAGAGATTCATAAAAAGTCTTCGATGCTCACTAAGCAATCTGATATACACAGCTATGGTACTAGACAAGCAGATAAGTTAAGATCAAACTGGTTTCGACTGAGCAAATCCAGGAAATATTCATTAAATTACCATCTCTACAATATATTACCGGCCGAATTGAAGTCATCAAGTATGCACTTATTCAAAAATAAAATTGAGAACTTACTCTTGACACACTGCTTTTATTCCACAGAGGAATACATTCGACATTTCATACCGTATAGAGATTATTGGATTACTCGAAGGATTCCGATACATTGAACCACCAGATGCTCTTGGGTATACTACATTTTATTGGCTTGAGTGGAGAAGCAGTGAGTTTTTTCAAAGACTATATCTCAAACCGCCAGCAGCGTACTCGAATTGGCAATAACTTGTCGGAGCCTCTTGGTCTTTCATCTGGCATTGCACAAGGTTCAATCTTAGGGCCTTTATTATACACAATTTACACATCAAATTTTGCAAGCGTTATTAAGACTATAAAAATACATTTTCATGCTGACGATACTCAGTTGTACTTTTATTTCATGCCAGTTGACCTCACTTCTGCCACTGACACGATGAATAGAGAAATATCTCAATCGAAAAAACATTCATTGAAAATCAATGGCAACAAAACCAAATTATCATGTTTTGGGAACAAGAAAAGTCTCGATATAGTTATCAACAATATTGAAATAATAGTGGATGGTCACGGTATTCAACCGTCAGAAAGTGCAAAAAACCTGGGGGTAACATTAGATAGTATTCTACGCTTTAAAAAGCACATCTCGAACTCTATAAGAATTGTCTATGGTAACCTGAAAGTTATATTTGGTAATCGTGGAATACTGAATAAAAATATAAAAATAATTATCTGTGAGTCATTGGTTCTCTCAGAGTTTAACTATTGTGATGCTGTCTATGGGCCCTGTATCGATAATACCGATCAGCGTAGAATCCAGGTACTTCAAATCTCCTGTATGAGGTTAATTTGTGGTGTCCGCAGACGTTACAGAATCTCACATAAGCTGAAGGAACTCTCATGGTTGAATATGAGCAATCGTAGAAGGATGCATGCTTTATGCTTGTTCCATAAAATGATCACCCATCAAACACCACTTTATTTATATAATAAAATAGTGTACCGTTTTAACATCCACAATCTGAATACACGTCAGAGATCCAGACTCAATTTACCAGTCCACAGAATAGAGATGTTCAAAAGATCTTTCAGTTATCAAATAGTAAATCTTTACAACTCTTTATCGGAACCGATCACTTTCTATAGGCTCTTTCAAAAGGAATATTCGAAGTATGTTATTCTCAGAACAAATATAAATTTACAGAATCGATTTTTATTTTACTCATATTACACTTTCCAATGTGCAATGTATTCTCATTGGTTGTTTGCACTGCTTTTCTCTGTTTTGTTTTTTTTTGTTTTTGTTTGTTTTTGTTATTATTCATTTTTTTTAATAGTTAAGATTTCTCACAATAATTGTTGTAGGTATTACTCGAAATACTGTTATTGTCTTGTATCACTACGGGTTAGGTTGAAAAACAGAGGGCGTGATGTGTTTTCAGATGCATTGCACCCAGCTGACACCTCGCCCTTTTCCATATATATTTATATTGTATTCATGCATATCGCACATTATGTATAGATTTTATATTCTAATGGAAATAAAGACCTATTATTATTATTATTATTATTATAATAAAACTCATCAAACTCGCCAAATTTCCATTCTGTCTATGTTACGTTTAGTGTTACTTATTTTTTTCAACAATATCTTCACAGTGATTTACAATATATTTTTATACTATTGTCATGTTAACTATAGGTATTTATATTTGAATAATTAAATATTAGTATTGTCGCTTTTATTACGTCCTACAAAGATGTATTTGTAATGTAGTAAAATAAAAATACTCTACTCTACTCTATGTGCCTATTTTTCGCCTAAATTATATGGAAATGAATCATATTAACCCTAAAAATAATACCGAGAGTAATGTTTAGCCTTTGGGCTGCTAAAGTCGTAACAGCACGATTTCGTAGTTTTTCATCAAAAATACTCAACAATAATTTCTTCGTACCCCAAAATTTTGGGTCTGTTTCAATCTTAATAATTTTTTTCTGTTTTGAACAATTTGAATTCTAATAACTCTGTTCGCTAGCCCCGTCCTTCAGCTATAAACTCGTACTTCTTCAAAACATGAGCTTATCTACATAAAATCGCTACAGGGTGTTACCTGAAACTGTGAAAAGTTTCGGAATTTTCCAAAGGTTCCCAGAAGAAGAAAACTTTTTTTTTAAATTTGACAGCAGAGGCATGAAGATGATATCATTACCTTGGGACATTCTTTTAATTGCCTTTTTATCTCTTTCGTTTACATCGTGATTTCAAAAAATTTACTTTTTGGTTTTGCAGTCATAACTTTTTAACTTGTCAACTGATTTCCAAAATCTCAGGATCGTTTTGAAGCTGAAACTTTACATGAAGAGATATGAAGATCAGAATTGACTAAAGATGAAGATTAAAATTCAAGGGTTCCCTCATAGGTGACCCAAGTCTGAAACACCCTCGAAATTCCGATTAGGAGAAGAATTAAATGAAAATCAACTTATTTTCGGAAGAATCATTCATTCTGGATACGACCAGATCTTTCTTGCTTTCAGTTGTCAAGAATTATGCGTGAGAAAATCAAATTGATACGGCATGTTTTTGAAAAAAAAAAAAAAATCAAGATACTCCTTCTTTGTACTTTCTTCTGAAATGCATGGCCTGTAACCAAGGTAACAAGAATCACAATAAGTGACAAGCCAGATTAACCATCAATTTTAATTCGTGTGAAAAAAAAATGCAAATATCGATGCCGCATCTAATGTCCCACCAGCTGAAACTGATACTTCGAATGACGGAACAAGGATTATCTACCCTTCAAATTGCCAATCTGCTTGGAACAACAGTTAGAACCGTCCAAAGGGCCCACCTCCGAGCTTACGCTGGGGATATTCACACCGAGAAAAAAGGGTAATAACCATTATTAAAACTTTAGTATTGGCAATCAAAAAAAGCACTTGTATTTGGGCTGGGTCTCACTTCAATTTCCACTACGAAAAAAAAAAAAACCCAGACAGTATTTACTTGCCATCATCAAACTGAAACTTAAATATAACGTAGTGCTACCTACCATCGAATGAAGTACTAGTATACAGGGTGAGTCAGGCTGAACTCCTTGGACTCTCGTGGCCATATGGTATTTTTTTTCAGTAAACGGCCTGGGGGAGTACATGTATGTCGATCTGAAGCACATTTTAAAAATAATGATTTTTATACAAGGTGTTTAAAATAAGCGTGACATATCAAAGTTATGTTTTTTTTTAATGGAACACCCTGTATTTTATTACATTTTTTTATTCTTTGAGAAAAAATAAGTTGACTTTGCTAAAGTTTCCCTATACCTAACTCTCTCCATTTATGAGATATTCAACTTTTTCTCAAAATGTAACGTTGTCAAAAAAATTCAATATCATTGCAATTATCCACTGCATTTTTTCGAAATTTTTACTGGTCACTCTTATCCCTTTCAGCTAGTTACTGCAACTTCAGATGACGATCATTATTATACAGTGTGTTTTAAATTGTTAGGAACACTTACCGCATATTTGAACTCCAATAACTTTGTTATTTCAAATGGAACACCCTGTATTTTTCCACGTGAAAAGACTCACCATTTAATTTAATTTCGGGCCATGTAATATGTCCCTATACCTACATTTGGTGCTTCAGGAATTTTCAAAGCCTTTTTGTAAACCAATATAAGTTTCAAAATAATAAAATAAAAAAGTAGTTCTCCATCATCTTTAGTAAATTGAATTTGAACACTCTCTACTAATAGTTGATTTTCTCTGGAGAATTTCTTATATCGGTCCATCTATATCTACTAATTTTGGGGTTACTGGTTAAAAAAAAACAATATTTAGCAATTAAAGTTTAAGTGAAAATTTAAAAAATCACAAGGAATGTTCGACGTGACCACCATCTACTTCAATACAGCATCTCATTCTTTTTTCGAATGAGCTTTTGACATTGTTCAACATATTTTGAGTTACTGTTTGGAAGGCATTTCTAATCCTCACTTTCATTTCATCAGGAGTAGTGGGTGGTGTATTGTAAACAATATTCTTGATATATCCCCATAAAAAAAAGTCCAAAGGTGTAAGATCGGGGGATCTTGCTGGCCAGTTATAAGGACCACCTCTCCCTATCCATTGATCTGGAAATTTTCTTTCCAGATAGTTCCTGACAACACGTTTGAAATGTGACGGAGCACCATCTAATTGTGGCCACATCTTCTCTCTCAAATTCAAAGGGATATTTTGCAGTAGATTCCAAAAATCTCTTTTCATGAATCTTAAAAATTTCCTTCCATCCAGATGCCCGTCAAAGAAATAATGACCAATTATGGTGTCTCCTATGATTCCATCGAATGAGTTAACACTCCACCGGTTCTGGCAATCGACGATTCGAAATAAATGTCTGTTTTCGGTGTCATAATAATGAAAATTATGTCGATTCACCAGACCATTGTTATGGAATGTTGATTCGTCAGTGAATAAAATATTCTCATATATGTATGATAAATTTATCCAATGATAGGAGTAAACTCAAGACTGAACAGAAACAAACAACATGCTGGTATCTCACTGAAAGTTCGTGATCCATTGATAACTGGCGTCATTGAAGTTGCAAACATTTTTGGCAGCTCATTTGTTGGTGTTGTTAATAATCAGTTACAATCTGACTTTGGGAACAATTTATCTGAATCGTGTGAAACTTCCAAGCGTCAAGTAATTAACTCATTTGTTTTCTAATCAGAGGATAATAAATAATATTGCTACAATGAAAAATATGAAATTGCACCCTTGTTGGCAGAGATATCTCATTCGAAGTTGTAGTTAATTTCCGTCTAGACTTGAACTGTTCGTTGTTATATACACCGAGAGAAATCAAGTTATACAAGTTTTTTTTCAAAAAAATCTTATAGCCGCTAAATAAACTATTTTAGCAACTAAATGTTATCTGATCAATGTAAAATGTAAAGGTTTTAAACGTTAAACGGGTCTTTTTTTCAAAACACTCATTTTGTTTTGAAAAGGTTACCTTTTAGATTCAATAAAGGGCACAATTGTGGTTAAAAGATGGAATTGAAAAAACAAACTGTTTAGCTACCATAATTCATATTTTAACTGTTAAAAGATACCTTTTAACCAGTAAATGGGTGTCGTTTAGTTCTGGAAATGTAACGGATTTTTCCACCACCTCTGATCATGCACTTTCTTCGTCACACACGTGTTTCCTATGATGTTTTATTTCACTCACCCATAACAGGCCGTTTCATCATCGGGTCATCTGCGTCATTTCAGTTCTTATTGTCGATCAGTTCACGTGTAGATTTGGTAGTGTTGTGCAAGTGCAGAAGTAAAGGTTAAATACACTTTGTGTATAGTTTGTTTCTACAAGAAGTAAATTTCGGGTAAGTGCCTACCTGCGTCTGTGTGTTTTCAACAGTTGTTTACAATGATTTTATCCATTGTTATTACTTGTGGGAGGTTAAAATCAAACAAGTAAGTATTGGGCGAGCTTGAGGGATGCTGCATTCTTATTTTAGATAATATTCATTTGTACGAAAAATTTTGACAGTTTGGCTGGAATTGAATGAAAATACAATTTTTTTAGGAACCGAACGGGTTCAGTAGTACCTAATTTCGGTTCGAACAGAAACGACAAAAATTAAATATTTTTCAAAAGGAACATCCTATTATTATTTATAAAAATACTTTTATCTTATGACATGATGATTATTGTTAGATGATTTTTTCCTATGGGAACCTGATATTCTAGTTCCTAAAATTTGCAAATTGAATGAAATCAACATTTTTAATATCTGTCGATTACTTGTAGGGTAGGGTTGCTACAAATTTTGCCACATTCAAAACCTTGGCTGGTGCAAAAGTATTGTAATAATAGGTATTTATTGTGTGAGTATGTTATTAGCTAATAAGATAAAATGTAATAAAACATTTTATCCACAGCTGGCATGTTATAAACACAAATAATTTTCCTTAATTGAATACTCATTTTTTGATGTTCATGAAAGCAGAAAATTTATAAAATATATTGTTCGAGAAGGATACCTTTGACAAATGATTATATATTGTTTTATTGTATATTGAAAATCAGGCAGTGTTTAATGTCTTATAGACTGGTGGCAATAATTTTTGTGAAAATCAAAAAAGTACCAGGCAAGGACCGATGTGAAAATGTTGTTGAGGTTCCAACTTTGAGGAAAAAAATATTTAAACACGAAAACACTCAAAATGGTGAAATGGGGATGCAGTTTAGGGGTTGAAAGCGGTTTTATGCGATTTGCGGAAAAACGTGACCACTTAGCGGAAAATGTTCAATGGAAATGTTAGATAATAAAAAAATCAAAAACTTTTGTAATCAACACTTTCCGTCATAACCTCAAATTAACCCAAAATGGCCAAAAACCAATTTTGCCATTCGTTTTAGCACCAGCCTATTGAGGCACTGATCGTAACAGACCAGTGTATTTTTTTACCTCATGAGACGATTGTACACAGAAACATGATGTGTTTACAACAAAGCAGCTGTATAAAAAAGTGTTAATTTCATTTCCATGGATATAACTTGGAATCGGGAAAAAACGTCACTCATTAGGAAAATCATATAGGTATAGCAAAGAATATATTAAATACAAAGTAATAATAAAAGCCCCAATTTAGCTCTTTATTTTTGAAACTTCATACTGTTCTACAGAATTTCAGCCATGTGGGTACTCATTATGTTTTGTAAGAAAAAAACCTACTACTAACACGGACTTCTACGAAGGATATGTTTTCAAACCCCTGGAATTTTACATTTTATTGTAACGAAACACTTTTGTTGTTGTTGTTTTGTTGTTTTTTCCGTTAACCAGCTGTCGTCTCCTTACGAACGGCAGCCCTTAGAAGTCGAAACTTGTGCGAGCTAAGGATTAACGAGGTCTTACCTTTTTACGTGCGATTCCTAGAACTTTCTCGGGCCATCAGAAAAAGTTCTGCAGTCGCCAGGGTTTGAACTGGCAGCTAAAAGTGATTGAAAGAATGTCGCTTTAACCACTCGGCTACATTTGATTTTTATTAATTATTCTTGAGCATGAAATAAAATAGTATTTGAAAAGTAAGTAATGATTTTTTTTGTTTCAGATGACTAATTTATTGTATGATTTGGAGATTCTTCCCTCTTGTCAACTCTATTCGTGGTTACTAGAAATAGTGTATTTTCAATATTCCCTGATTTAAGAAACACTATATTTTATTGTTGATATGTAAGTTTTACGACCTTTGTTATAATGACTGATTTTTTCTTTTGTGGGGGATTTGAGGTCATGAATTGAATAAAAATCTATTTCTTTAAAGCCGTTTCGTTAATTTATTTTGACATCTTCAGGGTACTGTAAGAAACTAAAATGGGATTTTTTTTATTAATGAAATAGTTGAAAAAAAAACAAATAATAATATACATATCAATTTGCCATTAATACTTTTCTAGAAACAATCACTGTAACAGATAAATCTTCAGAGTAGATCAAAGTAAATTAATAATAATTCAATCTAAATTTTTATACGCCAGCAAAACAAAGTTCAGTGATTGTTTCTGGAAAAGTAGTAGTAGCAAGTAGTAGTATATTATTAATTGTTTTTTTCTATTGTTTTAAAATTTAAAAGAAACATCCCCTATTTGTATCTTCCAGTGCTTTGAAGATGTCAAAATAAATCGACGAAAAGTTGACTTTGAATAAATAGAGTTTTTTTTTAACTTAAGGCATCACCTCAAATCCCAAAAAAAATAAAAAATCAGTAACCATATTTTAATTTCCTTAATAAATGTTGATCAATTTTTCAATGAGTTTCATTCAATGCTGAACTGTCCACCGATAAGTATAGACAACTAATGTATCACTATTTCAGGAAATTATTTAAATCAAATATGACGAATCTCTATAACAAAAGTAGCTTTTTCACGATATTTATAGGATTGAAATTTTTAAAAGAGTGCTTGTTGAATTCTTATTCTGAAGATATGACTCTGGCACTCACCGTGTTGCAACTTCTGTTTAATCTATTTTTCGTAGAAATTCAGAATTGATGATACCTACTCATCAAATGGCAAACATTTTTTCTTCCAAACACTTTGTTTCTGACCAAAACGTTTTTGAATAGCATACGCATGAAAATAACCTTCCTCTAGAGCTCTGATAACATCATTAACGCCAAAACACCTCATCAACTCCTTTAATTTGAAAAATGTCGAATAGCACATGTGGTGATATTGAAGAGTTTTTGAGGATTAACAGTTGGGCAAAATTTTGAAATTTCAATAATTCAATTTTGATAGCCTTTACCTTCATGTGTATTAATTATCCGAATTTTATGATGTACTTCATGCAATACTAAAACTGTTTAAGTTTGTAAAATGATGTTCAACAACTGTAAATCCTCAGAAACTTTTCAAAATCATCTAAATCGCCACATGTGTTATTTGAAGTTTAGTGGCAGTGTTTAGACGTCAATGAATGCTATTTTCAGAACTGTATCTACAGTAAGAAATTATTTTCATGCAGGTTATTCAAAAACCGTTTAGCTGGTAAAGGAAAGTTTTTGGATGCAAAAATGTTTATCACTTGATTGTTATAAATTTATATTTTAACCACTATAAGATATAGTATAATAATGAAATACCAATCATTTAAGTATTACATCAAAAACAGGTCATCTTGAAATGAGTATCTTTTCAATTTTATACAGTCGTCATTTAATATCGAAATGTCAAACATTTAAACATTATATTTAGGACAAGTAAGCTTTATATAAGCATCTTTTAATTTGTATAATAACTTCATATAATATTGAAACGCCAGTCATTTAACCATTATATTGGAAGCAAGTAATTTCGATATGACAATATTTTCATTTTTATACGAGTGTTCTTTAACAGTTATACAACTTTTTTGAAAAAAATACCCTGATCATTCTGAAAAGGTTACTATGTTGGCGCCTATTCAATTCAGAAATCTTTTAAAGGTTATACAATTTTGTATAACAGGTAATAGATATTTCTCTCGGTGAAAAAGTTCATATCTTCGCCAACTCGTTCAAGATACCATAAACAACAATCTAGCCTGCGTTCAAAGTCCCTTCCATACAAATGTTGATGCAGCTGAATGTGGTATGGATGATTTTTGTGTTTTCTAATAATTCTGCTAACGCTCGATTGACTTATACCTGTGGCATTTGCAATGGCTCTGGTACTGGTATTGGAATCTTCAATCACATGTTGTAAAACTTCGAAATTGTGTTCCTCATTCCCAGTAACTGGTTTCGACAGCTCTCGAACAGTGTACTTGATACTACCTGTTTCTCGAAATCTGGCTAATAATCTTTCGAATATATTTTTATCAGGATGCTACTGATCTGGTTATTTTTGTGCATAAACCCTCGACGCTAATAAGCAATTTTCATAACACTCTCCAATGGTTATTATCGTATTGATTCTTTCTTGAAGTGTGAAACTTTTCATTTTACTCCTCAAATTTGAGAACACTTGAACAAACCGATTTCAACACAAACTTATGACAAAATATTACGCTATTTGTCAGAAGCCCGCTTGGAACAACGCAATTGAACACAGTTGAACAAATTACTCAAATATCTATGGCATCAGCCTACTTGATGAAATAATGTCAATGCAAAAAGTTCATCGGATTTTGAAAATGCTTCGATAACTTCTGAAGCACCACATTTAGCTATAGGGAAAAATCATATGGTTTGAAAGGGAATGGAAGGGTGAATACTGTTACGTGGAAAAATATAGGGTGTTCCATTTGAAATAACAAAGTTATTGCAGTACAAATATGCGGTAAGTGTTCCTGACAATATAAAACACACTGTATAATTTTGATCGTCGTCTGAAGTTGCAGTAACTAGCTGAAAGGGATAAGAGTGACTGGTAAAAATTTCGTACAGGTGCAGTGGATAATTGCAATGATATTGAATTTTTTTGACAACGTTTCATTTTGAGAAAAAGTTGAATATCTCATAAACGGAGAGAGTTAGGTATAAGGAAACTTTTGCAAAGTCAGCTTATTTTTTCTCAAAGAATTAAAAAATGTAAGAAAATACAGTGTGTTCCATTAAAAAAATAACTTTGATATGTCACGCTTATTTCAAACACCCTGTATAAAAATCAATATTTTTAAAATGTGCTTCAGATCGACATACATGTCCCCCCCCCAGGCCGTTTACTGAAAAAAAAATACTATATGGCCACGAGAGTCCGAGGCGTTCAGTCTGACTCACCCTGTATAGTAATGACATAAAGTGTTCTCTTTTCATATATATTTCAATTGTTGTTATTGCCGGTTTTATTTGGGATAAGACAAAATATATTTGTCGTTATTGGCATTGGTCGTATGGACAGATAGACCGAACGCGTCTATACTCGAATTTATTGCTTATGAATCGTAAACTCTACGATAAAATTCCCAAAATCACTGGAGGCTTTTATCAAGACAATTTTTACTAAAGTTTAAGTTTAATATCATTTATGCACATGACATATTTCTTTCAGTATAAAATATTAATATTATGAGTAGGTACAAGAAAATTCAAATTTTTACTTTTACTTATAAAATCAGCATTTTGTACATGAAATGAGATATTCCAAATAAAAAACATTCATTGAACATTGGCCGTTGACGACGAATTTGCGCATGCGCGTGGTTTTTTTAATGACTCTGATAGTTACGAAAATACCAAAGTAGACTTCCTACAAAACGGAGAGTCTTTGGAACTAACACTCTATGTGCTTGTGACTATCAATGACCCTCCAATCATATAGCTTTATTTATGACAAGGAGCAAGTTATCTGTGCTGCCGTTGACTGAAGTATGCCACGGAAAAAAATATTTAATAGTAGCAAGTAAAATTTGCATCTCACCAAGTGAAAATTCGCATACTATATGGGACAGGTACACGCTTCATGAGCCACAAGAAAATTTATATTCCTGGATTTCAGGAACGCAATGTAACCTAACGATATTATACTCTTTACTAGAAGCAAACTTCTTATTTAATAAGCGCCAATCTACGTTTTATTTGCAGTAGGTGCTCAGTTTGATAACTACTAGTGACAAGTAAATTTTCCATTGATGAAGAATGATTTACTCTCAAATAACTCATATAATTAAATCACTAAAAAATATATTAGTTGCTACTATACTGAATTCTACTGCAGCAACATTTTTAGATTATTATAGTAATTTTAGTTCACTTGGCCTTATCAAACGACTCACTTTTGGGTAGTTTAATATCGTCTCACCTCTAATAGCTTTCATTCCATCTTTGGTATCAGGATACAACGGACTCAATTTAAATATCCATTTGCTCTCAGTTTAGGGTTATTAGTTCTTCAAAGAAGGATCATTTGTTTTTTTTGAAGCCTTATTCTCAATACATCCACTTCATTCTTGAATTCAAAATGATATGAAAGGTTCGGTTGCACCAAGGTAACAATGATTCAGTTTATACTATAAGAAAACGTACTCGCATGGCATATACAGTCTAGCAAAATACACTATGTTAGGGGCGAAATTTAGGAAAGGAGAGCAGTGAATGTGCAATGATGAGTGACGCCTCTAACATACCCAGCAGCTCAGTAGGCGTGGATTCGACAATAAAAATTGATTTCGATAAGATTGAAATATGGGGTTAATTTTCCGGAGCGCCACGGATTTATCGCTAGTGAAAAATCCGAAACCACCCTGATGGAATGGGACAACCCACTGCACTAATATTACTAAAATATTAAACAATAGATACCTGTGAATGGTATAATAATAATATATGAATATGTAGAGGTTTTGTCTTCCCTTACGCTTAGATAACTTGGACCAGAATAAAAGAAATAGTCATGTCCCTTACTAATAAAATATATTGATCGTTACACACCCTGTATGTGCACAGTTCAGCTCAAAATACAAAAGAAAATGAAATTAATGTAAAATCAACCACCAAGATGAATTATTCAAGTGAATGCTGTGATTGAGAGTATGGTATTGTTTGAATATATGAATATGAAACCTCCAGTGAGGGCTATGCCTGTGACGTCACGATGATAGCTTACAATTATGGATACTTACGCCTTAGGGGTAGTCTTATTTTAAACTTATCTGATACTACGTAGATATTCTCAAGCATTCCAGTTCACCAATTATTGTGGTTGTAGTTCAACGGTGCCTTGGTGAATACAGGTGCACAGTGGGTATGACACAATCAATCAAAGTACAGGTACAGCTGGACGAATAGCAAAGGAATGCTGAACAACAGATATACAGCGGGACAACCACAGTCGAGCAGGAACAATCACATTAGTGGAACAGTGGAAAGACAATCGTATAGCAACGAAACAGTGGAACAATCACATAAGTGGAACTCCAATAATCGGTAGCAGAGTAGTAGCAATAAACCGTAGTGGAGCACTACCAGCTGCGAAGCAGTAACAGTAGCAAAGTGGTAGTCGCAGAGGAGCAGTAGCAGAGTGGTAACAAGCACTATCCACAGCGGAGCAAAGTAGTAGCAGAGTGGTAGCCGCAGCAGAGAACCCTAGAATATACAATACCAGTCTGACTTCTGATTACACTTATATGGGGCCATAAGTAGAGCCCAAATGCAAATACTAACCTCTATTAAGTGGGAGGGTTCTGATAACAGCTTTGACGGTCTGTTTGCTGTCTGATAGCGAGTATGTCGTTCCAGTAGTTTCACACAATGATGAAGTGACCTCCAACATCAAAAATCCGCAAAGCGAACGGAGACCTCTCAAAAATATAAAGCATCAAAAATCGCAAACAATATGAGAAACTCTCCTGATATGAATTTTTCCAAGATCCATCAACGATGATCAAACTTTAATTGGAAATCTTCAAAATAGGTCAGTCACTCATCAATATCAAATAAGGAAGAGGAAAATATCTCTCAGACGTCAAAGTCAAAACTGTCAATATCTGACAAGGCACTTTCTTGTTCATTAGTGTCCGGTGGGAACAGTCCAGGAACTAACTCGAGCTAATAGGAGCTATGAAAAGAACACCTTAAGATTCAGTGTTGCCAACTGAAACAACACGAAAACGCCAGCCTCTCAATCTCAGAACCAAACAAACAAAAGGTCAAGTATTCGAATGTGAAATAGGTACCTCAATGACACAAGATAGAGATAGAGTAGGAATGTTACAGTTTTGTGTTCTAAGTACAAAACAATAGACTAACCAAAAGTTTGTTTACAAAATAACGCTGTCATACCGCAAAATAGAACAACTGATAACTGTCATTAGCTTAAGGCCGGTTCATGTCCGCTCGAACTAGTACAGCAAAGGTAAGTACTAACATTCGGAACAAGCTATACATGACAACGATCAAGTTGTCATTTTGAGGAATCTGAAGAAGAATAAGAATACAGTGGCGTACAGAGTGGAAAGTGTATATCAATGACAGAGAATTTCTGATGTTATTGTATTAAAACAGAAAGGGTTTTCTAGTGCAAAATTAACCCGTAAAAACTACTCAAGAAAAAATGGAGAAAGAGATTGCAGTTTTATGACAATATGTTTTCGTGAACTATAAGTTGATGTGGAAAGAAGTATAAAATATTTTGAAGGTTTTATTGAACAAATCATCGCCTCTGGCCATACCCTTACTGGATTACCCAGTACAACCTGTTTATTAATAAAAAATTCCAGAACTTTGTTGAATCTGTTTGTATTCATCAGTATAAATGAATGAACAAGCAGGCAAGCTAATGTCTTTCCTCATTATGATCATAATAAATTCAAGTTATGCATAACATAATGTAGAATTAGAACGTTCTGAAAACTGAAAATAAAAGATAATGAAGAAATGAAATAAAAGTATGTAAATTTTTAATATTTTTATTGAAATGAAACTGTTGTTTAGTCTTTTGGAAAATTATCCTGATTCTATTATATATAAAATGAAAATACTCTAGAAATGTTCAAAATCCACATTCTACATACCAACAAGTAAAATACATAAATCAAACTAACACTATTCACACAACTCACAACAGTAATGATAGTATAATTCGGGCACACGATGTAACAAGTCCACATACAACTACTAACTGAAATTCTGGAATTGGAATGAGTCCAGTTTTGTGAAAACGTTGATGATCAGTGCAACGGTTACTACCGATTGATCCCGAACTGGTCGCATATCAACAAGTAGGTGACCAGTTTCATTATCGTAGGAACACCTAGCTCTACTGCAAATAAACTGTTGTATTATGCTTGTAACACTAGTCTCTGTTGTTCTGATATACTTTTCAGAAACACAAAGTAGATTAATATGAATATACACTTTTCCAGCGCTAGTAAAATGTTGACCTGACATTATACAAAGTGAATTATCTAATGTTCGAAGCACTTGCTGTAAGCATACAATATTATAGCTACAAGTTCATGCGTCCAGAATACTTATTTTTTTAGAGACGAAAAGTAATTTTTTTTAATATAGGTATTAATGTTCTTACCACAATCAAAAAAAAGCCAGGAAAACGTTTTACTTGGACCATTTTTTTCGTGTGGAAACTTTGGTAGTGGTAATTACTTCATTGTCAGTGTTTTTTTTTTCAGCAAATGCTCCACGTCAATGCTCGTAAGTGACAAACTTATTGCTATTATCAAAATAGTGTCAAGTGCGCTAGTGCATTTGGACCGTTTTTGTTGGTGCAGTACTGACCAAGAGGGGCAAGAAGGGGAACAAGAAGAAGAAGAACAACTCCCGTTTAAGACCGCCTTACTGGAGGATTGGTACGGCGGCCCCGGACTTCAACCGCCCCCGAAATTCGTCGTGAATTGTAAGCGAAATTCAGGTTTCAAGTCAGACAATCCTACGCCGTGTCCACCACTTTGGAATACACGCAAGGAGGCGAGCAGCCTATCCCTTACTGGGTCCTGTTCATCTAGCAGCAAGGCGAATTTAGGGAAAGGGCATCTAATCTGGGGAATAGCAGTTTCGAAAGGATGGGCGTGTGTTGGTATGGAGAGTATATGAATATAAATCTGATGTAGCATGTCTGGAGTCGCATGGAATTGAAATTCATGAAAGGGAAGGGCGAATGAAAAATTTTGATTACTTGATGGATGTGGTACAGTAAGAATGGAATTCATTAATAGTCTGATAGACAGCATGCTGTCTTTTAATAACATGACATTGCTATGTAAAAACGTAAACATCATTCGTTGCATCAAGTAATTTAATAACATGACATTGCTATGTAAAAACGTAAACATTATTCGTTGGATCAAGTCTTCTTCAGTGTTGAATGGAGTTTTATTATAAACGATGATCTTATTTGTCTTCAAATCCGGTTACCTGGGCGACCATGACTGTGGACCTGGGTGACGATTCAGTTTTTTTCGATAACTTGCACCAAGAAATTGATTTATTCCTTTGCTTTTTTAAGAAAACCCATCAGAAAGCAGAGCATGTGCGAGCAAGAGAGATTCGACACGTAAAACTTACATAAAACTGGATTCCGAACCACTTCCGCTCCGCGATAGGTGGTGGGATCGAACCCAGGTCGTCTGGGTAGAAGGCAAACTCTCTTATAACACTACGTGCCACTATGCTAAAGTGAGGTGGGGCCCCATCGTGCATGAACCAAATTTCTACTCTTACTGCCAGTGGGACATTTTCTAAGAGTACAGGTAACACAAAGTCCAAAAAAATTACGATTTACTTGACTATTTAATCACGGGGGTGAAAAAATTTGTTCAACTGATCCACACCAACCCAAACACTTACGAAAAACTGTTGATAATTATTTTCTTTAACCGCATCGGGATTTTCTTTAGCCCAGATATGATTATTACGAAAGTTCATTGTTAAATTCTGGGAAAAACATGCTTCATCGGTAAATAATTTACCTATGGGATGAAATGTTGGATATGATATCTGTTGTTGCGAAAGCTATGTAGAATAAACAACTCGATAAGGAAAATCAGCAGATTATAACGCCTAAACATACTGTGTGTGGTACGAATACAAATGGTTATTCTTTAAAATGTTCCATACAGTAAAGTGAATTTTTTTTAACTGTTGAGTAATTTTGCGTGTACTTGCATCGGGGCTACAATCAACTTCACGTAAAACAGCTTTCCCCAGCTCCACTGTTCTGACCGTTGCAGGTCTCCCAATAAGACCCTTTTGAAAGGTGACTGATCCGCAAAGCCTGATTTGGTACAATGCGATGTGGAAATATTTCTTAATGAATGAGTCTAGCCTCTGTGGAATTGCCTTGGGCTACTCCAAAAGAAAAATGCGTGTCGGCCTTTTCTGAGTTTTTAAACCGAAACATTTTCGGTTACCTATCAGTATTGAAATTTTTTATCTTATAACTCTTGAAAACACTTCAAAAAAATAAATACTATCACATAATTACGTGTGCACCGTTTCAAGTTTTGACTGTTATGTGAGTCAAATTTGTTTGAACAAATGTTTTTTTTCCATGTCTCGCTTATTTCACTTTCAAAACACTGCAGTAATGTATAACATTACTTGTTAATCTGAGCTAAAAATTTCAATAAACGACTTTCGTGAAAGTTTAATTGTTCGATCAAAAATAAATCCCCATGGACCACAATAAAAATATGTTTAAATATTTATTAAAATACTTTCTTCGTGGTTTGCATTAATTTTGATAATAATTTCTAAGATGAAAACAGTCTATTGATTTGGAAAAAATAACATGTTCACCCCAACTCTTGATAGTTTGGTGTTTGAAAGATTTTATTATGTTGCGTAGACAAGCAATGAAGTGATTTTTATGTTTTTTCCCAAATAACAAAGTAAGGTACGCAGAAAAATGCATGAGATAAAAAGTAGTAGTTTTACTTACTTGCGAAATAAAATTTAAAAAACCTTAGTGGCGCACTTTTTTCAAAATAATTAGGTGCCTTCCTGGACGCCACTGAACATTGAAATTTCCATCAAGCTGATGCAAAATCAGCCTCTTACTCCTCTTAATAAGACTGTCAAATTTCAAGGAAATCGGTACAAGACTTATTGAGATATTTACGAAAAACTGACACCCTGGTATCTTGAAAACGAAACATTACCGGACCTATGTTTATGCTAATTAATTTTTCACTAAAAAAAAATCCCCCCTTAATTTTTGACCATGTACTAACATAGCACTCTGTATATTATATCATTTCACGAGGGCAGAAAATGAGCTTTAGCAGCCCGCGGCTATTAGCTTCACGAGCGAGCGAAGGCAGCTGATAGATAAGGGCTGCTTAAGGTTCATATAAAGTCAAATTTTTCGCGTTTCTGAACTGTAAGATGGCACTGACAAGATATGATTTTTAGGGTCACTGAATCCTAGAAGGCTTTGGCTTTCTTACGGGGATTGCCAATGGGTGGAGTCTAAATAGCTCCAATGTTCCAAAAACACCTCGAAAATTATTTCCGATGTTTCAACTAGTGACACATGTCAAAAGTCAATTTTTATGTCATGCCGTCATAGAAAATGTTTTCAAAAATAGTTTTAGCAGATTCACAGTAAAGAAAGCAGATTGTCCCAAGTCCCAAAATCTTCTGATGAGCCCTGCTGTCACTGATCCAACCTAGGAATATGTTGATTACTTTTTTTTACTGATACAAATATTCCTTTCTTCTGAAAGTGAAGTACCTATTGTGCAGTGAAACCTGCAAGAATACCGACAAAAATCGTGAATTATATTGTATTGTCAGAGGTTCAAGATCATTTTGTTTATAACTTGTTAATTAGTAGATTGAAGAATACATTTTTCCCATTTTCCTCACTAAAGACAAATACAGATTATATTTTCATTCAAACTTTTTTTTTTCAGGATTGAAACAGGAAACCTTGAGAAAGAAATGGCTATCAATAAATATTGAATAACTTAGTGTAAAATTGTGACAGAAATCAGGACCACAATTAAATTAAAAAATTAACTTAAGAAATGTATACTCAACAGATGATTTCAATACCTATATACCTAATATAACAATGTTTCACCTTTGACTGTTTTTGCTTTGATATGACTTATTTATCATTTCACAAATTATTCTCATCATTCCTTTTCTAATATTTGCTTCATTTCTTCATCGATTTTTATTTCATATGTATTGCTGTTGAACAATTTATGTAAAAATGTAATCGCTCTCTAAACAAAAATGTTTCTTGGGATCAATAAATGAAGTGTGTGCAGTGTAAGTATAACAATTTTCGTGTTCACTAGGACTGACAAATTTTTTCTGAATTGTTCAGATTATCAATTTTCAGATTCATTTAGGAACAAAAGACCCAAAAATGGTCATGGAAAAAAGTGGCCAATTCTAGTAAGCACATAGAATGGAAAAGTTGTGAATTGCAAAAATGGAACCTTTTCTTTCGAACAAGTTTAAAAATTCTATATTGACGTTTATCTTGAGAAAATTGGTTAGACCATAATAATGTTACTATATTGGTAACCGCTGTTTTATTGAAGTGAATGACCATATGGAGGTCATAATTCACTATCTCAAGAAACTTCTTATTTATGATAGGAATACAAAAAAAAGACTTCCTTAGGTATAGAGGGTGATTCAAAAGTACTTTAACAAACTCCAGGAGGTAATTCCTCACAATATTCTAATATGAATTGCTCAAATAAATATATGTCCGGAAACGCTTCGTTTCCAAGATACAGGGTGTTGAAGTTTTATTTTCATTTTGGTTTTTTTCAAATAACTCTTGAAATACTGAACTTAATTAAACGAAACTTGGTAATAAGAGGTTTTTGAGGAGTCGAATTCGAACCTGATGTTATTATTTCTCTTACTCGTAGGGGGCCCCACCTACACGTCTTTTTCTTTTTTGAAGATTCATAACTTTTTTGAGCGTACTTCTAGCAAATTTTTCAGTAAAAAAATCGATTCCTCCATCATATCTACGTAAAAAAGCTACCCTTGTTAAAAGTAGCTGTAAGCAACCGTTTTCTAAATATTTGGACTTGAAAATTTCAAGTCAATTATTTGATAATCGATGCATGTTGAAGTTATTACCAATATTCTGCATTTTTCACAAGAATGCTTTGGAAAAGAATTTGACGTTTAAGTAAGTAGTTTTGGTAATTACATATTTTGTGACAGTTAAACGTTTTGTTGAAGTTTCCGTAAGTAGAAGTAGAAAACACTAATGTTGAAAAAATGGATTATTTAAACAATAATGCTCATTTAGCCGATATGCATTTCGTTTATGGCCTTGCGGATGGCAATGCGCGCGAAGCAAGACATATTTACCAGGAGCGATTTCCTAATCGAGTACTGCCTTCAGCTCCAACATTTGCTAGTCTCCATCGTCGTTTGGCAGAAACAGGTAGCTTTAAGAGGGCAGCTGATATTATTGAAAGACCACGAGCAGTCCGAACCCCAGAATTGGAAGAAGCTGTTTTGAACGCTATCGAGGAGAATCCAGAAACAAGTACAAGAATAATTGCTGAAGCTGTCAATTCTACTCAGTCCACAGGTTGGAGGATTATCCACGATCAACAGTTTTATCCATACCATATTCAAAGGGTACAAGCTCTTTTGCCACGAGACTTTCCCCAACGCATTACTATGTGTCAGTGGTCTTTGAGAGAATTGGCTTGAAATCCTGAATTTTTAAGATATGTACTCTTCACGGACGAGTCAAACTTCTCCGGAAATGCTATCACAAACTTTCATAACAACCATGTTTGGGCTCCCGAAAATCCGCATACAGTTAGTGAAAGGCATTATCAGTATCAAATTTCTGTAAATGTATGGGCGACAATAATTGATAATTACTCGATAGGTCCTTTCTTTCTTCCGCTCCGACTGAATGGCGCAACTTACAGACACTTTTTAGAAAATGAATTGCCGGGACTACTTGAGAATGTTCCATTAGAAATTCGTATCCGCATGTGGTTTATGCATGATGGGGCTCCGGCCCATTTTAGCGTTGTAGCCAGGGAATTCCTTAACATAGTATATCCAAATCGATGGATCGGTAGGGGTGTAGAAGAACCTAACCAGCCGTTGGCACCAAGGTCCCCAGATCTAAACCCGATAGATTTTTATTTTTAGGGACATTTGAAGTCACTATAGTTTATAAAACTCCAGTAGCGAACGAGGAAGATCTTAGAAACCGAATAGTAGACGCATGTGAAACAATAAGGAACACACCAATAAATTTTGAGCGGGTACAAGATTCAATGACTAGACTACTGACTGCCTGTATCTTCGCTGAAGGCGGACACTTTCAACAATTTATTTGAATACAATTTAGTTTCGTTTATTTTAGTTTATTCTACATATTCAAAATTTCCTTAAATAAAATGTTGACATTTCTTGCAAATTTTATTACTATTGAATTATTTTTATAGAATTACTATTGCGCTTAAGGATGTCATAAAGGAACGTACCCAACAGTAATGACCTCTTCAAGCAAGTAAAAAGTAATAGAATAGGTGGCGCCCCCTTCAAAAA
Source organism: Chrysolina oricalcia (assembly GCA_944452925.2). Classification (NCBI taxonomy): domain Eukaryota; kingdom Metazoa; phylum Arthropoda; class Insecta; order Coleoptera; family Chrysomelidae; genus Chrysolina; species Chrysolina oricalcia. The sequence goes on from OX101824.2 coordinate 43,186,283, forward strand.
AACCAAAACTGCTTACTTAAACGTCAAATTAATGCAAATGCCAATGCAAAATAAAGGTAATAATTCTTACATGCATAGATTATCAAATAATCCACTTGAAAAAAGTTATGAATCTTCTAAAAAGAAAAATACGTGTTGGTGGCGCCCCCTACGAGTACGAGCAATAATAACATCAGGTTCGAATTCGACACCTCAAAAACCTCTCATTACCAAGTTTCGTTTAATTAAGTTCAGTATTTCAAAAGTTATTTGAAACAAACGAAAATAAAAATAATACTTCAACACCCTATATCTTGGAAACGAAGCGTTTCCGGACATATATTTATTTGGACAATTCATATTAGAATTTTGTGAGGAATCACTTCTTGAAGTTTGTCGAAGTACTTTTGAATCACCCTGTATAAAGGAATTTTTATAATCATACAAATGAAAATGTACAAAAATGTAAGACTGTAAATGAATGAGTCAGAAATGCAGTATTTCAATCATGTCAATATTTTTTTGATGTTTTGTAGTACCTTATAAATCTGATAGGGGTTACTTTTTGCCTTAAGTTTTTTGCTAAAGCTTGATTTCATCTGAGATGCATTCAGCAAATATATTTGACACGTGTGTTATGTTCACGAATGCTAGGCACTTCTGTGAGATCCAAATTCGATAATCGATATTTGGTTTTTGAGTTATTAGCAGTACCTCAAATTGATACCCCATTTTGAAAATTTGTGTTGATCAAACAATGGTGGGTATATATTATGACTAAGAAGTATTTGGGAGAAAAGTAATCTCTAATTTTGAATAATGAACCCATTAATGGAGAAGTTTCAGTATTTTTATAAAGGGTTTGTAACTCTGTGGATATATTTAATCAATCATTGGCAACTTTTACACATCATTTCAAAAACAACACTAGGTTCTGCCCTTCTAAAAGAAACTCTTGTGCCTGCAGCAGAGAGGGTCGACGGCTCAATCTCCTCGTTCCATAATGGCTGGTGGTCGGGCCACAGAATGTCGGGGCAGTGTCCGAAAGTCGACGCTTTTTTGAAATTCGAGTCAATTGTACACCTTCAATTCAATCCATAAAAATAATTAGAATTGATATGTATCCATTGAAATTAAACATGATGTCCATAATTACTTATTTGAGATTCTGACTTACAAAAGAAACATAACCCAACTTTTTTTTCAAAAGTATTGGTTCTCTCTCTCTCTTATAACCCTTGCTTCCTAATTGGCGCTTTTGTGGGTTATTTGGAATATTGGAACTATTCAAAGAGATTGGAACTATTGAGACTCCACCCATTGGCCATACCCATAAGAAGGCCAAAGCCTTCTAGGATTTAGTGACCCTAATGATTTTGATACCATAGTGACAGGGATCTTCCGTAATATTTCCAAATAAATTACAGTTTTCTGCTGGAATATCTACCGAATTACCCAGAGATGTTGATTTTCAGTCGCTATTTTCCATCTTTCGAAATAACTTCTCTTGGAAGAGATTCATGTTGAAGAGGGAAACATTCTCAATTGAAAATCCAAACAAGACTCCTCTGAAGACGGAAAAAAACTTCGATGAAAATGAACTTACCTTTTGTAATATCTAACAGAAAACAACTCCTTTAAGACTGAAGCCACGCTGGACATTGAAGTGAAAGTGAAAATTTGCATTTTCATTCAATTAGTTGTAATGTCTAACAGATATCACAAAAAATTGGTTCTTTTTATTTCAACTGTCTGAATGAAAACGCAAATTTTCAACTTCGGATTTTTGTTTCCAGTTATGTAGGGTCTTTTCACAATATCTATCAGATGTAGTTCAATCTCTAGCTTGGCTTCAGCCAGGGAAATAGTTGTTTTCTGTTAGATTTTACAAAAAAGTAAGTTCATTTTTATTGTAGGTTTTTTCCATTCGAGAGGAGTCATGTTTGTTCAATTTTCTATTGAGAAAGTTTCCCTTTTCAATACCCAAACATATTTTGCTCTCTCTGTTATCTAATCAACATACCTATAAGCCCTACAACATCGACCATGTCCAATACAAGTCTGAACAAAAAAGTTACAGCAGAGTTCGTAGCTATAATATGATACGTTACTTGGAGAATTCAGTCTAATTTGAATAATTCCGCGAAAAAAAAAATTCATGAATAACTACTATTATTCAAAGAAGTTTCTATTGAAAATCTTCAACACCATACGTCTATTTCGAATGATGTATATTAGTAACCTAAACAGGAAACGATTATTATCAACCTTTCCAATTTCAATTTTATTAAATATTAATAATAAAAAAATATATTCTTTACTTCTTGCCGACTGAATAGACTGAAATATATTGATAATATGTTCAAGTATCATAATTAGCTAATGCAAAGATTAAATTAATGAAACATTCCATTTCCAATTAAACTAGAAAATTACCATACTCACTGAATATTATTAGTCCCAGAGATGAACCAACTGGTCGGATCTTGATGAGAATTGTCACAAAACTGATACACAACTGAGGAGTTTCTGCCAAACCTATCCTGATTTATAACGTAAAAAATATTAGAGAGAAAGTATCGCACACTCCAAATGTTTCAGATAATCCTTATAGATCCAAATATTATGATCAATTTGTATGGAACTGTATTAGAATAACCTTGACTACTGCAGTTTGTTTTTAATCGAATATCGTTTAAATTCAATGGGTCATATATTAACTGTAAGTATGTACAAAATTGGGTGTAAAAGTATGATATGGGTATTGCCAAAGTAATGGAGTCGCTGAATGCAACAAAAAGCGCAGTTAGTACCATGAAAATATTCAGCGCAATGAATCAGAATTGCATTTATTAATTAGTTTTAATTAGATACAATTGTTGGTTGATGAATATTCAATTTATAATAACCGAATCTTATTAGGAACTGCTAAAAATGACAGAAATTATGAGTTTGTTTTCATTTACAGGTAGACTGCCATATGAGCTGCACTTGTTACTCCGATTTTTAAAAAAGGTGTTCCTGATCTCTATGAAAATTGTAGGTTAATTAGTTTGCTTCCCAGTTTTTCCACGATTTTTGAACTCAATTTTGAAAAACAGTTGGTATCTATTTTCTCTGCTAACAAACTTTTTTCACCATAACAACACGGATTCACTCAAAACAAAAGTAATGAAACAGCACTTTACGAATTTAATGAACACGTCATAAATGCTCTCGATAGAAAACTGCAAATCTGTGGGTTATTCATTGATTTCTCTAGAGCTTTTGATAGTGTAAATAATGTATTTCTACTTCAGAAGATGGAGAGACATGGTGTGAGAGGAATTGCTTTGGAGCTGATAAAGTCATATTTAGAGGGTAGGACCCAAAAGAAGTTATTCAGAATACTGTTAGTCAATCATCAACTATTGAGTAAGGCGTACCTCAAGGTTCATATATGCCAATGGCCTGATGCATTACCTCAGTAGTCTCACAGAAATTCATGTAGTTGCCTATGCAGATGACACCAATTTCCTCATCAACGATCGTAATGTGTTTGATCTCACAGAAAAAACACAAAGTGTTCTACGAGCGTGTGGTAACTTGGGCTGATAAAAATCACTTGGCATTGAACATCACCAAAACCAAATTAATAAATTATTTATTGAACAATATCCCTGAATACTTCAGTATTTTTGAGAATGAGGAGTTACAAGTTGAAAGTTGTTCAACAACAATGATGCTAGGACTCAGGCTTGACTATAAACTCACATGGACTCTTCATATTGGAACTCTCTGCAATAAATTAAGGAAGAATTGTAACGCAATGAGGTTTATGTCTAGAGATTGTATTGAAGAGGTTTTGCTGAATCTGAATTACGGAACAATCCTTTGTCATCTTCGATAAGAAAAACTCAACTGGGGTTCAGGGTCAACTGCAGAGAGGGGTTTTCGTCCTACAATAGCAGGATATCAGAGACATTGCTGAAATCGGTTGGAGGCAATCATGCAGAAATACATTCACAGAACTCCGAATACTTACGGTTGCGAGTATTTATATTTATGAATTATGCATATACAGGGTGTTAATTAAGTACGTTGACAAACTTCGGGAGGTCATTCTTTGAAAATTTTCAGGACGAAAAGTTCATATAAACATATGTCCCAAACGGCTTGGTTTTCGAGATACAGGGCGATAAAAATACATTTTTTTCAAGATTTTTTAGAATTAACTTCGACATTTTCGACAATAATCAGTTCAAATTAGGCAAGTACAATCCATTCAATAGGGCGCACGATACAAAATAATGCATTTCTTAAATAATTAACAGGGTCCTCCTTTTTTCAGAGTCAAGCTTTGTTCAACCCTTCAAAATTTTTTTTCCGCCGCCACTGACATATTATGAGAAAGGAATAATCAATGTTGTTCCATTTAACATCTTTTTGATATCATGCATTTTTTCATTTACTTGTACGGTTCAGGGGCTATAACGAAAATATTAATTAAAACATTTTCCAGTGTGGCATAACATTAGAAAATTTGAAAATTAAACATTTTCAATTATTGTAAATTGATGGAAATATTTTTTCAAAATTAGAAAAATCTACGATGAATAAAAATTATACAATAAAAAATATAAAGACAAGCTTTTATACAAATGCACTGAAAATGAAAAAATAATTTGTTTCATTTTTTGTAGGTTATTCTGTGAGTATTAAAATCTTTCTGTACAAGATTACCTAGATCAAACAATGAAATGAATTATTTTTTCCTTTTCAGTGTATTGTATAAAAACTTTAAAATGTTTTCTTTTTATAATGTTCATTTTTAATATTTTAGTTTATTTTTTATGTGAAACTGAAAATCTCCAACCCAAAAACCATCACATACCAATTTTGAACAGAATCGGATCATAATCACAAAACTCGTCCGCCATATTGGAGCCGCCATTTTGTTTTTTAACAAACATTTTTTTAATGCATTTTCACCGGAATTACGGAAACCTGCCAAATTTCAAATTAATCGGAGTATTAGAAGTGGGTCAAATTCAACTTTTATTAAATTGTTTGTTAGTTACAAGTGAAGCTAAATAAAAGCTTGTTATTGTAAAGATGTGATTTCTTTTTGTGATATCTAACAGAAAACTACTATCTCTCCGTCACTGCGGTAAGCTGGATATTAAACTAGATCTGACAGATATTGGGAAAACCTTAACTTTCAACCTGAAGATTCTGATGGTAAAAATCTGCATTTTCATTAAGATATTTGATTAAAAATGTTTTTACCCATCAGTCTTGATAGAGAACTCATACAAATTTTTTCTTATTTAAAAAAAAAAGATATTTTTTAGTTTTCAATTGAATGTTTCCTTTTCAACATAAAAAACCGAAAGGTAATCCTGTAATGGAAGATAGTTAATAGGATTTATCTAATAGTCGCAGATCATTACACATTTGATTTTCATTTATGAATCTCTGGTCATAACTCCGAAAAACTAAATCAAACAAATTTTTGTTTCCGTATGGAGTACATTATTTTATCAGAAATTTCGGTTTGTTTTTTCTTCTGCAGTATCGCAGAAATTTTGTAATCAATTTGAATTCATAAAAATAGCAAAGTGGGCTTTGATATTAATTCATTTATTTAAATATCAACAACTTGACAGTTATCGAAAGTTGAGAAACTGTCTCATTGTTAATTCTTCATTAGTGCAAGCTATAAAGCAGATTCATTCAATATTCCTTTGGATAAAATGGTTGAATATACAAATTCAGAAATGGCAGACATGCACTTAATGTATGGAATGGCTGATGGTAACGCTCGTGCCGCCAGACGAATGTATCTAGAAAGATTTCCAGAACGTCATATTCCCAGCACACAAATGTTCATCAATATTCACTCCCGTCTTCGTGAAACGGGTACTTTCAAGAGGTCTGCTGTTCTCATAGGAAGACCCAGGAGAGTTAGAACAGTTCAGATAGAAGAAGCTGTACTTAACGAAATTGAGCAGCATCCAGACACCAGTACAAGACAAATTGCGGCACAGTTTAACGTAACCCAGGTATTGGTATGGCAAATTTAAAAAGAGCAACAACTTTATCCCTATCACATACAGCGTGTTCAAGCTCTTCTGCCAAGGGATTTTCCAAAGAGATTAACTTTTTGCACTTGGATTCGAAATAAATTATTGGAAAATCCATGGTTTTTATCTCAAGTGTTATTCACCGATGAGGCATGCTTTTCTCGTAAAGCCATTATTAATTTTCACAACAATCATATGTGGGCTGATGAAAACCCACATGCCGTGATTGAAAACCATTTTCAAGAGACGTTTTCTGTGAATGTTTGGGCTGGAATTGTAGGGAATTTCCTTATCGGGCCACATTTTCTGCCTCATAGACTCAATGGTGACCATTATCGACATTTTCTTGAATTCATCTTACCTGGACTCCTAGAAGAGATCCCACTGAGGGAATGAATTGGAATTTGGTTTATGCATGATGGTGCTCCAGTACACTTCAGATTGGTTGCACGCCAATATTTAGAAGAGAATGATTCTGATCGCTGGATTGGGCGTGGTGGGCCACAACTTTGGCCACCAAGGTCACCCGATATGAATCCACTTGATTTTTTCCTCTGGGGGCACCTTAAATCATTAGTGTACCGAACTCCAGTTCAAAGTGAAGACGACCTGAGGAATCGCATACAGTAGTCATGCGGAATTATAAGAAACACTCCTGGTATTTTTGAGCGTGTCCGCCAGTCTATGGTTAGGCGCATAAACGCATGCATTGAAGTTGGCGGTGGCCATTTCCAGCAGGTGCTCTGACATATCAATTTCAATAATGGTCCTTTTCTGAACTTAATTTTATTCCTAGGGAATTTATGTTACTTTGCTCTAGTATTTGATAATAAAGTTATTCACTATTGAAAATGTCCAAAATTATTTTGCCATAATTAACTTTGTGCAATACATATTCAACCTGAGTTATGGTAAAAAATGTATGGGAACTCCATAACATTACATTTTCTCTACACGAGCAGAAAATAGCTATTTGTGTAATGAGAACAAAATGACGTATTGCGTCACGCGCTAATCTTTGGTGAGTGGCAATGACACTTCGAGAAATGAATTATTTTCTATCATGCGCACTATTGAATGGATTGTACTTGTCCAATTTGAACTAATTTGGATCGATTATTGTCGAAAATTTCGAAGTAAACTCCAAAAACTCCTAAAAAATGTATTTTGATCACCCTGTACTTCGAAAACCAAGCCGCTTGGGACATATTTATATGAACTTTTTATCTTGAAACCTTTCAAAGAATCACCCTTCAAGTTTGTTAGACTATTTGCTTCTCAAATTTCTTTATGTTATGCGTTACTGGAAAATGTTTGCGTTAATATTTTCATTGTAACTCCTGAACCGTACAAGTAAATGAAAAACATCAGGAGAGAAAAAAGATGTTAAATGAAACAACATTCATTATTCCTTTCTCATAATATGTCAGTGGCGGCGGAAAAAAAAATTCTGAAGGGTTGAACAAAGGAGGACCCTGTGAATTGTTTGAGAAATGCATTATTTTGTATCGTGCGTACTATTGAATGGATTGTACTTGCCTAATTTGAACTGATTATTGTAGAAAATGTCGAAGTTAACTCTAAAAAATCTTGAAAAAAATGTATTTTTATCACCCTGTATCTCGAAAACCAAGCCGTTTGGGACATATGTTTATATGAACATTTCGTCCTGAAAACCTTCAAAGAATCACCTCCCGGAGTTTGTCATTGTACTTAATAAACACCTTGTACATTCATAAAAACAGGCTGAACTTCACATCTAATCGGAATCAATATGGGCCGTATTCATAATACTGAAGGATATCCTTGTAAGCATAGAGTAGAAGTATAAGGTTTTGGGTTGAAGAAAAAGGTAGGACTATAAGCATTTCCTTTTATTTGTATTCATAATGATTTTCTTATACTTGCAAGAACATCCTCCAAGAATAAGTAAAAGGTGCATGTTGGCTTATGACTGTCTCACAGCAGGTTCCAACCTTTTACGCTGGTTTGTGTATTTTTGGTATTTCTTTCTTATCGGTGTTATTTGAGTACAGAACTTCGATCAGAGCAGATGAATTCGTCAAGCAGCGATAGTGAAAGTACAGAAAATGGTAATGCTACAACCGAACTGCAATTCATAGTAGATGCAATTGCCAATGCCACCGTAATTTTGGAAAAATACCAATTAGCAAAAATAAAAGCTAGAAAGGATGAGGCTACTAAAAATGTTACCAGGAAGTACAAGGTGACATTTGGTGAGCTCTGGATGCGAAAGGCTTTTCAAAGGAAATAAACAATATGAAAAGAAGGTTGAAGAAAAAACTGGAAATAAAGCAAGCAATTTTTTGGAATGGGAGAAAAAGTTATAAGGGCTATGGAAGTCGATAGTAATCCCACAATTGGAAGAATCGGAGACGCACTGCAAATTGGTATTCAAGATGAATCTACCCAGCATAGATTGAGTGAAACTTCTACTACGCTGGCGAAGAGGTCAATCAACTTCGTCATTATTATCATTGTCATCTTCTTCCGGCACTTCTTCTTCAGGTGCTTCAAAATCGATGTCTTTCAAAGTTCTTGCCACGTTATGAAGCACAATACAGGCAACAACTATTTTTGGCACATTCTCCAATTTCACTCGGACAAACATGTTACAAAATAGGAAATCGACGTCTCAGTTTACCAAAACAACATTTATTTATCACTCTCTCTTTTTTTAAGAAGTTCATTATAATTTAGTTCATCACCTGGAGCAGGATTTCTGAATGGAGTCATGAGCCAAGGCTCTACATATCCATCATCAGCAAGTAGCACGACGGTGTTTTTATTTTGTAAATGAACCCTTCATTATAATTTTCTCCATAATCTTGAATCGGGGACCGATCTATGCCAAATAACGTCCTTACTAGTAAACATTTATCTTGCACATTCAGTGTGGGATGACCTTTTCGGTTAACATACTCATCACCATGGCGATTTGGTTTCAGTATTCCTACGTGGATACAGTCACCTACGCCAATTGCTGTCGGACAAATCCAAAATCAAAAAATAATAATTTTTATAAATTATAGTAATGTGTACATGTCATAGATAATAGCTATTACAAATACTATAAATAATATGATGTGCCACGTTTGGTGACGGTTGTTACCCTCTATGTGGAGGGGTTTTACCATAAATGGCACCCCTTCAGAGGGTTCACCGACCACCCTGCTATTGCTAGCCGTTAGCTCACCTGTTACCCATCGATGCGTTGTAAGTTCAGTGGCCCGACCTCCTGCCTAGCTTATGCTGGTATTTGATTTGTTATGGTCTGTGACCGGGTGTAGTGATTGGTGTTTTCATGTTAGGGGTTTCTGTGGTTTTTCAAGAAAATTCTACAGAAAACCTGATTTGAGCATGAGTTGTGCTATGGGTTCCTTGCATCCCGCAGACTTTTGGCTCTGATGTCCTAGCACTGGACTTACAAGTATCGTTGTGACCTAAGATGGGCTGATCTTCTAGATTATAATTCTCGGTTTCTTTAAAAACTACCCATAACATAGGTTCCTCGGAATTTCTGAAAATATTTGAAAACCCATAAAATTATTTTCTTCAATGGATTGGTGAATCTCAAGGGTTTTCAACTGACCCCCGCTCCATAAAAAAAATTGGGTGAATGACTGTCACCTTGAGGGGGGTGCAGGAGGGGTGATTTTTTTATGTAACAGAGTGTCTTTTCGAAAACATAACTCGACGTTTTTCTTAAAAAATCATAACGTAGAAAATTAATGTATCCGTTACTTCAGGACCTCACTGTATAAAACATCGTAATCATGTTTCCGACTTATGGATTTTTTTCCCCAGTCTTGAAATCAGTTTTTCTTCCTACATGCCAATTCCCGTAAACGAGAAAATGAACAAAATTTCCAGTTTTTTTCTGCAAGTTTCCCAGTTTCATATAGTATGATAAGCACGAACTAGACTTATGGCTTTTTATATGACAGACTTTTACAGTAATAAATTTCTATTGCACACTATTTCGTTCACGAGAAAGTTTTCCGGAAAACGAAAAATAATTTTACAAAATTTTCCGTCCGAAAAATATGCTTCAACAGCTGACCGGTTTATGGGAAATTTTTTTCGGGTTCCTAACGATTTTAAATTTTATACTGTTGATTGCCATAAGCAAGAAAATGCATCAGCAACCAACTATTTTTTCACAAGCTCGCGCCCCTATTTCAACCCTTTAAGCACGTGCAAATCTTATGGCTTTGGTTCTTCACTATTAAATTGTTATACCTATATATGTGTTAAAATGCCATAAACGAGAAAATTAAAAAAAACATTTTTATTTGCAAAAGGAAAATGAATTTTATGCCTAGCACACGTCCGATCGCTAAATTTTTAATTTTTGTGCTCAACACTGACATAATTTCCAGTGGTTAAAATCCCAGAAGAGAGAAAATGAGTCAGCAAAATCTGTCGTTATCTGACGGTCTATAATGTTGATAAAATGACAAAATTGTTGAGATATGTAGTTGTCCCGGGTTTTCAAACAGGAGTTGGAGAATATCTGTGTCAAAAGTTGTGACGGAAGTTACTGATAAAATTCTCTTCTATAAGTTCTATAAGTGCTAGAAATGTATGCCTTTTATACATACTGTTCCCCGGGTGAGCTGTAACTATTACCTAAAATTGCATGAACTTCACTTCTACACTCAATTTACTGGGGAATGCCCAAGAAAAAGTTCGCCAACATATAAATACTTTCTCATAAAAACCTCACAGATTCGAGGTGTTCATTTGTGACCCATAGTCCGGGAAAAATAGTCAAAAATTTCTCCACTGATACATTTTTGCGAGCATGCAATTTATTGACAGAGATAATGAGATATTCAAATATATCAAAAGTTTAGATGCAGAAGCGAAAATAACTAACGAGACTCTACGGGAAATAAAAAATGATATGGAATATGTAACCAATAGGATTTTCCAATAGGAAAAAGAAAATACAAAATTAACCCAACGGGTCCCGTCTATTGAGAGGAAACTAAGGAAAAACACAATTGTAGCATTTGGAATAACAGCTGCAGATATTCCTGCAGCCTTGTCATATTTGAGCAATACTCTGGAAATTAGCGTGAATGTCTCTGACCTTGACAACTCTTACTTTTTCAACGATAAATCAAACAATACAATTTTGAAAATTACCTTTCTATCTTATTTGAAAAAAGTCTGGGGTATTTCAACATTCTCATAAACTCAAAAGAGATAAAGTCTTTTTAGCTAACGACTTGGGCTCTGAAGAACAAATCATACATAAAAACCTCAGAAAATATCTCAACATAGCAAAAAAACATAACTTGAAGGATACTATACGCAACAAGCTACTCTTCATCAACAAAGACATCTACTCCGACGAGGACCTGCAGCTCAATCCCGATTTCTACTCTAAATATCTGGAGACCGATAGTGGTGGCAGAAGGAAGGAACTTTCGTTACCTGTTTTTTGCCTTTACCTGAGAAAAAGTTGAGGCCCAGGTCATAAGCATATCTCTATGTAAATCAATCTCCTCATTTCTGTCTGTAATAGGTCTGTAATAGGTAGGAAATTTTCTCTAAATCTTAGCAACTTTTTGTAGTGCATATTTCACTGTCACTTCTGTGGAAGAGTTTCTAGACTACAAGCCCATATAACGATTTTGGGGGGTCATTTTATACAGCATGAAACATATTCAGAACGATGCTGCTATATGAAAAAATAACTTTAGGCACTATGCCGTCAATTCTTGGTGGGACAAATGACTGTAATAATAATAATAGTAATTTTTCATCTGAAGATGTGCTCTACCGACAAAATATTCTTGTAGGGCATTCCTCACGTTGGTGGATTATGAAATAATAATCTCATAGAACCTACTGCCGTACAAAAATAATGAAACCAAAATCCAGGATTTTTTTTTTATTTTTCGGTAATTGAAAAATTTTCCAGGCTTTCGGTTCCATTATTTTCGTACGGCAGTAGGTTCTAGGAGATTATTATTTCTTAATCCACCAACGTGAGGAATGCCGTACAAGAATATTTTGTCGGAAGAGCACATCTTCAGATGAAAAATTACTATTATTAATATTACAGTCATTTGTCCCACCAGTATCGTTCTGAATATGTTTCATGCTGTATAAAATGACGCCCCAAAATCGTTATATGGGCTTGTAGTCTATTCTGAATGATCTGGAATTCTCTATCAGCAGCATCGCGCCTAACTTCGACGAAATATTGTTTACGGGCGATTTCAATATAGACATGCTAGCTGCTGATAATTCTCCTACTAAATAACTTTAAACGATTTTGAATTCGTACGCACTTAATCAAGTTATTAATTAGCCCACTCGTATGAGCCCTACGAGGGGAAAAATGATTGATCTCATCATTTCCTCAGAATCGATAACTATTGAAAATACCAGAGTCGGCGATGCCTCTCTTATATCAGATCATTGTATGGTCTCCTGTTCTCTCGGCACTATAACCGAACATGTCTAACCATTTTCATATAGAGTTCGTGACTTAAAATTTTTTGACTCTATCAGTTTCACACGAGATCTTGAACTTGTCGACTTTTCAAGCATATTCAGTGCAGAATGAGTTGATGAAACAGTCGACTTATTCAAACATATCATCATTGATTTATTTGATCTCCATACCCCTTTAAAAACTAAAGATTACCTGACCCAAAGCTCCCTGGATTACAGATGTCACAAAAAAATTGATATCCCTCAGAGACACTTGCACTTGCACTTGCTAAATACAAACGCTCAAAACAAGAGAAACTAGTGAAAATGAGACTTATAAATTTCATGAAAATACACAATATCTTAAACACACAACAATTTGGGTTTCAACAGCAGAAAAGCACAGGCGATGCTTTATTTACATTTCTTAATAAACTGTACACTGAGCTGAACCAGAAAGAAGTATGTGCAGCAGTATTTTGTGACTTGTCAAAAGCATTTGACTGCGTAAACCATAAAATATTGTTACGCAAATTAGAACTTTATGGACTCAGAAATCAAAGTCTTAAGTGGGTACAATCGTACTTAAACCAGAGAACCCAAATCGTGAAAACACATAAATTATCACGCACTGGTGTAATTCGTTGTGGTGTTCCTCAAGGCTCAGTGCTTGGTCCTATTTTGTTTCTGCTGTATTTCAATGACCTGGCAACCATTACATCAGATGGCTTTTTTACACTTTTTGCAGATGATACAACTATTCTATGGCATGATAACAATATTGACAATCTACACTTAAAAATGGTACGAGATATATCCAAGATAAAAGAATGGTGTGATGCCAATTTACTCTCATTCAACATTAACAAAACCAATTGTCTATCTTATCAGTGCGTCCTTCCACATATTCCTTTAGGAAATGAATTGATAACCAATCTTGATATAACTAAATTTCTTGGGGTCCACATTGACAAACATTTAAATTTTCAACAACATGTCAAGCAGCTAGGAAAAAAACTTGCCTCAGGATGTTATGCAATACGTATAGTGGCCAGGGAATTGGGTATGGTAACGGCTAAAGTGGTTTACCATGCACTGATTGAGTCACACATTCGATATGGAATAGCATTCTGGGGAACTTGTAACAAAGAGAACTTTAACTCAATTTTCGTCATGCAAAAACGAGCCATTCGTTACTTATGTAAAGTAGAACCTAGAGAATCGTGTAGAACTCTGTTCAAAGATAATGCACTTTTAACTCTTCCATCATTGTTTATCCTCGAAACGACTTGTTTGGTTTTTAAAAATAAATCGTTGTATAAAGTCAATGATGGAATCACTCGCCAAAGAAATAATTTAAAACTCCCGATTCCATCTTCTAGTTTGATCAAAAACTCGCTCATCTATAATGCTGCCAAGATATACAATCATCTCCCAATAAACATAAGAAATATTGAAAAATATGATTTGTTTAGGTCTTCTATAAAAAAATTTCTCCTTGAACTAGTTATTTACGACATTCAAGATTACTTTCTGATATAATCAAATTAGTGACAATGCTAAGTTGTTAGTCAACCCTTTTATATATTTTAGTAGTCTAACTTTTATTTATATTATTATTAATGTGACTGTGATGTCTGTGACACCTGTATTGTACTGGCTTAACTTTGATTAATATTAGTGTAAACTTTAACTTATTTTACTATTGATGTGACTGTGTAACTATTTTAGTTGTCTAACTTTAATTATTTATAAATATTAATTGACTAGCACAATTGTATCACCTACCAATGTTTTTGCTAAACCTTTTTAAACTGTCTGTGAATGTATGTATATATTTACACAAATACCAGGAAGTATAACTGTGATGCAATAGTTTTTAATGATTTGTTTACCAAACTTAATTCATTTACTTTATATATATATATATACACCCACTAGATATTTTTCACGCTTTATGCTCATTAACGCTTTGTCAATAAGGATACATTTCTTCAGACAATAAAGTATATTTTGATTGATTGATTGATTGAAGACGCTCACTTCATCTATTACAAGGAATTGAGTAACGAAACTAAGCGGGAAAAAATATCTGTAGTTCACAGTCAGTTAAAATAAATACAACATTTTAAACTCTTCACTAAACTTTCACGGTCACATTAATCTTGTCATTCGTCGCGCATTTTGCAACTTGAAGTTGATATACTCAAATAGGAAAATACTGGGTAAAAAAAGTGAAATCATCATATGCGAGTCATTAGTTCTCTCCCACTTGAACTACGCAGTTATAATCTATAGTCCTGCCATAACTCAAAGAGATATGAGGCGCCTACAAATAGTTCAAAATTCATGTGTGCGTTTAATTCACAGCCTGAGAAAACGTGATCACATATCCGCTCCGTTGAGAGAAATTGGTTGGCTTAGTATTCACGAAAAGCAGATACTTCACAGTTGCACATTATTTCATCATACAATAGATACAAACTAAGAACCCACCGTATCTTCATGAGAAAATTACATTTAGAAGTGATGTTCATCACTTAAATGTTCGTTTCAAGTCTAGACCTACCCCCTCTGCACACAACGAGTAAGTTCCGTTCATTTTCTTATAACATAGCCAGGCTTTACAACAGGATTCCAAATGATTTGAAGAATTTGTCCATCTCTGGTTTCAAAATGAATCTGAAAAAATTACTTCTATCAGAAGAGTTTTCTCCTCAATTTGCTTTTGTTTTAGATGAATCATTTGTTGGATTTATTAATTCCTTGCATTTGAATCTAATCAACTTTGTATGTCTTTAGTTATTTAAGTTTTTCTTTCGTATAATTTGAAAACTTGAAACTTTTTGATTTCGGCACACCTTGCCTTTAGTTTGTTAGTCCATATGTATTCGATGGTTGAGTGGAAGAAAGCACCTGTTCCATACCTCAACTGGTTGCGAAACGGAGCTAACTCTGCCGTTTGGTAGGTAGTTATACACTGTATATTTTCTGTATGGTTCACTATTCACCAATAAAAGCGTTTATTGTTATTATTATTATAATTTTTTTTTCCTGAAAGGAATGTACCAGTAAGGCCCTATCTCCGGTGCTCCGATACATCCGGAGGGCGCGCTGGTGTCGTTTACCCCAATGACCACTCCCTACGTCCGTAGGGTGAGTGACTATTGGGTCTGAGAATCATGTGCCCTGAGTAGACGGGGCGAACCAAGGATAACGGCATTCTGAATTCGTGCTGCTAAGATTTCTGCCATATAACGGCAAGCAGGTATTATCTTCAAGTTGGAGAGCAGTGTGTCCATCATTCCACCAAGGACTCCTATAATCAGAACCACCATTTTGACAGAATGGTCCGGATACAACCTGCGGAGTTCAAAGAGAAGATCTAGATATTTAGTCCGTTTTTTCTCCTCTTTTCGTACGATATTCATTTCGCCTGGAGCGGAAAACTACATGACGAATATCGTTTTACTTTGGTGGTCGAGTAGGACATCAGGCTTATTGGCTTGTATTTGCCTGAGGGTGACGAATGAGTAGTTCCAATAGATTCGGCACCTCTCATTCTCCACCACGGACTCAATATCCCCCGGAACATAAGGTACCGTACGAATGTCGTAGATGGTAGTACAACACTCGTAGCGCCGCGTCATGCCTGTGGATATAGGCTGAGACCGCATAAGATGGGCATGCTGATAGCAAATGCATTACGGTCTCAGGTACCCCACGACATGCCCTGTATCGGGTGTCAGGGACGTCTACACCCATCACGCGACTACGGTAGACAAGAGTGTTGAAGACACCATCCTGACAGGCCATTATGAATCCCTCGGTCTCCGACTTCAGCTCACTCGACCTGAGGAAGGCAAAGGTCAAGCTTTTGGATAAGCCAAGGTCTTCGATGTTGTGAAAGAAGACACCATGTATTGGCTTATCCATATGTAGCTGTAGCAGGACCTCTGTCTCCGCAGCTTTGATGTGAGCTTTTTGCTGAACGGGTCCCAACTCGGTGACAGAGTTTGGGTTAGCCCGTTCAGTGTTGAATACGAGACCGAGTTCATCGGCCGCATGGGTTGCTGCCTTAAAAGAGAAATGCTCCAATCCCTGCTTTTTCATGGTCGCGGACCATGCAGAGAAGGGGATCTGAATTCCTGATGACTTTACAGGCCCCATCCAGAACCATTCTGTTATGCAGACACTCCAAACTCAAAAGTCCACGGCCTCCCCGTTGTCTGGGAAAGTATAACCGTTAACTCATGCGATGTTGTATCAAATGTTTTGCGGTAATCGATCCAGGCCATCGAAAGGTTACGCTTATATTGCACGGAGTCCTGCGTGATTCATCTATCGATGAGCAGGTTCTCCTTGCAGACGGCGACCCCTTTCTTTGACCCTCTTTGCTCATATATCCGTTCATACACCGGATCAACTGCAGAGAGAATGTGCGTGTATAAGATGCGCGTAAACACCTTACAGCACGCATTCAAGCATGTTATCGGCCTGTAATTCTTTGGATCAGACAAATCTCCGTTTTTGGGGATGAGCACAGTTCGCCCCTCGACAAACCACTCCGGAATCTGCTGCTCCCCATCTAGCCATGAGTTAAAAACTCTAGCAAGATGGCAGTGGGTTGTTGGAAGCTTTTTCCACCAATAGTTATTCAACCCATCAGGGCCTGGAGCAGCGAAATTCTTAGAACCTTTTAGGGCCCTTCGATCTTCTTCCGTGGTTATCGGATTGCGCAGATCATTGTGCTCAGGCTGCCGTAGCGTCCTGCAGTAAGCTTCGAACTGCGCTAGGGCTGCAGTGTCTACGTTGAGTGGTTGCGGAAACTCATAGATGTTCTTCCAGAAGGTTTCTACCCGATCAGCAGCCTGCGGGTTATCGACAACACGTGGAGGCTCTTGGAATAAGCGGGAAGGTTTATCGCGAAACTTTATGTTTTCCGCGATACTTCTCGCCCACCTCACTAGTGACTTCTTTGCAGCCACTAGCATTCGTATCCTATCAAGACAGTGCTGTTTTATGGTAAACAGCACGCCTTGATTCAATGTGTGGTGAGCTCGTCTTAGCTTTGCAGCAATTCGCCGCACCGCGAGCGTGAAAGGCCTATTGGCCGACATGTTTTTGCCAACTTAGAGGCCACTAAATGTGAGAATCGGTGAACACAAGAGGAATACTCAGCGAGGAGAAGCAGCGAAGTCGGGAATAGCAGATCACGTATGGACATATCAGCACAGCATCGCATGGTGGGAAGCCAAAGTTATCCACAAAGAACAGCATTGGTATAAGAGAAAGTCTATAGAGTCGGCTTATATTCAGAATAATGACGTGTTCTGTAAGCCGAGCATAGAGATCACATACCTAAAAAGAGACGCCATTTTGATCTACAAATGTAATTTTTTTGGGTGACATTTGACAATTGACAACTGGCTTGGCTTGGGTTTGGATTGTTGTTTGTTTTGTTCGGATTGTTTATTGTGATTGTGTTGTTGAAATTCGAAGTATTGTTATAACTATGTCGTGTTACGTGAAAAAGTGCAGAAATATCAAAAGACTCGTTCTCCCTGAATCAAATATTACGTTTCATCGGTACTACAAAAATAATTATTAAAATAACTCAAAATATATTAACAGAACAATTTTCTTAGGTTCTCCTCTTGCAGTGAAATGTCCAAGAAGTGGTTGCATGCAATTGGCAGATCCAATGAGGAGATTCAATGCACCAAAAATCGATTCATCTGCTCGGATCATTTCCGCCAACAAGATATTTGTATGATAAATGGGAAACATTTTCTACGTGTAGACGCTATGCCAGTTTTGAACTTGGATGTATGTACCAATGAAGGAAACGAAGTCCTCACCTCAGTGCTGACGAGGGCATCAACTTCTCAGGTTTCCCTTGATTCCGTATTTCCAACCCAAGAGGAGGCACACGTTCAACCTCCCACTGAGGCACATATACCGAAGCAAAACACCTCAAAGAAACATTCCCATGCTGGTGAATCTTCAGGAAGCGACTCTAGTTTGTCTCGAAAAAGAAAAAGAATAAGGATTGAACATAATTATTAGTGAGTATTTCTGTGCTTGGTTTTGCCCATTTATAATTTTAATATCCTTACAGTTATTTCTTCAAGAAAATTAAATAGGCTATGTTGTGATGATTTACTCATTAAAACATATTAATTTTTTCAGTGCTAGTCCACGAAAGTTACAGAAAAAAGTGGAAAAGACAAGGAGTAAAATCACCTTACAAAGAAAAAAATTATATAGAGCAAATCGGCTAGTGAAGAATCTCAAGAAAAGAGTGACATCCTTGAAATATGTAGTGAGGGAATTGAAATCAAAACATATGCTCTCAACTTTTGCAATTGACCATCTTGAGACTTTTGGCGTTCCAAATGCTGTGATACATAGAATGCTAGCCAACGTCGGATCCAAATCTACCACCAAATATCCTGAAACACTGAGAAAGTTTGCAATCACCCTTCATTTTTATTCAGCTAGAGCTTACGATTATGTGCGAAAGACTTTCAACCTGTCTCTTCCACACCCTAGTACAATAAGAAAATGGTGCAGTACTGTTGATTGTATGCCAGGTTTTTCTCAAACATGTTTTGATGCCCTGAAAATCAAAGTAGGAGAAAATAAAGTGAACAACAAAAAAGTAATATGTAACCTAGTGTTGGACGAGATGTCCATAAAGAAGCAAATTGATTTTGATGGTACAAGAAATTGGGGTTATGTAGATATCGGAATAGGCGTTGATGGTTATAAAACACAGCAAGCTCTTGAAGCACTAGTTTTAATGGTTGTCTTATTGAATTCTTCCTGGAAGTTGCCAATTGCATATTTTTTCATTAACTCGCTCACTGGTGGTGACAAAGCAAATATTGTGAGAGAAGCTTTGATTAGGCTAGCTAAAATTGAGATCCAGGTAACATCAGTGACTTGCGATGGTCCTTCAGCACATTTTACAATGTTCAAGACATTAGGATGTGACTTCAGAAATGTAACTAACTTGAAAACTTACTTCGACCATCCATCATTGAAAGGAGAAAAGGTTTTCGCTATTTTTGATGCATGCCACCTATTGAAATTAATCAGGAACGCAAAGAAATTTTCATTGATATCGAGAAAAATTTGATCAAGTGGGACTATATAAAAAAATTGAACGAAATTCAAGATGCTGAAACTATGTTATTAGCAAATAAACTTGGAAAAAATCATATCCAGTGGCAGAAGCAAAAGATGAAGGTATGTTAGTTTCACTTACACAATGATTTACATTATTCAGTGTATTTTTTATTTTTCAGATGAATATTGCTGCTCAAACTCCAAGCAACAGTATAGGTGAAGCAATTTCTTTTCTCTCTGAAGATCTGAAACATCCCCATTTCCATGGATCGGAAGCAACTGTGAAATTTATGAAAACAATAGATAAATTGTTTGATTCATTGAATTCTAGATTACCTTGGGTAAAATGCTTCAAAGGACCTCTAAAAACTGCTAATGAAAGAGAATGGCGAACATTTCTGGAAGATACACTAGATTATCTCTTGAATATAAAAAACTGTACAAGGTACTTTTCTATGGAAAACGAAAAGAAAAACTCCATTTCTTGGGTTTGCAATAACAATTAATTCAATAATCGGAATATTTGATAATTACATCAAAACAAAGAGAATGGATTACCTGTTAACATATAAGTTGAGTCAAGATCACATCGAACTGTTTTTTTGTTCAATAAGGTATGAAATATGCAATAAAATACTTTATCGCTTCTTACAACCATAACTTTATTTTAGGTCGAGAAATGGATGGAACAATAATCCATCCTGCTTACAGTTCATGAGATCTTATAAAAAACTCGTATTGCATGCAGATGTATCAGGAAGCGGGGGAAATTATAGGGTTTCAGATTCCACTTCAGTTTTAACTGTTTCAAGTAGATATCCTGGTAAAATTAACCTTCTGCTTGATAATGTCGACATAAGTGATATAAGAAAAAAACGTCAAAGTATTGATGATTATTTTGATATTCTTAAAGAGCATAAATATGATGTACCACCAAGACTTATAGAACTTGATGAATTTTGCCAAAATGTGGTCACCTACATAGCAGAATATGTAATAAAAATGTTGCAACGCACTATTCATTGTCCAGTCTGGAATTATTGATGGAAAAATCCCCTGAAGGAATCAATTTTTCCCTTATGAAAAGGAGAAATTTAGGTAAAAATCACAAATTTTTTTTATATGAAAAATCATTACAAAAACAGTTTTTGAAACAATTTTTTTGTTTCGGGACCATACAGTTTTCCATCAAGGAGTCTGGTCAATGTTTGTTATGAAACGTCCATAAGAAAAATTATGTTTTTAACTGACAATAAATTGCCGTCACTAGACCTTCTACAAGAAATTCTTACAAATGTTTGTAGAAGATTGATTATTAACCTTGGCCGAAATATTTTTCCAAATCATGATGAACATAATTTCAATCTAATCAAATGTTACTGCAAAATAAGGATACATAATTTGGCAAAAAAAATACAGAACTTTTTCACAAGGAAATTTAATTAGGAAACAGTTCAACAAATTAATATTATTTCATCACCAGTGAATTCTACCATTAATAAATTTGTTATTAATTATTAAATTAGAATGATAATATGAATATCATTCCTTTATTGAAAGAAACAATTTTGAATTCAATTGAAATGAATAGGCAGCTTTACCTTTTTTTACATTCGATTTATCTACTATAATTGTATAAATAAGTTTCGATATGTACTTGTAATTTATTTAAATTCCTACAATAAACAAAAGTTTTTGGGATATTTATAAAATACTACTACTACCAGAAAATGGTGATATCACATCTTGGGATGTACTTATATATTTTTAGATCATTTTCTTTCTAGAATATTTTACCTGTATAAGGTTCTGCTTAGTTCTGTCTTAAGAATGTTTCCTTTAATGGTATTGACTTTGTTTCTTTGGAAAGTACTTTATTATTTTAACTTCTTAGTTTATATTGGAAGTACCGAAGTATTGTAATGTAGTATGAATGTAACCAAAAATTGTTATATGACTTTTATTTGTTGCTCACTTTTTTCTCTATGTGTACAAATGTGATATATGAGATTATTTCGTTGTACTGACTTTAATTTATTATTCAGGGCCTTTAATTGAAGTTTAATTGTTAATTATAATGTTCGAAATGTTACCTACTTTGATTGAAAATAATTTTTTTTATGAAGTTGTCATCCAATCATAATCCATGTAATTTATAAAATAAACATGTAAAATCTCACTTAATTTTAATTTCAAAATACGTAGAAGCTGATTTCTTTGAACACATGAATAGGATAGTCATAAAATTAGGTGGAAACATCTGCAGTTGAAAGATACCCACCCTTCATCCCTCATATTATTCAAATGATGAAAATTCGTTTTTTGGCAACACTTTTTCTTTGGGAAAGTAGCACTTCCCGGCCTACTCCGGGAAGTACGGAATGTTCGAAATATTCAAATTTGCAATCGTTTCATCCGGTTAACAGATGGGTGGAAGTCGACCTCTCTTCGTCTCTTAGACTAAATGCGTCTCATGATTGCCGAAAAAATAGTGTACGTAACACGTCCGAAAACAGTTTTTTTAGACTCGCAGACTTCCACGACTCGCTAACGCTCGTCCTAGAATTTGGTCGACTCTTCCAAAAAAACAGTATTTTCCGGACTTGTTACGTATATTACTATTTTTCTCTGAAACAATACCTAAGTGTCAGTGCATTTAGATGTTTTCTGTTGATATCAAACTTGCTCCGTATCCATTTTTTCAATTACAATAATTCCTTTTACTTGCGAATGTTTAATATTGACATTATAGGCACCAAATATGTTCATATCAATGGAAATGATTGAACTCGCCAATGATCATTTCTAACTAGGCAGCACATCAATGAATTATGTGTATGCAGTGTTGCATACTTCCAAACTCTCAGAAAGACACGACTATAAAATGACATTTCTAGATCAAAATGGCTACCTTCAATATTTGACCGGTCGGTCGTTTCACTTACGCCGTATACTCTTTTTAGGTATGTGATAGAGATTCGGAATGTGTGGAAGCCACTCATCACTCGATTGAGATTTCAATAAAAAACTCTGTGTCAAGAACTGTCAAAATCGGTCATCAATAATTACACTCACCAAAAATGTCGTTGTATCACATAAATTAACATTGATGACCTGAATAAGTATCCGATATAACTTGTCGCATTCACTCACTTGATAACGACAGTAGATGTTAACTGTTGAAACGTCGTGACTCAAACACATGCAAAGAATTTATTTTCTTTGTTTCTAGACAATGGAAGTCCAGAAGAATTCTACTAATATATACTGATATTATTATAACATCAAAAATTTTCAATATGTAGTTACTGATAATGTAAAATGGTTGAATTTGTGATGTGACGTCAGTATACCTTTCGTTGTCATGGAAATGAGAAAAACAGAGATAAATTTGCAATTTGTCAACAAAGATTAATTCTTGTCACTGTAGTGCCTGTAAATGAATTCTAATATCGATAATTTCAATGGTAAAGCAGAATCGCGGTTAATACGGCAAAAATGTGATGATGCGCATAAAAAAGGAAATGACAAGCAAGTTCATCAAATGGATGGAAAAGCAAAGGGTAACAGATATAAATTAACGAGTTGTTCATTTTACATAACAAGTTACTGCTGTCAGATCAATAATCAAAAGTTGTCATTTACTATGGTAACTCTAAAATACGCGCATTTTTGAAAGTTCGATTTAAACACGCCGAGGCGTGCTTTAAATGGGTAAAATGAGGCGCAAATGAAAAAAATATTGAATAGATTCCTGTATCTCCTAATATAATTTTCTCAGAGCCCCAATATCCTATTAAATATTTTTTACGATATATTCCATGTCAAGAATTTGAAAAAATGGCAGATTTTACAAAAGTTCTTTCCAGCAAGGAAAGTCATTCAGACCCACAAACACTTCAGAAATTAGGATGCTATTTGATCTGCATATAATGATTGGATGTTTGAATATTCCTAGAATCCTAATGTACAGTGTCAACAGAGTTTTTTTCAACTTATATTCTTCTTATGTAACAAAATCACGTAAAAATACTCTTCAACGGTCTTATTTTCACCTGCTCCTATACTATATAATCTCAATCCATTACCCATCAAATGCATCAGAAGTAACCACTCAGAAGTAAACTCAAAACCTAGATCTTGAGTTTGCCAAGACTATGGATACACCAATATGTTGATGTTAAAAATAGTAATAATCCTAATTATCGCAGAAACTGATTAGATTTTTATGTATAATTTCAATATTATGTTATGATCATATTCATTCTTACTTGAGTAAAAGTTCATTTCTAGTCAAATCATAACATTATTCCTACTACTTTTATTTTATTTTATTAATAATAATTTATTAATTATCTTATTTACACCCTTTTTATTATGTACGTTCTCTTTATTATTCTAAGCATTATTTATTATTGTGTTAATTCATCCCACGCTCAGGTACATCCTTCTGTGGGAAATACATATTTATTCTATATTTAAATTATTATGAAACATGTGATACCTACTACATATTTCTTCTGAATAAACATACAGTGCTGCTTTTTTTAGTCCCCCCTCCCTGTTAACTTTTTAACGGTTTGACGTACAAACATGAATAAAAAACAGTTTGGAGGGTTTCACCGATACTACTTTTTGAAACAAAAAATATGCTGATTGCTCGACAGGGGGCGCGGGGTGGCACATCAATTCAAAATTTTTAAATGGCTTAGGGGGTCGAGTGTCACATCGTTGAAATCCTCTTCACAACCATCTAATTTTTTTTGAATTCCGTTAATATTTTTTTTTGCAATTCCAATTCGAAATATCAAATATAAATGCGGATCTGAAAACTAGTCATCCCTTGATAAATTTGAACAGTTTGTTGTGGAATAATAAAACCAAAAACATTGCGAAGGGTATTATCGATACTACTTTTTGAGAGAAGAAACATTGCAATTACACTACAGATGGCGCTGGAGGCACACCAACTAGAAAATTTCGATAGGCATAAAAATCGAAATTGGGAAAAAATTACACAACTAAATTCAAAAATATTTAGATGGTTGTAAAGAGAATTGAATTTTCTTTTCAACGATGTGACACTCGACCCCCCATGCCATTTGAAAATTTTGACTTGATGTGTCCCCCCGCGCCCCCTGTGGAGCAATCACCATATTTTTTGTTTCAAAGAGTAGTATTAGTGAAACCCTCCAAACGATTTTTTTTCATGTATGTACGTCGAACCGTTCAAAAGTGAACAGGGGGGGACTAAAAAAGCCGCACTGGATATATTATTAACATGAGATCATAACTTGGAAAAGCCAGAAAATTGTCTGGACAAATTTTACAAAGTTCGTCCATTTGTTCTGTAATAAGCGCCTCATATTTTGAATTTGACACGATGTTTACAATTTGAAAGCTCATTATAACTGAGTGGCTATCAAGAATTTCAATTTGTGCTTCAGAAAATAACATGTATGAGGCAAAACCCTTCTTGATCGATCGTTTGAAATTAAATTCATGTACGCAGTAAACAACACTAAACTGCACTTGCTTACTAGTAGATTTGAATATTTTCAAGATTAGGTTAAAACATCTTACTGTGCCAATGAATCTTTAGAAGCGCCAAAAGTGAATTTGTATTCCAGGATGAATTATTTACAGAAATAGTATATTCTTCAACGAGCGTATAATGCTATTATTCTCGAGGATAAAAATTACCTGAGAAAATAATAGCTATTACACGCGAGTAGACGACTATACTTTATATACGACTATACGATAGAGTTTTAATGAAATCTGAATATTATTTATGAAAATAATAGATACTTCATTCATTCATTTATTTTGGATTTCAGATTCATTTGATAATAACAATTATACATGAATAATCGGTGTTCATTCATGAATGAATAAATGCCTTGATTGAAAATAATTATAAAAAATACTTCCAAGAGTGGGATTCCAACTCACGCTTATATAACTACCATCGTTATACATTTACTTCATGTACATGCTTCTACCTACTGAGCTATAACAGGCACTCGAAAATTTGTGAATGAAATACCTACTAAAGAAACTCTGACCAAGAACTGAGAGAGTGTGGTACGTTCAAGTAAAAATTGTTTGATTTACCTTTGTTGCAAGATAGATTTCATCTTCCTCACTAGCACTGCTTTTCCAATCCGCTCTATTCATTTTTATATTAGGTACTTGTCACACAGAACAAAGTTAAAACTAAGAAAATAGTCAATCTGACATTCGCGGATGCCAAGTTGTGACAAAAGTTCAATCAAGCAAAGCCTTCTTGAGAAATTTGTTTGTTAAGCCTCTCAGTTCCCGTGGATTCTGAGAATTCTGAACCTGTCATTGCCCGAGTGCCGTTGAATAATGAGTTAGGATCCATGGTTTCTTGGAGTCATCTTTATTCTTCAATTAAAAATCAATATGTAATGGAGGTAGAATACAATAGTCGTAGAGCAAATATATTTTTTTAAGATACACCTGGAATGAAATTTCATGTAAGTAGTTTCAATTTGGTCCGAATAAATCGTAATGAAATGATCTTGTTTCCACTCCCGTTCCCGCCTCCTCTCCTGCGTTCCCGCTTTGGTTTGACGGAACCTTTCAGTCAGTTTTCCTTAAAATTAGTAATTCAACCGTATCCATAGCTCTAGATTGAAAAATAAATCAAAAAATAAAAAAATTGGGTACAAAAAGTGACAAGTAATAATTGTATTCAGAATGATATTTGGAGACAAAATAATTTAAAAGAACACCGTATGTCCCATTTGAAAATCTAAAGTTTAAGTCACTTCCGGTAAAACCGGAAGTTGCATGAACTTGAGTTACTTGTAACAAAACGCATTTTCATGTCCTTCAAATAACATTCCATTATCTTCATAGACAAAAAAGATATAGGGGCGAGGCAACTTACACCCGGTTTACTCTCCACATATGGGGAATTTATATGGAAAGAAAAATCATTTGTATTGAATATAAATATATTGATTCGATAAAATACTTGATGAAATACAGAACGTTATGAAAAGTTCAGTGAACAAAACTCATTTACTGGTGAACTGGAACATTTCCAGGGCGTTAATTTTTCCAAGCAGAGAGATCGACTGATGGCAGGGATCCACAACTTGTGAGTTGATTGCTGAAAACAAAAAAATTTACCATTTAACAAGCCACAAACTGAAAATATAACCCACGAAATAAAGCCTTGCTGAACGTTCTGATATTATGCCTCAAAATTTAAAATTTTGTTGAATGCAGTATTATACCATTTCTGAATAAAAACAAAAAAATTTTACTTTGAAAGTATCCTAGACGAGAACATATTGGAAATTGCATGTACGATCCTTGGATCTTTAAAGCTACTCATTATGTGACTTTACTACTTGCTTTTTTCTAAAACTGTAACAAAATGTTGAAATCAAAAATTGATAATTCGACTGATCTATTCTGACAATTGAAATTGTCTGATAATTGGTATTATATAGAACCTCTTTAATACAACTGATATAGGTACTCTGAGTTATGTAGTAGTGTTCTGATCACCTCAATGAATCTTGGAGGCAGTAGTGTTTGCAAGATTACATTATGAATCTTTTGGTGATCATGTTGGTAACGATCGTTACTTTCTTAAAACTACAGTTACCATTATCGAAACGAATTACCCTTGTAAAACCTGAAGTTATTTTGATAAATTAAAGCACTTTTCATCATTTACGGCATTTTTCGCATTTTGTGCAGGTTGTAAATGTAAACGTGTTGTATGAAAATATACTGATTTGTACTAAATATGTTAAGATATTGGAGAATTAAATAAAGCACTTCTTTTTGTCGCAAAGTTACAAACATTCTTTTGCTCCATGGCCGTTATTAGTTCGAACTCAGCAGCTTTACAAGAAAGGAAGGTGTGCCTTTTGTTGGTACAGGACTGAAGCACCCAATTTTTTTTTGGCTTCGAATTGCATCTTACAAGTTTGCGAAGAAATCCCTTCTTTAATTGTTGGAGGCCAGAATAAAGTTCGGCTCCTTTCCCACGCTGAGGGCACAATAACCAATGAGGGCAAATTGCGGACTGGTTCTTTCGATTATACAATTTTGAAAGATAATTGCTCGGTGTGTAGATCTGATTAATGCAAAATTTTACAGCATAAACAAATTGAATTGATGGCAACATGAAAATTTTGAGGTTAGAACATACCTCTTCAATTACGGGTTGCCTGACCTAAGTTATTTAACACTATTTCTGGTACAGTGCGTTACTATAATTCATATAATGGATTTTTAGAGGCTGCAAGTTTTATTTCATCACTATTAGCTTCACTAGATGACTTGTCAACCGAGAGTTATATAGCACCACTAATCATAGGTAATATACTATTCCTTCAGAATAAGGCTTTCTAATGATTTCTACTGATAACATTAGTAACATTATACTAATGTTGATTCCGCAATGATTATTTGACCAAATAAATATATCAGACGCTTAATGATCTCATAATCATACAAAGTAATATTCAATTTTTTTTTCTGAAACAACCCAAAATGAATAATCACTTATTGAAAACAGTCAAATATATGCATCCCATAAAATCTAAACAGAACTTTTATTACTTTTTACTGGGAATTTCAAAGGCAAGCTACATTTTTTCGAAGTATCCTGTTAATATTTGCGGTAAAAAACTTATTCGCTGCAATTATTGTGTGTCAAAATAATAATGAAAGTCTCAAAGAGTTAAAAGAAGTATTGTTGTTCTATACGTTCTCTGTTCAGGTACCCATCATATGAAAATATACTTTTGTTTGGGAGAAGACCATAAATAGAAAACGTGTGCAATAGAGATAAACGTTTAACATCTTAGGTTATGACAGGATTGACAAGTGACACGAAGAAAAGCAACTTTCGGTAACAAAAATATTTCCAAGGAAAGTTTTATAAGGTCTTCCGAAACACAAATAACACTATATTACGTGACCAAAGGTATTCAGCTGCGGTTATTTAGAAGGTTATATAACGGTTTCCAGAAATTTTCTGTTCCTTGTGGTAATAAAACTCAAATCTAAATAGCGTTACTAAACGAATGTGTTCGTATACTCTATAAATGCTATATTTAGGCTCAATAAGGGGTTTATAATAGCAACGGTAATAGTCCTAATACCCAACTACATAAATTCAGGTTATTCAAGGTAGGTGATACAACATTTACGGTAACTATTATATACACAAAAATGTTTATTATATATTAATTTCTTCAGGAATATCTCCGTTTCATTATATGTATAATGATTAAGGCTACAAAATGAAATAATTTTGGAGCCTACAAGGTGGCTAAAAAAAATTGTTTTGCCAAATGAAACACCCTTTATTTTGTTACACTTTTGAAAGCTTCTGGAAAAATAATATCATTCCACATGAGGTATTATTTGTACCCAACTCTTACCGTTCTCAATTTATGGATTTTTTTTAGAAACAACGAAATGTATAGAAAAAACTCCATCGAAATCTGTCCAGGCATAAAAGAGGTTTTGGGAAATTGATATCGATGCAACCCGTTGCTCAAAATTTTACATTATATTTAAAAATCATTGTTGCCTTTCTATAATTTCGAACAAAGACTTTTTCATTTCAAATAGAATCACCTGTATTTTTTGGTCTGAAGGTATAGAAAATTCAATTATTTTTCATTTCATGTTGGGGTTTCCTGTACCTAACCTGAATAGTCGTTCAGATATTGGCTTTTTCATATATTAGTTTTTATTTCAATGCTTTCCTTGAATCAAGATTGCTTTGACACAACATTTATGTGATTTCTCATTGACAGTTGTTATATTTCACTTCACTAAAAATATTTTACTGTTCAGCAAAATTAAGTTATCAACAACAATAGAATATGAATCACAAATGTAGTTAGTTTATAGTAGGTGCTCGATATGAGTACCATCCTGTTGAATACAAAGAGCGACTCTGTTTGAGAGTCTGATTATGATTTATTAACATTTGAGGAGTTACTGCCCGAAAAGCAGCCCTTAATCTTTCCTTCATATTTCCTAGGGTGGTTGGAGAAATGTCGTAAACATTGTTCTTCAAATATATCTGCTGAGGCTGTAGCAAGAATATCATCGAAAACAAATTCGACTACTTTGTTGGTGATACGGCACCCAGACTTAACTTAAAAAATTATTGTTCGGCCAGATTCAGCTATTTTACTGACTGATAACAAGTTGAGATAACCGGAATATGAAATACCTTCTCGATAGTAACAGTATTCATATTTGAAAGGGATATGTCTAGTTTTCCAAATTCATTACATTGCAACAAATTGATGGATGTAGCCGTTACTACGTGGTAGGATATCATCACGAAAAATGAGAAATAAAACTTTCTATGTTTTTATACCACTTCTATTTTTAACCAACGTATTGTTTGATAATGTTTGATAATGTCCACATAGGACGAAACTGCAGTAACGTTGGTTACAAATAAAAGTGGTATAAAAACATAGAAAGTTTTATTTCTCATTTTTCGTAATTACATTACAGTTTGACAACATTTGCAATGCTCAAATTTCTAGAAGAATCTTCATGATAATCTCTCAACCAGCTTTCATGTGATGTGGAACCAATTTTCATCGAATTCTTCAGTCGGCAATTCATAAGTGAATGCAAAATGACTGCTTTCGGATTTCTTCACATTTTTTTTAGTAGTTTTCTTGATTTTGGGACATTCACTAGCTTTGTGGATGGCATATTCATTGCAATTGTAGCATCTTAGAACTTTATTGAACTTCGTATTCGGGATAAAATCGAGGAAAGTCAAATGTGGTGATCTCGCTGGCAAATTTTGTGGTCCAGCACATCAATCCATTTATTCGGAAAACACACATTCAAAAACTGTCAGACACTGAATTTGATATGTACCGGAGCTCCATCCAATTGTTGCCACATCCGTTGTCTGATATTTAGTGGAACAATCTCCAGAAGCGCAGACATATCATCTTGTAAAAATTTGAGAAAATTTTGACATTTCAAGTGTCCATTAGAAAAGCATGGTCCTATAGCTTGTATACCTATTATAATGCCTCACCACTCGTTGAAAGACCATTTATTCTGGTGATCCAGAGTGCTGAAAAAATTGAGATTCACCATAATTATGGAAGTTATATCTGTCATTTTTATGAAAAGCAGATTCATCAGACAACTAAATTTGTCTAGAACTATATTTCATATAAATCCTGGTGCATCTGAATACAATACGGGTGGAATTTGTTTTTTTTTGTAACCCTAGAAATGCTCTGTATACGCTAATCCCTGTATCTTTCTCGATTTTACGTTGACTCGTATGAGGATTTTCTATCATAGATCCAATGATGAGAAATTAATTCTCTTCTTTTCCAATTTGCTTTTCCACAAGCTACACTTCCATTCTTACGAAATGCATGAAGCAATCGTTTGAATGTCAACTTGATTGGACGATTCCGATCTGCATATTTTTTGAGCATAAGGCTAAAAGGCAGTTCTCTGCACAGTCTCCATTCACTAAAATCATACCTACTCGCTCTTGAATGGGATATTTTATTATTTTCAACGGTAATTAATCAGTGGAGGTTTTAATTAAGGCTAAACACAATAACTGTCAATAAAAATTATTTCAAGAAGTTGAATAAATGTTGTGTCAAAGCTATCTTGATTCAAAGAATGCATTGAAATAAGAACTATTCTTTGATAACCCAATATCTGAAAAACTATCCTGGTTGGGTATAGGGAACTTCAATATGAAACCAAAGAAAATTGAACTTTCTAGTAGTCAGACCAAAAAAATACAGGGGTGATAGAAATGACATAGTCATCTTTGTTCAAAATCATAAAAAACCAAGATTGATTTTTGAACGGTCTGTATGATTTTGATAAACTGGTTTTCGAAATCAATAGCCCAAAATCTCTTCGATGCATAGTCAGATTTCAAAGGGATAACTTCCATACATTTCGATGTTATTTAGTTTGCAATTGAATATAGCATTCTCATGAAAAATTCAATAACTAGAGATCGGTTAGAGTTGGGTACATAGTACCTCATTTGAAAACGTAATATTTTTTCCCTAACATTTCAAAAGTGTAGCGAAATACTTCTATTTGAAAAAATACAACTTTGATATTTCACACATTTCTGATCCACCCTGTAGACTCCAAAATAATTTCCTGTTGTAACCTCGATCAATGTACATGGAGATATTTCTGAAAAAATAAATGGTTTGGCCTACAGGGACCGTGTCTTATGGGGTGCTCCAACCTGAATGTTATACACCAGAATTCTCAAATAAGGAGTATCGTTATCTCTCCATCATAAGTATACCCTTCCTGATAGCCCTGTTGTTAAAACACATCTTACCTTCTAGATAATCTCTCAAAAGCTTTTGGCTGCATATTTTGTAAATCGTTTGTATTATCACATAATAATCTTGACATGCTAGCTTTTCGAATTTGCTGAAGCTGTTCCAAAGTGAAACCAGTTTTCTTGTTTTGATTCTCAAACCAGAACCTGTCTCCAACTCGTGTCCTGTAGAATTGCTCTGTCATTATTCGAATGAAAGTCGGCCCAACAAGGGATCCTGGAACTGGTACCTCTAAGGTTCCACCAACAGAAAGGTCCACATCGTCAGGTGTTTCATACAAGGAAGCCAGTTTTTCAATATTCTGAAAAAAAAATGTTTCTAGAAGACAGAGACCTTTATTTTTCAAAAGTGTGTTTGCGTGGCAATATTTCCTCCCATCATCTCGATGATTACGTACTCATCTGTATATGAAACTAAAAGTTCAAGTTTTGATAATTTTGATCCTATATTGTCAAAGTATCAAATAATCAATTCACACTGCCTCTCAGTTCGTATAGCAGAAGTGATGGAATGTCTGTGTTCACTGGATGTCGATAAGGGACCTGGCCCTGATCTCATACCTAACGTATTCCCGAAGAAATGTGCTTTTTCACTGAGTACACAGTTGTGGTTAATGTTTAATAAATCTTTGACAA
This sequence comes from Chrysolina oricalcia, assembly GCA_944452925.2. NCBI lineage: Eukaryota > Metazoa > Arthropoda > Insecta > Coleoptera > Chrysomelidae > Chrysolina > Chrysolina oricalcia. The sequence goes on from OX101824.2 coordinate 43,218,959, forward strand.
ATGGTATTTTTCCTTTCTATTGGAAAAAGTCATTCGTCAAACCTCTTCTCAAATCTGGAAATCCTGCTCTTGAAAATTATAGACCTATTACTATTCTCTCTGCTATTCCCAAGTCGTTTGAGTGCTTGGTTGATAGATTACTCAGTTCAACTTTGGCTAACGAAATAATTGTTGGTCAACATGATTTTCAAGATGGACGAACGCCGTGCACTAACCTCATGATTTTCACCAACTTCATTGTATCGGCTTTAGAGAAGGGCATACAGGTTGATTCTATTGATACAGATCTATCCAAGGCTTTCGATAAAGTCGATCATGCTATTCTCATCCAGAAGTTATCGTATATTGGCATTCGTGGTTCTCTTCTGGACTGGTTGAAAACGTATTTATCAGATCACCTCCTATGTGTCAAGTTGAACGGGTGCATTTCCGAATAGTACACTGCCACTTCGGGTGTGCCACAAGGCTCCCACCTGGGGCCTTCACTATTCAGTCTATTCATCGATGACATTGTCAAAGAAATATACGATTGTGAATTTCTCATGTATGCTGATAATATCAAAATATTTCATGTCATACAAAATCCAGACGATTTTTTTATACTCCAAAAGAGCTTGAATGTTTTTTCACATGATTGTTTGGTGAATAAAATGGGCATAAATCCTTTGAAATGTAAAGTTATACGTTTCCACCGCATAGTGCAAGATAACCTTCAACTATATATTTGATAACACTGTCATTGAGAAAGTTACCTTGATCAATAGTCCAAGATCCCAGGGCCGTCAGACGTAACTTATTCTCAAACGAACGAAATGTGTACGATTGAGTAGTGTTAGTTTGTACTATATTCGCATGCCTACCTGCTAGCTTGACCAGATGACCATTATTAGGGAATCAAGGTACGTAAAAACACTACTCACTTAGTTGAATTGCCAGTCTACAGATATGTGTCTGTAACCCATGGTGGCTTAGTGGACAGAGTAACTAGCTACCACCCCGGAGAGCCGAGTTCAAATCTCGTCTCCAACAATTTTTTTTTAACCCAGCAGACGCATTACACCAGGGTCAGCCATCTCAGTTGGAAACGACTTTGACTCTGGGAGGATTTTTGTTCAGAAAGATATTCAAAAGAGAACAGAATTTTGGTAAATATAGGATTTGGTTAAGATTTACTTATAAGTAAAATCCCAGGGCCTTCAGTCATAACTTATTTTTGGAAAGATGAAGACTTAGGTTCTGAGTGGTGTCTCATGTACTTTTAATACCTGCGTTTTTGTGGAGTTCGCTCTGTGACACCTGGGCAGGTACCAGGTGAGGAATGTAACTAAAAATAAGAGTTACTTAACTTTAATTTGTATGGCTGATTTTCATATGTAATTTGTAGAATATCACTCTGAAGTAATTCCAAAAGTGTCAGACACTTTCTTTGTACCAGAACTTTCGTTAGATGCTTTAAAGCTCCACAAATTACTTCAAAGTGATACTCTACAAAATATACATAAAAATCACCAAAACAAATTTAAGTTAAGTAACTCTTATTATTAGTTACCTTTCTCACCTGGAACCTGCCCAGGTGTCACAGAGCGAACTTCACAAGCACGCAGGTCTTAACAGTACATGAGACACCACTCAGAAGTCTTCATCTTTTCAAAAATAAGTTATGTCTGAAGGCCCTGGGATTTTACTTATAAGGAAATCTTAGCAAAATCTTTTATTTACCAAAATTCTGTTGTCTTTTAAATTCCTTTTTGAACAAAAATCCTCACAGAGTCGAAGCCGTTTCCAACCGAGATGGCTAACCCTAGTGTGATGCGTCTGCTGGGTTGAAAAAAAAATGTTGGGGACGAGATTTGAATTTGGAGCTCCGGGGTGGTGGCTAGTTACGAGGATGTATTGCCTAGACCAGTTCCCTGCATAAACAAAATAATTGGAGTATTGAGCCATCATCAAGTACCTATTGTACCGTAGTCACTGAATTAACCATTTCCTCAGTTCACCAGAAGCAACATTGTTAAGATCCATTTATATCATTTCACAATTATTATTAGCCCCCTATTGTCATATCGTCCAAAGTCAGTCAGAGCGCGACGGTAGAAATCTTCATTTACCAGACCGATAAATTCGAATTGAAAATTGTACGTTATCGGTGGGCGTATCGTGCCGCCGATGGATGGCACAATGCGCACAGCATCGGATTTCGCGCAGAAACTGTTTTAATATACCCCAGAAGCCGTTCAGTCAGGCAGTTCACTTTAAAGTTTAAATAAAATATTTATGAAAGTCAGCAATTAATTGTTCATAAAACTACTAACAGTTTCATTCAATCTATCAATAATTGCTTTTGAGTAGTCCATCAAACCGCAGCAGGTACCCAGGAAAAGCAACTAAAGCCTGCCTTCCTGGCCACAGAGTTGTAGTCAATACCACCGTAACCCCTGGCGTATTATCTTCTTCACTGAAGCTGCCCGGAGCAAGTGGCCTTCCCACATAAAACAGAGGTGGTGCCCGAGAATTCCAAAACCTGGACTCGGGGGTCAAAGTGACGCAGAACTTCAAAGAGCGTTACAAATTTTGCGGCCCGAGCAGGGACTTTTTATGGTATATCGAGGCCGTTAAATACCGAAAGTTGAGAAAACGCCAATTTGGAACTGAAGCATTTAATCCGTGGATTAAGACAACTGAAACCGCTTGAAAACGCTTCCGGAGGTGGAATAACACCAAAATAAACAAAAACCACAAACCTGTCATTTTTTTGACGAATTATCAACTTTGGCTAGAAAGAAGTAATCCTACCATGCGATACCTCGCTTTATTGGTTTTCCAGTGCGCAGAAGCGATTTCCACCATCCGTTCACCGATCGGAGGCACCATTCCTGAGATACGAGACGACAAGAAGGAAGTAAGTGCCTGACCGTGAAGCTAGCTAGACGTAAGTTCTCCAAGTACCAATAAAAATGTCTGACGATGAATCCAATGCACCAGAACCCACAGTTGTAATCCAGAATCCACCGGGAGTTAGCGGACCACCAGACACATGAATTGGGTGGATATACCTGCTGAGGAAGGATGAACTGAACGCCAAATTGCGCAAGTTTCGACTGGAGACTACAGGCACCGTAGATGAGATGCGTCGACGACTAGAGAAGTTTATCCGAGAGGGCCGAGCCTCGCCCATTCCGACCACGATGATGCCGTTTGTCTTCCCAACTACGTCTGGAGGAACAACCGTGACTGCCGCACCACCGACCGTCACCGTGACAAGTACAGGTGGACAGACCATCCCGAACCTACTCCATGGAACGTTGGTAGGCATCCAGTCTGCTCAGCCTCAGCCAGGAACATCGCTTAGCCCCATGCTGCCGCCCGCAAGGAATGAGGACTGGAGAATATCCTTCGATGGAACTCAAGACCCCGTCTCCTTCTTGGAAAGGTTAGAGGAGATCCGGGAGTCCCAAGGAATCTCTCCAGATCGTCTCCTGCAATCTATGCATGAACTGATGCAAGGCATGCCTGCTTTATGGTTCAGGAACAACAGGACCCACTGGGCTGACTGGCCAGCTTTTTGTACTGCTTTCCAGAGGTTTCTCTTTCCCGTAAATTACCTGATCGACCTGGATCCGCAGGAGGATACACCATCTGCGAGAGAGTACAGCGGCCTACATCACCGACTTGCAGACTCTAATTCGCCGGCGGAGGAATTACGCCAGCACAGGAGCTGAACTGGCTCTACCGAAACCTCCATCCAGAGTTTCGACGACATATCCGCAGAACTGACTTCACGGACGTCCAAGAATTCGCGGGAGTCACCAGGGAATGCGAGATTCTTCGCTCAGAGATTGAGTTAGCCAACCGAACAGCAGCGACCCCTCGCACCAGACCACATCAAGAAACCCCGACGAGGCCGTTTCCGCAGCCCATTGCATACCAACCGCCCCCAGATCCGCCTCCGAAGGACCTAGAAGCCAAGACAATGGTCGTGGCACAAACCAGAACAACTCCACTTTACCCGCCGCTAACCTTTCCGAAAGAAGAGATCAATCAAGAATGTTGGCGATGTGGTCAGGCCGGACATTTCCGGAACCAGTGCCGAGCAGGTGGAGATTGAACTTGACAACCACCGATTCAAGGAGACGTTTGGACACCTAGGTGGACTTTCCTCTGACGTGGTCCTAGGAATGGATATCCTCAAGAAAAGACTTGGATTTAGAAAGTGGACAGATTTCAGTGAATAACCGTCCCGTCGCAATAGAAACTCGACCCGTCCCTTGTTTTCCCATTGGAGTCACTGAGACAGGGCCACCGCTGACACTTACCGATGAGGAAAAGGCCCGCCTACACAATTTCCTGTAGGAAGAACTACCGTCGTTCAAAGAGATTCGAGGAGTAACGCCGTTGGTTGAACACAGGATCCGTCTTTTGAACCCTGAACCGATAAAACAGCGTTATCGACCGCAGAATCCACGAATGCAGGAAGTGATAAACGAGGACGTGGATCAGATGTTGGACGAAGATATCATAGAACCATCAGAGAGCCCATGGAACTCGCCTGTAGTCATCGTCTGAAAGAAGGATGGCAAACCAAGGTTCTGTATCTATTTCCAGAAAGTCAACTCCGTCTTCGAGAAGGATGCCTATCCCCTCCCCTTTATTAACGCCGTTTTGAATAAACTCCGAAGAGCCAGATACATCTCCAGCCAAGGCTACTGGCAAGTAGCGCTGTCAGAAGACAGCATACCCGTCACCGCATTCACCGTTCTCGGAAGAGGATTATATCAATTCCGAGTTATGCCTTTCGGACTTCAAGCCGCCCCCGCCACGTTTCAACGCTGGATGGATCGAATAATTGGACCTGAGATGGACCCATATTGCTTCGCTTATCTGGATTACATAATTGTACTAGGATGTACATTCGAAAAACACCTGGACAATTTACAAGAAGTCTTCCGCCACCTTCGAGCTGCCAACATGCGAGTGAACCCTGAAAAGTGTCAGTTTGGAAGAAGGTTACTCAAATACCAGGGCCACGTGTTGACGTCCGAAGGAATCTGTATGGACCCAGAAAAAGTGGCCTCTATCGTGGAATTGACCGCCCTTGGGGCGTTTTCTGGGAATAGCTTCGTGGTACCGAAGGTTTGTGCCGGCATTCTCCGAAGTAGCCGCAACACTTCACTGCCTACTCAAGAAACACTATCGCTGGAGATGGGGATCTGAGCAAGAAGCTTTCCAAAAACTTAAAAGGAGTCTGACAGAAGCACCAGTTCTTGCTAGTCCTGACTTCGACAAGCCTTTCACCCTACAAACCGACGCTTCCGACCAAGGCCTTGGAGCAGTATTAACCCAGCACGTTGATGGAGGAGAACACGTAATAGCATACGCCAGTACAACGAAGTACAACGAAGTACAACGAAATCCCGAATCATTTCCGAATAACAGCATACGAGAGGACCGCCTGTACCGACAGTTCTGGGACTCCAACGACTTCACGGAGCCAGAAGCAGTGGACCCATGAAAGTTGTGCGTCCCTAAGGCAACACGAATTGAAGTAATCAAGGAAATGCACGATGCACCTACTGCTGGACACATGGGCATAGCCAAAACCATCACAAGGATTGCAGGCCGTTACTAGTGGCCCAGCATGTTCCGTGACATCGCCACATACGTCCGTAGCTGTGACTCCTGTCAACGGTTCAAATCATCACAGATGAAGCCTACTGGCAAGATGCAGCCCTTCGCCGAATCACCAACTATGGGAATGTGTCAGTAAAGATTTAGTTGGCCCTCTGCCCCGATCTTCGAAAGGGAATACTTTTCTTGTAGTTTTCCAGGATCGTTTCACGAAATGGGTCCAATGTCGGCCGATCCGTAAGGCCACCGCCAAAGCCATCACCCAAGCCTTGTATGAAGAGATAGTCACCCGCTTCGGATTCCCGAAAATAGTCCTTAGTGATAATGGAACCCAGTTTACCGGACACCTGTTTGAAGATATGTTGGAAGAATTAGGAATCACTCACCGTCGTACACCGCCGTACATCCCACAGGTTAACCCCGTGGAAATGGCCAACAAGACCCTCAAGACGATGATTGCCCAATTTTGTGACCAAGATCACCGCAAATGGGATCTGCATCTACTCGACCTACTATTTGCCATCAACACCGCCCGCCAGGACACTACCGGATACTCTCCCGCATTTTTGAATTTTGGACGAGAATTGGAAATACCCAGAGCTGCCTACCGTACACCGCCCACGCCAGGACTAGGGAATTCTGGAGAACCTAGCCTACTTGAGGCTACCCACCACATCGACAAGCTAAAACGTCTGCAGGAATCGTTTGAGTTGGTACGAGTGAACCTCGCCAAAGCTTTCACCACCCTGAGTCGTCACCACAACCTTCGCCGACGGGAGTGGCGATGTCACGTAGGCGATCAGGTTATAAAACGCGAACACCACCTTTTCTCTGCAGAAAAAGGTTTCGCCGCGAAACTCGCTCCGAATATTCCGGCCCTTACACCGTGACCCAAGTTCTATCACCAGTGGTGTATAACCTTAAAGGTAGGAATGGCAAACGGCTCTTACGAATTTTTGTCAAAGACTTGTGCCCGGCGAATTTCTCCGATCAGGAACTTGCATAATGCTTGTCTTCCTTTCCAGTACGCCAATATGTCAAAACGCTGTGCAGGAGAACCACCACAAGGTACCCGATATCCGCAACAAACCATTAATCCTCGTAAGGATGCCGATCGAAAACAGCAGTGTACAGAGGTGAAGCGAAGAGCATGCCGATTCCTGGCTAGAGATCCAACAGGTCGAATCCGACGAGCCTTGAACCCTACGGCTACCCCCAAACGCGTTCCTACCAAACCAGCACCCGTAGCACATCAAGCACGCCGACCTCCCATCCAACCTGCCCCCCTTTCTGCTATCGAGGTTTGGGAGATTCTGTTGCCCCCGACACCGGCACTGCCTCCCATTGCCCAGGCAGCTGGTAGACGAGACCGCCCCTCATCACCTCCGTGGGAGCGTCTGGATGCGAGCGAGACCTGAACCCTACATGGAGGCGTACCGCTGTTGCAAGGGGGAAACATACCGCTTCCCCCACTACCTACGACGAGATGTAGCAGCGTGATGGACACTGATACCCTTATCCAGACAATCAGGGCCCACTCCAACAAACGGGAGTGGAGCCCAGAAATCAAGAGAGCCTTGAGTGCCCTGCGGCCTATGGACCGACCGACAGGCCAATACCGATACCGCCTAGTAGCCTCAGATGGGACCACTTTCAATAGAGGATTAGACGAGAAGAACAGTTACTCCGTGTAATTTTTTTAATTTGTTACGCTCAACTTTAGGATGATTGTTTTTGTTCGGTTATTAAATCATTTATATATTTCCTGTACGTTCATCATTACCCTTTCTGACTACCGCTGCCTAATTCTAATTCCGACTTGTTCTATTACAGCCAGTATGGACACTTTAATGTTATCGATAGACCCGCTCGAGGCCAACGCCGATACCCTCGCCGCCGCTCTTCTGGACACCATGCAAAACGAACCGGAAGTACTGAAGGAGCAGAGTCCTTCTCCAGTAATGTCAGTAATAGACCAGCCCAAAACCTATGCTGATACCCTTGCAGCCGCTCTCCTGGACGCCATGCGAGACGAACCGGACGGGTTCAAGGTACGGAGCCCTTCTCCAGCAAAAGTAGCTCGAGAAAACGAGCAGCCCGAAACCAACCCCAAAGCTCAGGACACCCCAAGACCAATAATGCCAACACCACTCACCCAACCCGCCAACGACCCCTCAAAGAGCCCTACGCACCCATATTTCTTGGAACACCCCGAAGAAGACCCGTGGAATGATGAATTCTGAACGACCCATCACTTCAAACAAGTTCAGGAAGAAAACCGAAGAAGGATGTTATCTACATACCTACCCGTTCAAGAGAACCTGTGCTGGTATTGTGGCCGGCCCGGACACCACTGCAGGATATGTGCCCGGAGATAACCAGTCTTATTCTGCTCCCGATGTGGACTAAAAGGCACCTTATCCCGCAACTGCCCATGTGGTAACCAACAAGCCCATCCCACTAAACGAGGACGTTCCACCGCAGACAGGTCGGGGCCTTGCTCCCGTTGTGAATGCCCGTGTCCAGACCAGCATGTGGCATGCCCAGATTGCGGATGCCAGCACCCCTTTGAAGCAAAACGCCGTAAGAAATAGAAGACGGCATTGGGAAAACTGAGGCAAGTTACCCAAAAATATTTTTTTGATTTTCATAGGTAATAATATTTTCGTTTGTAACAGGTGTACCTACTCCTAATAAAGGGTTCGGCTATTTAAAAGGGTAGGCACCTGGACGGGAAATCTACAGTTGTATTTTAAGGTACAATTATTATAATAGTCCGTCTCAGAGGTTGTTGTTTTTTTTGTGTAGCTCTTGGGTGTACGAAAAAAATATTTGTAAAACATTTTTTTCCCTGAAGTTGGAAGGGTGTGTAACGAAGTTACTGAATTCACCGTTTCCTCAGTTTACCAGAAGCAACATTATTAAGATCCATTTATATCATTTCACAATTATTATTAGCCCCCTATTGTCATATCGTCCAAAGTCAGTCAGAGCGCGACGGTAGAAATCTTCATTTACCAGACCGATGGATTCGTTATCGGTGGGTGTACCGTACCGCCGATGGATGGCACAACGCGCACAGCATTGGATTCCGTACAGAAACTGTTTTGAAATACCCCAGAAGCCGTTCAGTCAGGCAGTTCACTACAGTGCACGAATCTCTTCATTGGCGATTAGTCGGGAGAAAGCAAAAGCCAAACGTCAGTCAGAGCTGCAGTGCAGGCCCGGAGGTAACACCAGGACATCCGACAAAGGTTGCACTGCTTAAGAGGGGTTTAACCTTATTAGTGACTATTAGTAAAACAAGGAACGGAAGAAAATAAAATACTCGGAGGTTGCTGAATAAACTCGATATTTTTTTTTCATCATCCGATTTTCGAATGTTGGATCTAGGCATCTCACGAAGTACTTTTTCAAATAAAATAAAGAAAAACGTTGAAAAAATTGGCAGAACATTGACCAGATTCACTAACTTTTATCTCAGGATCTATTTTTTTTTGAAAAAGTACTTCGTGAGATGCCTCACTTATACATTTATCTATGTTCAAAAAAAAATTGGAATGATCCATTCAAAATTACATCGTCAAAGCGTTTTCTATTGAGCCCCTGCAGACTCAAGTTTCGAGCATTTATCTTCACTGATTCGAGCGCCCTCACATAACTATGCTCTTTTACATGGATACTATGGATAACTGAATGAATTGTGGATTCATTCATGAGTAGAAAAATTATTCTGAAACTATTCCGGAAATTTTAGCACTGGAGATAAAACAATAGAAGTTGTAAATGGGTTTATTGAAGTTGCAACTATGCCGAATTAGGTAGCCTATATAAGAATAATGAAGTTATATATTATCAAATTGTAATTCTTATATACAATACAATACAATACGATACAATATGTTTATTCAGTGAAATTCAGTTACAGAAATATAATATGGTTTAGAATAAACATGAAAAAACCACAGAAGCTGTATTGCAAATACAGCTTGTATGTGGCTTGAAATTGAAATACAATTTGTTAGATACTCATGATAAGGTAAATTATGTCAAAATCTGGAAATTATCTCAAGTTCAGGAGGTTAGGTCATAATGGGGATTATCGTCTGAATCGGGTAGTGTTACATAATAGAATTAACAATAATAATTTATAAGTTAAAAATTAAATTTTAAAATATTGCATTTTCAAAAAGTTGTAGAGACAAAATGACTAAATTTATCAGACAATTAGGACAGTATTGTATACACATATGACGGTACATAATTATAGTAACACATTTTATAATATTTAATCTAATTCATGGTACATGCGAAGGGATTCGTCCAGACAATCCATTCCCTCAAGTCAATTTATCCTGTTATTTATTATGTTATGAATTATTGATCTCGGCTTATTTTGTAAACATTTTGTAACCGCTTTTTTGAAGTTTAAGTAATTGGATGCTGTTTTTATTATATTTGGTATGATATTGAAGATTTTTGGACCGAGGAAGTCATAATTCAATTTAACTTGAACATTTGGCTCCTAGAAATAGACAAATAATAAGTAATAAGGAGCAGATACGATTTGTTGATGGATCGTGATTACGTTCCAGGTCACTCACACAATTAGTTACTGAGAACTGGATATGTTTTGCAATTTGCAAGGGGCTGGCGAGCGACTGGCGGCAAGACACAAAGGGCCCAATTATCCCGAAATGAGTGTCACAGAGAAGGAAGGAGGCTACCGTTAGAGTTTAGTTTGCTCTTGTATTGTGATAGTGACACTTATTGTATTTTTCAATATTTGTTAATCAAGCAACATTATGCCAAATTCGAATTATCGAACTGGTGATAAATACCGTAAACGACTATTTTTAAGAAAATTATCAGTTGTAATACCACAAGAGAGAGAGAATAAATTGGAAATAATTAGACAGATTTTTCGAAAACTTGTTGCCAGGCAATAGACACGAAAGCCCGATGGCAAGAAGTTTGAGAATTCCTTTTTTTTAGTTATTTTTATTATTAAAATCAACAGAGGAATAACTTTTTCTATTATAAATTTCATCCTGTTGATGGTGTTACGCATAAATCATATTTAGAAACGATGTATACCCTTGATAAGGCAAAACAGTATAGGTTGGCGCCTAGGCTAAGTGATGAACACCTAAATCCAAACAATTTAAAAAAAATGAAGGTGAAATTAGCTTCTCAAGTATTCAGTCACTCTGTGGTCGTTGCTATGACTTTGAAGAAATACCGGAAGAAGCCAAAGTAACTGCTAACTTTATTGAAGACATGAACAAATTGTTTGATATATTGAATTCAAGCAATTCGGAAACATGCTACGCTTTTATGGGAACCACAGTGCAATTTGAATTTTAAAATAAAATGCATACACTTTTTTCAATATTGAAAGTTTCAGGTAGGGCAGGAAAGAAAGTAACAAGTTCTCTTAAATTTATTTACGGTTGGAGGCTTACTATTTCCTCAGTTTTATAATTATGGAAAATTTTGAAAAATAAAAATTTTAAAATTTTATTGACCCGTAATTTGAATCGGGATTGTCTTGAGAATTACTTTGGTCAAATCAGAAACGCTTGTGGAAACGCTAGAAATCCCACTGCCATTCAGTTCACTAGAGCATTTGAAAAACTATTTGCTATAGGGTATTATCATGAGGCAGAAGGCAGCAATTGTATGGAAGATAATAGCGATATTTTGTTCACTATAACATCGGACTCGTTTAAAAAAATCGAATGTTTTCAGGAAAAAAAAATACGAAAATATATCGCCAATCTTGTAATTAGTGTCAACCGATTACTGGAATTTGATATCAGAGGAAGGCAATGTCTCTTCACACATTCTTGTGATATTTGTTTACAATATTGTTCAATGTCCCAAAGAGACAAGTCCACGATATTATGTGAACTAAAAGCTTACAACGCTAGCGGTGAGTTATTTGGTGGCTTAACAGTCCCCACAAATGATTTTTCACAATACCTAATAGGCTTAGAAAATATATTTGTTGCAAATTTCAATATTAATTGTATTCAACATGGTGTAGGATAGATATTTTTGAACGAATATTCTAATGTAAAATTTTCTCACTCATGTAGTAATTTTATTATTTGGTTTATTTATATACTAGAGTGCGAATATATAACACATTAAAATTCGCAAACAGGCAAATAAGATCCCAATGTTCAAATAAAGAAAATCCAAAATTACAAATTTTGCAAAACTTGTAAATATTTGGAAAATGTATATATATTTAAGTAAAAAATTTATGTGTATTACTGAAAACGTCATTTGTATTTACTCATTTTGTATTTTCTGTGGGACTACTTTTTGAGTTCCCATATTTTTACCTGTCTGCAATTGAAGACATGTAATATCAGATATTTTCTGTTAGGTATTACAAAAAAAGATTTTTCAATATTTCTCAGTAGAATTTCATATACAGGGCCCTGCAACTGCGCTCCGGTGGTCCATAGCTTCTATACAGCGCTACTTAAGAATTTCTTTCGAAGGCAAGCATGTTTCCTTCCTGAAACAGTTTCTTTAGAAAATATTCCGAAGTATACAAGGTTACCCAGAAAAGTGCACCACACCAAACTCATGTTTTTTGTAATGGAACACCCTATATTTCTTCACATGGTTGAATAGAGATTACTTTGGCCATTCAAAAAATATATGGTCATGTATGTTCATCAACGTTATTTCCGGAGATATATCGATATTACTTCAAAAAACATAAGTTTTTCAACACTCTGTAACTTCTCGTGGAAAAATAATTCTAAAAACTTATGGAAGCCGAAATTACTCAAATATGGTCTAGTTTCTGTAACATGACACACAGTTGAAATTTCATTACTTTTTGTGTACCCGATAAATCGAAACGCAAATTGAAAGATATCTTGTTTTTTTTTTTCAAATGGAAACCCATTCATTCAAGTTCAGTATTGGGAAGGCCATGAAATTTCCTTTCGAATGATATATCACACTTGGTATTTACTTAACTTTGTAACTAACGTAAATTTCCAATTTAAATAAAAACAAGATATCTTTCAATTTGCGTTTCGATCTATCCGGTACACAAAAAGAACTGAAATTTCAACTGTGTGTCATGTTACAGAAACTAGACCATATTAGTCATTTTGCCTCCAATAAGTTTTCAGAGTTATTTTTCTACGAGGAGTTACAGAGTGTTGAATGCCTAACGTTTTTTGAAGTAATATCGATATATCTCCGCTAATAACGTTGATGAACATACATGATCTCATATTTTTTTAATGGTCAAAATAATCTCTATTCAACCATGTTATGAAATATAGGGTGTTCCATTACAAAAAACATAAGTTTGGTTTGGTGCACTTTTCTGGGTCACCTTGTTTACTTCGTAATATTTTTCGAACATACTCTCTCAAGAAGGAAGCATGCTTGCATTCGAAAGACATTTTTAAGTTGCGCCGTTTAGAAGCTATGGACCACCGGAGCGCAGTTGCAGGACCCTGTATAATCGTATAAAATCTGACTCATTTCAATTAAAGATCAAAAGCCAATATTTATACAAAAATATAACCATCAAATATAATGGATACTTAACGCCCGACCCTCGTAGACATACTTTCCAGTAAACATATTGTTCACACTGTAGACTGACCCTCGTATCAGAGGTTTCTGCAGGTGTCCGTATGATTTACGACCGCTCACAAGAAGAGCGGCATTTTTCGACCACATCAAAGGAATTACCAGAATTATTAGTATATCTATGGACGATGGCCGAGTTGTAAAAATAAAATGGAATAGGAGCAGCTGCGTTAGGAATATGCGGATGGCGCTTTCAAGGCCAATTTTACTATAACGTAAATGGGCAATGAGCTGGTGTGAGACGCTATTAGATTTCTTTTAATATTGGACTCCGCCTCCATCACTCGGGATTCCTACTTCCCCCTTTACACCGCAAATTTACTTTGACCTTTTTCAGAAGATAAACCTCTTCTTAACCCCGTTATTATCGTTTTAGTGTTGCTTCTGCCTGAGTATCATTGCATGATTATATAATGTGGGAATTACACTTTGTGTGTAACACTTTGTGTATGTTGATTGATTGGTGGCGACTTGAAGTTTAAATAAAATATTTATGAAAGTCAGCGTTTTATTGTTTATAAAACTACTAACAGTTTCATTCAATCTATCAATAATAGCTTTTGAGTAGTCCATCAAACCGCAGTAGGTACCCAGAATTCGAACCCAGGAAAGGCAATTAAAGCCTGCCTTCCTGGCCACAGAGTTGTAGTCAATACCACCGTGACCTCTGGCGTATTATCTTCTTCACTGAAGCTGCCCGGAGCAAGTGGCCTTCCCACATAAAACAGAGGAGTCGCCCAAGAATTCCGAAACCTGGGAAGGCCAGTTTCTGTGTCAGTCCCCGAAAATATCGATGCTGTTCATGACATGATTTTAACAGAACGTCGAATTGGGCTAAAACGGAAATCTGAAGCACTGAATATTTCATGTTCATCATATAGTTCACGTCAATTTTGACATGAGAAAAATTGCTGCAAAATGGATCCCCAATTGTTTGAATGTTGACCAAAAGCGTGCAAGGGTAGTAGCATCGCGTTCGATCTGTGCTCGATTTGAAAACGATGAAGACTTTTCAAACCAAATTGTTACTATGGATGAGACTAGGGTACATTTCTACGATCCAGAAACAAAGCAACAATCGATGGAATGGCGACACTCCGGTTCTCCATGCCCTAAGAAGTTTCGTCTATAAAAATCTGCTGCGAAAATTCTTGCTTCAGTTTTTTGGGATTGCCATGGAGTAATCATGATTAATTTTTTGGATAAGGGTAGAACGATAACTGGAGATTACTATTCGACATTAATGACCTCTCCACGGGAAAAGATTTAAGAGAAAATACGCGGAAAGCTATCCAAAGGTGTTTTGTTTTTGCAGGACATTGCCCCTGCACACAAATCTCAACAATAAAATCGTGATTTAGGGTTTGAATTACTAGAACACCCCCCTTATTCACCAGATTTGGCTCCGTCCGACTATCATCTCTATCCTCAACTGAAAGCAAATTTAAAAGGTCGAAAATTTTCTTCCAACGAGGAGGTAATAAAAGCTGTGGAGGTCTGGTTTGCAGAGCAAGAAGAAACATTTTTTTTGAAAGGTCTAGAGACGTTGCAGGTTCGCTGTAATAAATGTATCCAATTAAGAGGAGAATATGTTGAGTAATGAAATATTTTGACTTCAAAATTTTGTTTGGTTCTATAGTAGGCTAAGAATTTTTCAATATTTCCTCGTACTTTGTCCACTAAGCAACCATGGGTTACAGAAATTTATCGGTAGACTGGCAATTCAACTAAGTGAGTAGTGGTTTTCCGTACCTTGATTCCCTAATATCTGAAGAATGGTCATCTGGTCAAGCTAGCAGGTAGACATGCGAACATGGTACATACTAACACTACTGAATCGTACACATCTCGTTCGTTTAAAAATTAGTAACGTCTGACGGCCCTGGGATCTTGCTCTGAAAGATCTTGGAGTCATCTTCCAATCTAACCTCTCATTTCCTTCGCACATTGAGTACATATGTAATAGAGCACTCAAGCAGTTGGGTTTCATGAAGAAACATTCTAGAGATTTTGTTCATATGAGTTCAGTGACAATCTTATTCCTTTCATTGGTTAGATCTCATCTTGAATATACTTCGATTATTTGGAGCCCTTATGCTCAAGTCCACATCGAAGAATGTGAAAGAGTTCAACGCAGATTTTTTATGTACTGCTCCTTTAGGCTGAACATTCCTTACTCTTATACCAACATGGTGTCAGTAGTGGATTTGAGTCCTCTGATCCACAAAAGGCAAGGGTTTGACACCTTGTTTATAAAATTTTGAACGGTCTGATAGATACTCCAGAATTATTAGGAGAAGTGAAAATATATGTACCTCCTAGGGCACTACGTGAATATAGCACATTTTCCTTGGTTGCACATCGATCGAATTATAGTGTAAACATAGCGTTGATTAGATTACTGCGACAGGAAAATGTTCACTCAAGGGCTATAGATATTTTTTCATCTTCGCTTGGCAAATGAAGAGAGCTACTATGTAGCTCAAGATTTATAACTTCAATTGATCATTTCATTTTAATTAATTTTGTTTTTGTCTAGTTACTGTATAAAACTGATAGATATGGGTGGTTATATTTTTTTACATATTTTTCTCAGTGTTTTATATTATTGTAAATAATAATAAATAACTTTTGGAGATGGAGTTCTTGATATACAGGGTGCTCAGTAAACAAATGGCAAAAATCAAAGCGGTTATTCCTTGGAACAATCTAAGGATATTTTGTGCTCTGAAGATTTTTGAAAATCCGTTTTGTTACAAAGATACAGGTCAAACACGATTTTCTATGAGGCGCCGTTTGTCTAAAAAAAAATTCAAAATATTTATTAGTTGTAGCAATATTTTTTATTTTGCTTTCCGATATGTTTATTTTTCATCAAACACAATGTATTAATGTTCAAAGCGTTCCAAATATATGAAAACGTGAATTCCCATATATTTTTAAATTCGATCTATTTTATTTTGTCAAGAGATGGCGCTACCTACGCGATTAATACACTCTCGAGAATATATTGGCCATATAATATCGCAGCCGTCAGAACATATTCTCGGTATATTTTTTCATTAGTTTTTTTTAAAATAATCATTGGTTTATTCAAAGTCAAATACCTTAGAACTGAAAAAATAAAAAGCGTGTAATGAATCGCCTCGGATGCGCCATCTCGTGACGACATAAAAAAGATAGGCATTCATGTTTTGATATATTTGCAACACTTGAAATGTAAATATATTGTATTTGGTAGAAAGTAAATATATCGAAAAGCAATATAATGAATATTGCTACAATTAATAAATATAGTAAATTATTTTTATATATTTGCAAAAACACTTTTTACCCAAGCGGAGCCTCATAATTTTCGACAGTATCATAACATTTCATTACCAAATATTACTTGCAAAAGTTCAAAGTAAACGTAATTATACAGGGTGTTTCAAAGTTGAGAACGAAAATATTCCAAGGGCGTATTCCTAGTTTCATAATAATACTTTTTTGCCCATTAATATGTGTCCTGAAATTCACCTCCTCCAAGCTACGGACGTCGCAAATTGCGCAAAAAAGATCGTAAATTTTTAATTTTCGCTACATTTATGCATCAGATGTGAGTTTGAGATGTGAATTCCATATTTACAGGGAACCAGTGGCCTTTGTAGCAAGTCATTACAAGAAGCAAAAAAAAAATACTGATATTTGAACGAATAAAAAACACAGCACTTGAAAACGGCTCGGCATGATGGAGCAAGGCAGGTTGGTGATCATCCCAAGTAAACAGAGGAATCAATTATTTTGTTCATATTTGAGGAAGTATAAATCAGGGCATGAGGTTTCTTCAGAACTATTTGACCCTATATCATACAGGGTGCTAGATGGGAAACAATTACAGCATTTTAATATGAATAAGTGGTGGTTCGGAGAGGCCTGTCGAAGCATATTCGTAACAGTAACAAATATGACATATCAAGAGGTTGGTGGGTTGCTGTTTTGAAACCACCTGGAAAGATGCAAATAACAATTCATTATAATTTCATTCTACTTGAACCAGTATCTTTCGTGAGATTCATCTATTTCTCAAATAATTAACATTAGCGAGTGAAAGAACGGAACCACAATTACTTAGCTTTGACATAATTTTTCAATAATGTTCATAAGAGTGTACCTCACCTCAGTGGTCATTAGATCTGAGAAATCTTCAAACCTTTCAGCTCTTCCTATCTTCAAAAGTGCCCTGTAGTCATTGTAAGTGGCTAATCCATGATCTCTGCCTCTTTGGATATCAGTGGCTCTCAAATCGATTCCAAACGTATCATTTCCTTTGAATAAAAACTGTGTTATCTGAAATTAAAACAAAACTTTAGTCACTGCTAGAAATAAAAATAAAGCTGTTTGGGACCTAGTCAAAACGTACACAGGTAAAACAACAAAAAATCAGTTTCAATCATAGAATCCGCAAATGAAAACAAAGCCGAAACAATCCTTGGTAAAGCAAATGTTGATATCATTCATCAATTTATGGTTTTAACAACAAATAACTTCCAAGAAAAACAAAATATGAGTATGCTAAATTCACTGATTTTGAAACCATGTGACTCCAACGAAATATATAATGTGATTACCTCATAGAAAAACAAAAAATCAGTGGGAGACGATGAGATACCTATTAATGTATTGACATATGTAGCTGAGGTGATTTGTTTGTTACATAATAAACCTGATGTTGATCAAAGGAATTTTCTCAGAAAAGTCGAAGATTGCTGCAATCGAAGCCTGTTAACTTTTGAACGGTTCGACGAACAAACATAAAAACCGAACCCCTTCTGGAGTGATTCACCGGTACTACTTTGTGAAACAAAAAACATGGTGATTGCTTGGCAGGAGGCGCGGGGGGGGCACATCAACTCGAACATTCTAAATGACATGGGGGGTCAAGTGTCACATTGTTGAAAACAGAATTGAATTCTCTTTACCATTAGCTAAATATTTTTGAATTTTGTTGATAAATTTTTTCCTAATTTCGATTTATATGCCTTTCTAAATTTTCGAGTTGATGTGCCCCCAGCGCCATATGTCGAGTAATTGAAATGTTTCTTCTCTCAATAAGTAATATTGGTAGTACCATTCAAAATGTTAATGGTTTCATTATTCCACAACAAATCGTTCAAATTTATCGAGGTATTAGTAGTTTTCAGATCCGCATTTATATTTGATATTTCAAATTATAATATAAAAAAGAATGAATGAAATTCAAAGAAAAAATGGATGGTTGTAAAGAGAATCTCTTTTCAATGATGT
This sequence comes from Chrysolina oricalcia, assembly GCA_944452925.2. Taxonomy (NCBI): domain Eukaryota; kingdom Metazoa; phylum Arthropoda; class Insecta; order Coleoptera; family Chrysomelidae; genus Chrysolina; species Chrysolina oricalcia. The sequence continues at coordinate 43,237,505 of OX101824.2, forward strand.
GACACTTGACCCCCCCATGCTATTTAAAATTTTTGAGTTGATGTGTCCCCCCCTCGCCCCCTGTATAGCAATCACCATATTTTTGTATTAAAAAGTAGTAAAACCCACCAAACAGTTTTTTTTTTCAAATTTGTACGTCGAACCGTTCAAAAGTTAACTGAGGGGGGGGAGCTAAAAAAATCCGCACTGAATATAAAAAAGGAAATAAAACAAATTGGCAAAACTATCGTACAATAGCTATTTTATCAAATACTAGTAAGGTTTTTGAAAAAATAATATATTCAAGAATTGTAAATTTTGTCGAGAGTCACAAACTGATGTCAGATTCTCAAAATGGCTTCAGAAAAGGTAAATCCACTATACTTGCTTTATATATAATGCCATTACTATAATATTGAACTCGTTGAACAATAAAAATAATACCATAGCAAGTATAGATCTTCCTGAAGCCTTCGTTAGGGTTGACCATACTATACTTTTTGAAAAACTCGAATCTTTTGGAATAAGAGGGGTTTCCTTAGAATTAATACGCTCTTACATAACATTTCAATTTCAATATTTAATAGAGAGAGATGAAAAAGGCGAACTGATTAAATCTGATAGGGGAAAAAATCAAAGTGGGTGTTCCACAAGGTTCTATACTTGGACCACTAATGTTTATTTTAAATAACAATAATTTGCCTCATGCAGTTGACCAAAAAATTGTTCAATTTGCGGATGACTTTTCATTAATATTCAGCGATATATCTGTAAATGATATAAGAAACAACATATCGAATTCTTCAAAAATATTGAAAAATTGGTTTTAAATGAATATATCAACAAAACTCAACTCATGATATCTCATATATGCAACAGAATTACAAATTTTCATTACTCCATGATGGAGATGAAATTACAGTTGCTCCTTCCTTAAAACTATTACGAATAACAAATGATTCCGGATTGTATTGGAGAAAAGACATTGACTATCTAGCACGAAATATGGTAAGCTATTGCTATGCACTAAAGGTATTGTCTCAGTCACTAAACACATAATCTGCAATAAGTGCGTATCATGCAAACTTCAAATCTCGTGTTAGTTATGGAATTATATTTTGGGCTAATTCAACAGATTGATCCCCACATAATTTTGGTAATCCAAAAAAGATATTTGAGAAATATACTGAGAATGTAACAAACCGATAGCTGAGAACTATATTTTCGAAGGTAAGTGTACTTACTCTTGTGAGATTGTATGTTCATGAAGAAGTAATTTTTTTCAAGGAAAATAATGAACTCTTCAAAACACTAGAACATGATTACAATAATAGATTCAAACAATATCTAACCACAGATTTAAAAAAAAAATATACTTATATTCAAAGAAATGTGGAATTCTCAGTTATTAAAATTTTCAATTACTAGTCCGATGATCTCAAGAAAATGCCAATAAATAAAATTAAGCACAATCTTAAGCAGTCATTATAAAAGGTTTACTCTCCTTTGGAGGAATATTTTGGAGATAGTCCTATATAATTTTAGAATTTTCTACTATATATGACAATCTCCATAAGATGAAATGTACCATAGGTATGAAATAGCTTTTTAATGTGTAATTTTAGTTCATAAGCTTTCATATTCTCTCTTTTAGGCTTCTCTTTCCTTTTCTCTTCTTTTTATTTATATAATGGACAATTTGCAATAAAAGTCAATTTCCAAATTATGCCCTCATTATGAATAACCAAGAAGCAAATGAGTCTTTAGTGAAAGAATAAGTTTCATATAATTCATAAATATTGTAAAATCCACTCTCAAAATTTTCCTAATTTTCCGATGTCATCACGTGACAGCAAACGCGCCTACTATTGGTGTGACGTCAAATGGTCGAGGCTGTCTAGGCTTGAAGTTTGAAGGTTATGTTTTTATTTTGATAACTGTCAGTTTTCACTGTTTTCAGATTAGTAAAGTTTTGTGTTTAGTGTCGTTAACTTTGTATTCAGTTGGTATAATTCAATTACGGTCGTTGTTAAAGATATTTATTGCATTCATTCATTGTTTCATTGTCATCTTGTGTTTGGTTTACCATGGAACCCGGATTTCAAAAGGCAGACAGTGATAATCTACCAAAAATTGACTCTATTATGATGGCCCTGTTTTTTGGACGTAATCCGGACTTCATAAGTGCCGGAATGAGAGGAGTAATAGTTATTTAAGTAACAACGAATGTAAAGACGTGTTAACATTCGAGGTGAGCGAGTACGAGCCGAGGCTCGTACTTATTACGTTTTTCCCGCTGCTTGTTGACATTTCTCAAAATTTGCCTGAATTGAAGTTTGTTTTCTTACCCTTCCTTCATGATTATTCGTTCGCTATTTCATTCTAAGTTGCTTGTGCGTGTAACTAAGTTACCGAATAAGCAGACAACAATAATATTCAAAAGGTCTCATAACCTAAAAATTGATATGAATGAAGCTGAAGGTATTACTTGTCAAAGTCAAAGTCATTATTACCCTAGGCATGTAAATGACACTATTAAGTTCCGTTGTCAAGATGAATTAGTAAACGAATGATATAGGCCATTTACCTGTTTTGTTGCTAAGCATGTATGGACTATTTACAGTGTCGGCAGCGGGAAAATGCTTTAAGGTAAGTGTTTTCATGCCTAGCAGAATCAAAGAGTTATCTCTCGATCTTCCCAAGAAAACTTGAAATGCAAGGTTAGATATTTCAGAATGGAGGAAAGATTTGTGCATGAAATACCAATTCATATTATAAACATTTAGAATAATAAGATGTCCTTTTCACAGATCTACTAGAGAGAGCAATGGGGACAAAGCTGTTGGATATGTACAGGTGAAGAGAGAAGATGTTTGTTTGGTCAAGGGTAGGATAACTACGGAACATAAAGTCACTGTGAAACCCTACTGTGTTTTACTGTAGTGTAATGAGGTAGAAGGAATAGTCGAATCTGTTACATGTGAGGATTGTCCTGCATCTCAAGGTAGAGTATTCAAATAGTATTTGTAGGTATGAAATACTTGATTTAGTTGATGTAGAAGAACAAAATCTCTAGCTTTTCTTTGATATGTGTCGCTTCACTTGATAGTTTCATGGTGTATGCTTGTTTGAAATGACTAGCTAATATCCTAATATAAAAAAATTGTCATAATTCAATTTTGGCTCTAGATTCTGGCCAAGAAGGAATAGAAATCCAAATAATGTCATAAGCAAAAGCGTACAATAAGTAGTTAGGTAGTAAAAATAAAAAAATTAACAAATTAACAAAAGTGGCCGTGATGCAAAAGCATTAGCCTCTCACTCATACAATCAGTGTTAAGTCTAAGCATAGGCTAATGAACTAGTAGTAGTTTGGAGTCCAATCTCTCAAAACTGCAGTGTGTCCTAAGTTGAAAGAGCTTAGTCGATGACCGTTCGACATAGTTAATAAAATACTGCTCTCTCTATAACAAACACATGGGAAAAAAATTAGACATATTTGTATGTTTGTACACCTGCCTATAATTGTTACTTTGTTCAAAATACAAACTAATATTGCACAGTTAACATTTCTTCAATATCCCAAATTTCTATCCAAGTGGTCATATTAGTGAAACGATGAAGTTCAAATAGAGATTTGTATTGATGTGTAATTATTTTTGGAACATTATTAACTGTGTTTCTTATTCCAGGGGGTGCAAACATGCTGTGGCTTTCTTGACATGACATGGATTCATCGTAGGAGCAAAGAACCGTCTACAACAGATGTTAAGTGCTACTGGAAGAAATATACACATCAGTGAAATTTATTAAGGCCACAGAAATGGGAAAATCAACATTACCTACCATCATCCCATCAACAACAGTGTTTTTGAAGGAATCAAGGACTATAGTGTTAAAACTGGAAAAACGGATACAGTGTTGACTGAATATTTCAAATTATTTTCAGAAAAATTATCTATCCATTATCTTCTAGAACATTTCAAATCAGATAACATGTTGGGAAGTGCAACAGAATTCCAAAAGTTTTGTTCTATTCTGATAACTGCTGAGCAATGTTGGAATGCTTTCAACAAAACCATAGGGCAGTCTGAAAATCCACTTTGGCATGAGTTGAGATATTCCAGAATAACAGCTTCAAAATCATATAGTGTTCTTCATTGTAAGAAAGTTGATGGCATAGTTGTAGAAAGTATTTTAGGAGCTAGTAAAATAAAAGACACAGAATCAATGAAAAGAGGTCGTGTATTAGAAAATAAGGTCCTATTACTTGTGTCGAAAATATTAAAAAAAAGACTAAAGCCATATGGGCCGGCAGCTCGATATATACCTCAATTACAGCTCCAGATGCATTTCTTAAATAAAAATACAGCAAAATTTTGTGTAGCTCACCCAGATTTTGAAACCTCACAGGAAGTTAGTATTGTCACTGTGGATTATAGTAAGGAGTATTGTGATGATATTTTGCTAAAATTGGAAGATTTCTGGAAACAGGTAATTTTTTAAATATTGATGAAATGATGTATGCTGGGGTGTTTCCACTTAGGTAGGAGACATAAGGAAAAGTTTTCTACTTTTCATTTTAATCGTTCCTAATATAAAATTCTGCACGTTCTTGAACCTTATTTTGAATAACTACATGTTGAAGTTGATTTCATTAAGAAAATTGGAATTTAGTCGCTGTTTTCCATCATACAAGATAACCTCTCTTGGAAGGGATTCATGTTTTAAAGAGAAACATTCTCAATTGAAAATTGAATCAATACATGACTCCTCTGGAAACGGAAAAAACCTTACGATAAAATTGAATTTACTTTTTTGTAATATCTAACAGAAAACAACTACTTCCCCGGCAAAAGCCACGCTGGACATTGAACTACATCTGATAGATATTGAGAAAGACCCTATATAACTTGAGAGAAAAAATCTGAAAGTGAAAATTTGCATTTTCATTCAGATAGTTGATTATTTATTGAATGTCCAGTTTCCTTTGGAGATTCTTATCTATGAATGAGATAAGGGAGAATGTTATTCAGAAGAATCACTCACAGAAAATCGCTCATTCCATTGATGCGTGAATAATTGCATCTCTTTCGCTAGGCCTCCAATACATTTTGGTCGACTAAAATCTATTTCACTCTTCTAAGATCATCAGGGAGGTCGGAAGAATTGGAAAACATACTCTTCAGAAGCAATTTCACACTGTAATGAGGAATTGTTGGACTACTTCTTGTGGGATGAAACTTTGAAATTATTTTTCTGACATAAAACCTGTCATGGGTATGGCAAGTTGATTTCATTGAAAATATGTTCATCCCACAAGAAATAGTCCAACAATTCCTCATTACAGTGTGAAATTGCTTCTGAAGAGTATGTTTTCCAATTCTTCCGACCTCACTGATGATCTTAGAACAGTGAAATAGATTTTAGTCGACCAAAATGTATTGGAGGCCTAGCGAAAGAGATGCAATTATCACGCATGAATGAATGAGCGATTTTCTGTGAGTGATTCTTCTGAATAACATTCTCCCTTATCTCATTTATAGATGAGAATCTCCAAAGGAAACTGGACATTCAATAAATAATCAACTATCTGAATGAAAATGCAAATTTTCACTTTCAGATTTTTTCTCTCAAGTTATATAGGGTCTTTCTCAATATCTATCAGATGTAGTTCAATGTCCAGCGTGGCTTTTGCCGGGGAAGTAGTTGTTTTCTGTTAGATATTACAAAAAAGTAACTTCAATTTTATCGTAAGGTTTTTTCCATTTCTAGAGGAGTCATGTATTGATTCAATTTTCAATTGAGAATGTTTCTCTTTAATACATATTGAAATTTGTTAGTTGTATATGAGTAGTGTCAAAAAATATGAATTTGGTACAAGAGTAGTACTTTTTTCTACTCATTTATAAGAAATTGATGATTTTTAAACCAGATACCTACATGAAAGTGATATTTTTCTCTCTAGAAGTTAAAATGAAACAAATGAATATTATCATGAGACCTGATGGGTATACAGGCCGTTTCTTTTATCATGTGGTAACATTGCTATATTCTAAACCGTAACAGATACGAAGACGATTAAATGGGAGAAGAGATAACTATTGTGGAGAACAGTACAATGGCCAAAGAAAATATACAGGGAGTCTCGCCCTTCCCGAGTTATACAGGGAAAACTAAAAATGCTGTTATTTGTTTTTTACGAATAGAATTGTTATTTCTGAAAATATAAAAAAATGGAAAAAGAAAGTTTTAATGTATTCTAAATGTACTATAAAACTGTAACAATGAATCTTTGATTAAACGTTTCGTGTCAACACGGCCACCATCAACATTTCTTTTCAAATACGGACCTGTCTGTTTTAGTACAAATATTGATAAAGCGATAAAATCACAATTCAGTGGTACATCACACTTGATATTTTTATAACGTTTCATTTAAAATAACTAACATCATCAGTGACAACAATTTTTAATTACGGTCCTGTCGTTAGGTCGTTTATGGATTCCACAAAACCTAACTCTCCGATATAAAAATTATCAGTGACGCTTTGAATAAATGTATCTATTAAAATTATGTTTACACTATAATGAAAGATATCTGTAGTTTCAGAGACGAACGATAGCAATTTACCTCGGAAATAAACTTAAGAGTAGAAGAAATCAAACAAACAGAAAATTTTTTATTTCATATTGAATTTTTGAGTGAAAATAAAACCAATACAGAAAATGAATTCTTCATGATAACCTACATTAAATGCTCGAATTGCCGACCTCGTTGTTGAATGCACATAAGTTGTCTGTCCATACAATTTCTGTGGCAATTTTCTAGCATGATGGGTGAAATGCTATTACATGCATCTCTTATTTTTTGTTTGAGATGGTCGATATCTGTACTAGTTGTCGAAAAAACTGTATCCTTTATGTATCCCCAGACAAAAAAATCTAAAGGAGTCAGGTCTGGGGATCGAACTGGCCAGGCAATTGGTCCATTGTTTCCAATCCATTTTCTTGGGAATATTGCATCTAAATGTTCCCTTACTATTGCTGCATTATGGGGAGGGGCACCGTCTTGTTGAAAATATTGTATTTCACGGCGGATGTTCAGTGGCAATTCATCTAAGTAGCCATCAAACTCATTGGATAAAAAATGTAAATACATTCCACCATTCAAATGTTCGTCGTAAAAGAAAGGACCTAGTATGTTTGTTCCCAAAATTCCCAACCAAACATTTATTCCGAACCTTTCCTGGAAATTGGTTTCTCTATGTAAATGTTCATTTGTATTATTCCACCTATAATGGATGTTTCTGTTAAACCAACCATTGTTGGTGAATTTTGATTCGTCCGTCCATATTATTTTATTACAAATATTTCTAACTTCCCTATTTCTACGTCTCAACCAAATCGCAAATCGTACTCTCCTTCCGTAATACCTTTCATTGAGGTGATGAACTTTGCGTATCCTGTAGCATTTGTATTTGTTCTTTTTCAAAATATTTCTGGTAGATTTTACAGAAATCCCTAGTTCGTGGGCAATTTCTCGTAAAGAACAATCTTGATTAGAAATATTTTTGTAACTGACCAATCCTAAATTGAAAAAAAATATTTTCGTCACTTTGTTAATCTTTATGAAGTATTATTTGCTTACCTAAAACATTTATTTGGTTCCGCATACTTCCAGTAACAACACATTTTCTAGTTTTATTTCTATAAAATGCACCACAGTCTCTCAAATTTCTTTCTAATCGTCTAAACATTTGAATGTTTGGAATACGAGGATTTGGGTATAGCTCACCATACATATTTTTTGCCAAAAGGGGATTTCTATTTGATTTTGCATAAGCAAATAGCATATCAGTCCTTTCGTCATTTGAATACATCTTTGATATGACTGAGTGTATAAACGACTGACTGTTCTTAACACGTATCAACAACTCATTTATTTGTCCTGCCATAGAAACCAAGCAAAGCCTACTTGTTTAAAAATGGTAAATGAAGTGAGATGCTATTTAATTGTACCATATCACACAATTGTCGTATTTTGACCAAAAACTAATATTTTCGTTATTTCCAGGATTGAGAATTATAGAAATATTTTTTTTTTTATAATTGATTCAGAAGAAATCAGCCTTGAAACAAGGATTTCTGTAATACAAAAATGCCCAAAAAGGAAAAATACGAATGTTCGTTGTGATGGGGTATCTTCTTATCGAAATTATTGGGTGAAGTCTGAAGTATGCCAATAGTTGAATAGGTTTAGAAGAAATCAAAATAATTTACAAAAGAACTAACGACAGGACCGTAATTAAAAATTGATGTCACTGAGGATGCTAGTTATTTTAAATGAAACGTTATAAAAATATCAAGTGTGATATACCACTGAATTGTGATTTTATCGCTTTATCAATATTTGTACTAAAATAGACAGGTCCGTATTTGAAAAAAAGATGTCGATGGTGGCCGTGTTGACACGAAACGTTTAATCAAAGATTCATTGTTACATTTTTATAGTACATTTTAAATACATTAAAATTTTCCTCATAAATTTTTTTATATTTTCAGAAATAACAGTTCTATTCGTAAAAAACAAATAACAGCATTTTTGGTTTTCCCTGTATAACTCGGGAAGGGCGAGACTCCCTGTAAATTTTCTTTGACCATTGTACTGTTCTCCACAATAGTTACCTTTTCTCCCATTTAATCGTCTTCGTATCTGTTACGGTTTAGAATATAGCAATGTTACCACATGATAAAAGAAACGGCCTGTATACTAATAACAATTTGATGCAGTTTTGACAATAATGACAGTTAAACCCACTACTTGGCAATTGAATCAGCAAACGATCATCACTTCGTTTGACAGTTTAAAATTCTAAAAATTGTAATCCAGCATTTTATAAACATCTATCGTAGGAAAAATTGCATATTCTACTCGAGATGAAATACGTTTTTTTCGCTCATAAAATTACCATACTCGCTCCGCTCGTGGGCAAATTCTCACCTCACGAAAAAAACAGCATTTTCATCTCTTATCGAAAAATATACCTACTATTATTTGTTCAAGTATACCAATATGTCAATATGAAAAACCCATTAGTAGGTACAATGTAGACATGAATAAAGACTGATTTTGACTTGATTTGAGTTGATGCTCATTATAGGTTAGTCAAAACTCTGATGTATCGTTCACATTTTTCTATTTCTTTTTTGTTTTATAATAATTTATGGTAGATATTTTTATAAATGAAACATCCCATGCACATGTTTATACTTTGCTAGAATTGTATATTTATTTAATGGTGAATCGTGAACCTTTGTGACCAAAATGTTATTTTTATTTAACTGATCCGTTGAATAAAGTGTTCTTACACATTAGATTTTTTTTACGTTCTGACTGAACTAAGGAAATTTATTTAAAAAGTTTCCGATTATACCTTTGTTCTGTTCAGAAGATTGAAGATATTATTTGAGAAGAAAACTGATATATTGAAAAGTGATAGATAAAATGTATGCAAGTTTTTTTCTAGGTAAATTAAAACACAATACAGTTACTGAGTCACAGTTGAATATCTATTAAATGTCCTTATACATTTATGATACCACAAACAATTTTGATCACATAATCCATAAACTGTATCGTATGGTTATCTATGCATGCATGAGGTAATAACATTTTGAATTCCCTGAGTCTCCCGATTACTCTTTCTACATGAATGCGTAATGCAGCAATTCTCTTTGCAGACTTTACTTCTTCTTTTGTGCTAGCAATATCTTTTAAAACCGAAGGTGGTCGTTTCAGCTCACACCCTCTTTGTTTCAGAAGATGATCAATATTTTTGAAACCCCTGTCTGCCATAACAGACAGCCCAGGGTCTAAATTGTCCAAATAGCAGTCATCCACAATCAAAGCATCTGTTGCACGTCCACCATATCCACATGACATGAAATTTACAAGCCCATCAGGTGTACAAGAAATCAAATTCTTTATGGTATTCTAGGATTTATATTGAGACCAACTCAAAGCTTGATGTACAGGATCACTGGGCTTCTCAATTTGTAGTTCCAAACAGTCTATTATTGATACTACCTTGTTATAACGAGCTCGGATTGGTATAGGCAGATGTAACCTAATTTGTTCAGGTTTGGGCCAATACAACAGCTCCTCCAATTGCAGTGCCATTACAGGCATAGTATTTTTGAATATTCTACTGATGTCACTGAGTGACATCCCAAAATGTACAGCTAAAACAGCAAATGAATCATCTAACCTTATTTCGTTCAGTGTTATCAGCACATTCAAATGACGGCAAGGAATATTTTGAGACAGTAAGTCAATCAAATGGTATGAATTTTTTGGAATTCCAAGGAATAATCGAGAATTCTTTTCAATTGCCATCAATGTGCACTCCATCAAAACTTTCTTTGGAAATTTTTTCATCAAAGCTGCAATTCGAGCTTTCTTCAACACTGTCAGCTATGAATGAATCATCAGTTGATATGGAAAGGGAGGCACTATCACTTGAAGAAAATATGTTAATTGATGATTTGATTTTTATTGGAGATGTAGATTCATCAATAATTTTTGCTTTGATAGGGGACAGAGCAACATTTTTGCTGGTGCAGAGACGACTTGTCATTGTACTCTTACTCCTATAATGTGAATGAATATTTACTTGAATAGACTTGCTAGCTGTTTCACTTTGTTCATCAAACTCGTACAGCTCCACATTTTCTTTAGCTTTCTGAAATGATGTACTTGGTATACACTCATGACTTAGCAGTTGTGCCTCATGCCGTTTAAAAGCTTCAAACTCGCGAAGCTGCACATTTTCTTCTGGTTTCTGAAATGATGTACTTGCTCTGCATTCATCACTTTGCTGTTGTGTCTCACGCCATTCAAAAGCTTCCTGTATGACTTCCAACCTCCTTCTTTTTGCTGCATATGGTCTCTCAGCTACAAGGGAACGTTCAGACCTCTGACAAGCAAATTTATGTTGCACAATATCTACTTTGAGCCTACGATTAGCACCAACTAACTTACATTCTCAGTAATTGAGCATATCTTTTTCAATCTAAAACAGATACCTTAAATATGAATATGGAAATTCTAACTCAAATACGACTATAAACTCACATCAAAATGATCCTCACAACAGTAACGATTGGGTACACTGGAAAGAGGTTCCCCTTCCATTATTTGGCACCATTTTCAGCGTTTTTTGTCGTGTCTAGGTAGTGAAGGTAGTAAATTCAATGACAATGAATTAACTTGTTCTCTTAGTTCTGGCGGAGTGTTTTCAATTTCAGAACTGTCGCTATCCATTTTAGTTCAATCTCATTAAAAAATGACGGGACAAGAATATTTTACGAATATTTTATGCTTGACGTTTATTGACATTCAAATGATTCGATAGTTGTTGCTCCGTTGCCTAGCAATGGATAGTGTGTACGTGGGTATTTGAGACAGCAGTAGTGATGTCTATGATTTTTGTTCAGAATATTATGAATTTGTACGACAATTTCCCTCATGTTATATAAACCAATAGACTTTGTCTATTCATTCTTGAAGTTGCCTGATCGAGTATCCCTTCGAAATGCAGAATTTTCAAAATATACTTTCACCTTGCTGTCACGAAAACTGTATAGCTTAGAAATTAGGTACTGAAAAATTTTGGCACAGAAAAGTCACTTTGTGGCACAGAAATGTCACTTTGCCGCACACTAATGTCAAAATTCAATTATTGTTAGAAATAATCATGTTTGCGAACGTAAAACTATGCAGAAAAGCATGTTTTGGAGTGTGGTTGTAGAAAAAAACAATTTACTGGGACTATTGACCGACGTACTAGTACACATTGGAACGATACAATATTTTAGAAATCCTTGGCTTTTGTCTTCCATTCTATCACTACATGTAGTTATCCAGCATCCAGCAAGAACAAGCAAATTAAATTTCAGAACGTTTAGACCAATATACACGAGCCTGGTACTTTAATCTCTAAAATTCCAAATGACTCTATTGACAACAATAACACAAATGAACCATCTGACGTCACAATATGGCCGCCGAGAATCGCGCGCGTTTTCGTGTAAATTTGAATCCTATTTCATGTTTTAATTTATTACTGGGTGAAATATTCGAAATATACTTCCACAATTGTACAGGCATGAATGATTCAAGATGTAGACTAATATATATTTTTTTCGGAAGATATGCAAGTTGCTCATTGACGTGTTTTACACCCGTTTGGGTACTATGTATTATACAGGGTGGGTCACGGTCTATGGAACCTTAGACGTTTACGAAGAACGGAAAATAGGATCATTCTGAAAATTTGGTTTTTCAAGTAGTTGCTTTTGGTCTATCGATCTAAAATATTTTCAGCAATGTAGCGTTGCCGCTTATACCAGAAAGTATCAGCATCTTTGTTATTTCAAATAGGTCCCCTGTATATTACCGCATTTTTGAACTTGTCATTCCTTTATGATTATTTCCGCCTCATACTCCCCTATACCTATCACAAACGGTTTTTGAGATATTGGTTATTTTCCATATTTTTTATCCAAAACATAGCTCGAATTGAATGTTTATTTCTGCGGTATTCGGATACTTAGGAAGTTGCAATTTTGTGTTTAGTTTATCAAGATCATGTACATTGATTCTGTATAGAGAAGTTTGTTCGGCGTTATACAGGGTCGTTCAAAATTCATGATCTTACTGCTAGATACGAAAAGGGTTGAAAGTGTGTTTTTTTAAATGGAACATCCTGTATATTATGAAATATCCTGAAAGATGACTAAATTCCCTTCGAATTGATATATCATGTTCCTATACCTAAATAGCCAGAATTCCGAGATAATAGCAATTTTCACTTGTAATCTCCCAAGTGCTTGAATTATTGCCGGAAATTTTTCGAGTACATGATTTTTTTTTAAATTACCCGAGTCGCGAATTCATGTACGAAATAAATTTACGGCAATTAATTCAAGCACGAGGGGGATTCGGTAAGAAAATTTCACATCGAGAAATGAAAGTCATCCAACAATTCATAAGAAATAACTAACGATGGTTTCACCTGAACTATTTATAACCACTGAAATATTGATATTTTTTGTTTAAATTTTCATCTATAAATGTGTTTAAATTTTGAACAAAAAAAACCAAAAAAGTTATTTTCCTATCGTGGATTGAACCATCGATTGACTCATAGGCCGCAACACAACCGCTGAGCTACTGGACTTGTGATAAAAACTTGTGACAAAATGGTGTATTGAACTTCTTCTGAAATATGATTTCAGAATTGACAATTTCTGCAATAATCATGGAGAAAATATTTTCAGACACATTCCAAATATCTAGTAAATACATAATTATCTCGTTTCATATGAAAACTAGACCTTCATTTGTACATTAAAGCAAAATATCAACTTGTCACATGTCAAATGTTTGACAGAACAATTTCCACTAATTAATTTCGCCCAGGGTACCCAGGAGGATAAAAATTTCCGGAAATTTTTAGGGTTGCCATGGTATCTAAACAAGAACGAATTTTTTGATTGGTTGCAAAAGTGAGGTATGAAATTTTCAAAAAAAAATCGATTTATTTTTCTCATTTTCATCTAAGGTGGCTATTAAATGTCATGATGGTACATGACATTATGAAAATTTGACAATTAGTGCACTATTAATAGTACCGTTGTGTGTTTCTTAACGAAAGTGTCTAAAAAATAATTATACAAATCAGTAAAACGCAAAGTCGTTTATTAGTGGTATATTTTTATATCCATACCACTCCACTTTGAGATATGATGGACTTCTACCACAGGTTAAAAAATAATTGAAATGGAGGGAAATAACTATTCAAACGAAGTTCTGATGAAACTGTTTATTCTTCATGGAAAATGTGAGGGAATTATAGCAAGAACGTGCAGAAAATTCAATGAAACGTACCCTGATTTACAACCAATGAACAAAAGGAAGTTTTTACATATTTTACATATCAATATTTCAGTGGTTATAAATAGTTCAGGTGAAACCATCGTTAGTTATTTCTTATGAATAGTTGGATTATTTTCATTTCTCGGTGTGAAATGTTCTTACCGAATCCCCCTCGTGCTTGAATCAATTGCCGTAAATTTATCTCGTACATGAATTTTAAAAAATATGAAAATTGCTATTATCTCGGAATTCTGGCTATTTAGGTATAGGAACATGATATATCAATTCGAAGGGAATTCAGTCATCTTTCAGGATATTTCATAATATACAGGATGTTCCATTTTAAAAAACGCACTTTCAACCCTTTTCGTATCTAGCAGTAAGATCATGAATTTTGAACGACCCTGTTTAACGCAGAACAAACTTCTCTATACAGAATCAATGTACATGATCTTGATAACTGAACACAAAATTGCAACTTCCTGAGAATCCGAATACCGCAGAAATAAACATTCAATTCGAGCTATGTTTTGGATAAAAAATATGGAAAATAACCAATATCTCAAAAACCGTTAGAGATAGGTATAGGAGAGTATGAGGCAGAAATGATCAGAAAGGAATGACAAGTTCAAAAATGCGGTAATATACAGGGTGACCCTTTTGAAATAACAAAGATGCTGCTACTTTCTGGTATAAGCGATAGACCAAGAGCAACTACTTGAAAAACCAAATTTTCAGAATGATCCTATGTCCCGTTCTCCGTAAACGTCTGAGGTACCATCGACCGTGACCCACCCTGTATACACATGAACAAATAATGACTATCTATCTATCTAGACCCCGTGGTAGTTTATGAGAAATAGCTTTCCATAAAACAAACAGAAAACAAATATCGATTCATTTGTTGTATTTCACTTACCTCGCTGTCATAGTATTGGTCAGATGCTGATTGCGGTTGAGTGGTCATACCACGTGCGAGATCGTCAAAATATGTTTCCACTATCTCAGGCTTGAATAGCCGGTCAGATAAATTAAAGCTTCCTTCCGAATCTCTATTTTCATTCACTAAGCTGGAAAAAAAAACTTATCAAAACTGCTTTTATCTTTCAGGCTTAATTGCAACATAATGAACATATTACAACCCCTCTTGAAAGAGGAAGTCGGAAGTTTTCACATTTCAATGTTTATGGATTCGAAACAAAAATGGAAACAGTGAAATCACCTAGCGATCAAATGAGAAATGAAGAAAAAATATTGACTGAACACCTCGATTATTTAAACTTGTGTTTTCAAACTTGTTTCCCTAACCAAAAACTTAGAATTAACCCGTATACGAAAAACATAAAATATTCCTATGATTTCCAAAAGGAGTCAGAATGAGACCTACTGGAAGAGGAGCAGACTATTGTTCGAATGACGGGAAAAATATGGTGGAGTCGACAAAATAGAGAAGGGTTGAACGGGGTGAACTTTTAGGAGATGAAAGCGATATTTCACGGTTTTTCGCGATTGACAACGTAAGTTGACTTATCAAAAAACAACTTTTGTTTCAAACATTTTTCCACATTACCTCAAATTTTCCAGGAACATCGAAAAATCCAATTCTTCAGTTTTTGACTTTTTTCTTAAGCAAAAATCAATTTTTTTTCACGTAATTTGGTGGAATTATAAGTCAATATGTTTCAAGTGAGCTGTAAATTTTTGTAGCGCACTACAGATTTTAATTTTTTTTTTAGACAAATTCCGAAAAATCGAACTCATTTTCAACTGGAAAGTTTCACCAATAAAGTTTTTCTTTTCAAGCTCGTCAGCTGCCAGTTCCTTCGTTGAAGCGTCTACTTTCAGGTTATGTAATAAAAGAGTAGCACTACTTTGGAATTTTTTATTCAGAAAAAGCGAAAAAATTCAAAAATAGATTTTCAAAAATCAATTTATTTATTTTGGTACGAAATACATATTTATTTATTGAAATTATAGAAATTAATGGTTGAAACCTTTGACATAAATAAGGATTATATTATGGGCGAAAGGAGGTGAAGTTTTGGGGGTAAAAATGGTTTCTCAAGATTTGCAGCAAAAATTAACTCCCTACAAGAAAATTTCGAGGCAAAAGTTGTTGGCAATAACACGATCTATAAGTTTTGAATTTAAGATTTTTCCACATAACCTCAAATTTTCCGGGAAAATCAGAAAAATCGTTTTAATTTTGTGTGAATATTTTTTTTTGTCTGAAAATTGTGTGTTTGTCGCAAAATCTAGTCGAAACATACCTTTTTTATGTTCTGAAGTGAATTTTTTTTTTGCAGCGAAATACTTATTATTCTCGAACCTCTTTGAAGTACTCAGAAACGGGGCTCCTAGTTTAGCAAAATGAATTTCAATCGACTAAAATAAGAAATAAAGTAACGGGCAAGGACCAGGTGGAGAATTTTGTAGAGGTTCCAACGAAAGAAAATATTTAAACACGAAAATACTCAATGTTGAAATTGGGATGCAGTTTAGTGGTTGAAAACGGTTTTTGGCAAAACGTGACTTTGTAGCGGGAAATTTGAGGTTATGTGGAAAAATCTAGATCTTTTTATTTGCCAGAAACTTTTTCTCCTAAGTTTTTTTTGTAGGATGTTAATTTTCGCTGCAAATCCTGAGAAACCATATTTACCCCCAAAAGTTCACCTCCATTCTATCATAATCAAATCCTCTTTTATGTCCTTGATTATTATCTGTACCCATTGAGGTAACATGAAATTGATATTCCCGAAAGGTTCCAACTGTCAATTTCAATAATTTTAATAAATAAATAGAAGTATAGAACAAAAGTAAAAAAATTGATTTATGACAATCTGTTTTTTCAATTTTTTGCGTTTTCTGGAAAAAAATCCACAGTAGTGCTTCATTACATAATCTGAAAGTAGACGCTTCAACAGACAAACAGGCAGCTGGCGAGTATGAAAAGATGAACTCTATCGGTGAAACTTTTCAGATAAAAATGAGGTAGTTTTTTCAGAATTTGTCGAATATAAAGAAAGGAAATATCTGTATCTGTAATTAAAATAGTATATTACACACCGAGGTGGGAAGAGTTTCATTTCTGTCGTGAGATTAGTTAGTTAACCGAGTCGCAAAGCGTCGAGGTAAGCTATGATCTCGAGACAGGAATTAAACTTCCTACCGAGGTTTGTATACTATTGTATTTACAACAATCATGTTTCGATCATAATTGGTAAATCTCTGTTTCGTTCTGAACATAACTGAAATATTACATTTAACGACAAATTACCAAGAACGCAGTTTTCTCACTTATAATTGCACAAGTGGTTTGTATTTTATCGGGTAAAGGACCACGCACGTTTCTTATGGAAAATGGCTTTCCGTGAATTTGTCCGAATTTTTGGTATGGTGTAGATCTGGATGCACTGATCAAAAGTGTCCATTTCCAAAGACCCCAAAAATGAACTGTTTTCGAGATATGGCTCTATCAATGTAATTTTTTTTGCATTTTATGGATTTTGACACATAATCAGTTCACTCTCATACTTAGGAAAAACCGAGTTTCAATGATTTCACTGCAGGAATCGATTGAAAAATAATGCCATTTGAATAAATTATTATACACTGCTCGTCACTGACGATGTAACTGGACTATTATTTTCAATTTCTATAGTCCAGTTTTTGTAGAAACAAAAACTTCTGAATTGCACAAGGTATCACAGAGTCACATATATTCAATACCTTTCGATAGAGGCACTATAAAAATAATATTTGATACACACTATAGGAACTGAATCTGAGATACTTTTTTTTAATAGTTTCCTAGTCGTCAAAGAAATAGTGGTAATTGCAAAATGAGCATATAGAAAATCGTTCATAATGTAGGCTGACGACATAAATACTCGTATCGAATGCAGTTTGTTTATACCGAGTGTTAAATATCAATAGAAACAAGGGAATACATACCCAATAATAATTTCTAATCGCTAATCGAACCGTTAATGCAAACGGATCCGTGAAAATGTCTGAATATTTGATATGATGTGGATTTCGATGCACTTATCAAGTGTCTATTGCTACAGACAACAAAAATGGACAGTTTTCAAGATTTGGCCGTATCAATATCTGATTTTTTTCGTTTTCTAAATTGTGGCCCTTTAAATTAGCATACACTGCTCGTCACTGGCGATGTAGCTGGGCTATTATTTTCAACTTTTGTATTTCCGTGTTTGTAGAAACAAAAACTCTTGGATTGTTCTAGTTCTAACAAACATACTCATATCCAACACAATTCAATTGTGGCATTTGAATGATATACATGATGCAGCCGATAGAAATCCACAATTGCATCCGAATGATTTGTTCATTGTGGAATAAACAAACATGTAAGGAGTTACTTGAATACCTAGTGAAAAGCAAAAAAATAATAAATTTCTTCTACTAACCTCTAACAAATAGAATAAGATCACAACAGCAACCACATCATTGTATAGTACCCCACTCGATTTTTTTCAAACTATACATTTTTCGTTCAATAGTTCTTCATTTAGTGAATGCACCTACATTTCACTTCTGTTAAGATGATCACTGTCAGATTTTTGTGCCTTGACTCTGTCTGTACTCTTCAAAATTTTTTTTCGTCGTTTTGGTGTTTCAGCTACTGCGAAGACAGACATAGAACTGAGATTGAATAACGTTATCTTATTTGCCCCATGTATAATTTTGCAATAGTTCGAGTGAATATTTGATTAGTTGAACAATTGACCCTCGTTAAATGTTACGCATAGATGATTTGATTAACGTTTGGACCAACTTTCTTTTACGTACAATTATTCTTACTACTATCATCATCACTTTGGTGAAGAATTGATATTTTTCATGAAATAAATATTGTTACTGTTTTACAATTTTCCCATTATTAGTTATATATTCTTCCCATGAAAACTCATATAAAAATTCAATGTTGTCTAGAGTTGATGGCCGTGAACGATGAACATCTGAGACCACAGCACTCCTCACCGGTGGTCTCAGTTTTTCAAGTCCATATAGGCTTTCGGCTGAGAAAAATCTAGCATCTAGACACGGACAACATTGAATATATTGACTCCGGCCGTGAAAGCCTACATTCTCTCATCAGTTATCGGTTCAATTAACAATTAGAAATTATTTTTCAGCATGTATATTTAACACTCGGTATAAAAAATCTGCACTCGATACGAGTATTCATCTCGTCAGCGTACATTATAAATACGATTTTCTAGTTTCTCATTTTGCATTTCACACTATTTTCCTGATGGCCAGGAGAATATTTAAAAAAAATTCAAATCATATTTAGAGTGTGTATCGCACATTATTTTTTCAAATGCCACAAATGAATTGTGTTGGATATAAGTATGTTTGTTAGAACTAGAACAATTCAAGAGTTTTTGTTTCTACGAACACGGAAACACAAAAGTTGAAAATAATAGCCCAGCTACATCGCCATTGACGAGCAGTGTATGCTAATTTCTCCAAATGAATGTATCTGAAATGAAATACAACTGTTTTTCAGTCAGTTCCTGCGCAGAAATCGATAGAATTCCGTTTTTGTTGGGTATAAGAGCTAAGCGATTATGGGCCACAATCTAGAAAACGAGAAAAATCAGATATTGATTTGGCCATATCTTGAAAACTGTTCATTTTTGTAGTCTGTAGCAATAGACACTTGATCAGTGCATCGAAATCCACATCATATCAAATATTCAGACATTTTCACGGATCCGTTTGCCTTAACGGTTATATTAGCGATTAGAAATGATTATTGGGTATGTATTCCCTTGTTTCTATTGATTTTTAACACACGGTATAAACAAACTGCATTCGAAACGAGTATTTATGTCGTCAGCCTACATTATGAACGATTTTCTATATGCTCATTTTGCATTTACCACTATTTCTTTGACGACTAGAAAACTATTTAAAAAAAAGTATCTCAGATTCAGATTATTTTTCTAGTGCCCCTATCGAAAGGAGTTACTCTGTGATACCTTGAGCAATTCAGAAGTTTTTGTTTCTAAAAAAACTGGATTATAGAAATTGAAAATAATAGTCCAGTTACATCGTCAGTGACGAGCAGTGTACAATAATTTCTTCAAATGGTAGTATCTGAAACGAAGAAAGAATTACTTTTCAGTCGATTCCTGCAGTGAAATCATTGAAACTCGGTTTTTCCTAAGTATGAGAGTGAACTGATTATGTGTCAAAATCCAAAAAATGCAAAAAAAATTATATTGATAGAGCTATATCTCGAAAACTGTCCATTTTTGGAGTTTTTGGCAATCGACACTTTTAATTACTGCATCCATACCAAAAATTCGGACAAATTCACGGAAAGCCATTTTCCATAAGAAACGTGCGTGGTCCTTTGGGTTGTTTAATGAGAAACTGTTTCCTGACGAGAATAACTGTCAACTATTAAAAACACGACACCGAAGGTGGAGTAATTTTAGGTTGACAGTTATTCGAGTCAAATTGCTAAAGGAAACAGTTTAGAATTTGAACAACACAAATTTACCCAATATCAATACAAACCTCGAGTGTAATTCGGCAGGACAATTTAATGAATGAGAAATTTGGAAACATATCAATGCAAACTTCATTTATGAAACATTAAAAATAAACACATTTTTATTTTAATGTACAAGTATTAAAAACGCAGTTATTGAAATTCATACTAGGAACAGTGATATCGCTGCGGGTGCCACAGTTAATCGTTTCTGTAGTAGATGTTGAAGTTTTTATCATTTTCCAAACGAATTGATTGAATAATGCTTGAGATACTCTTCGTCAACTTGTAAGTATGGTTTTATTGATGATGAATTGCTGTGTCCTGTTATTTTTATTAGAGCTTGTTCTTCAATTCCGCTTTTACTTAATTCGCAAAATGCTGCCGCTGGATTTGAGTGATTTTGACACGTTTGACATCTAAACCAATGCGTTGTGCTGAGCATTTAGTCCATTTGGAAATTTCATTAATTCCAATCGGCAAATTCTTGTACCAATCTTTATTTCGGCGTTTGTAGACACACCGAATCGAATCATTGTTAGTTCTTGAAAATTCAATAAGTTGTTGACAAACATGCCAAACTATTTATTCTGGTAACCAACACTGCGATAATTGATGAACAAATGAATAAGTGAAAAAACCACTAGTGTATTTGTCGTTGTAAAAGTTAAAGCTAACTTTTGCCGCGTTCAAAGTGACAAATGAGTTAAATTGTCAGAATAATCAAGTAGGTAGATATTTTGTTACCGTGACTACAGGGTATACAATTGTCACCAATATAAATTAATGTCAGATGAAGTCAATAAATGTCGGATAAAGTCGGATATCAAATTCGCGAATAATAAATTGAAAAATATGTCTTCCGACGAAGAATTAATGGATTGTACCCCACCAGAAGTACGACAGGCTACTCACGCAGCAGTCCAGGGCTTGGTGCCAGAGAAAAGTAAGCATCGATATCTGAAAGCCATTGAATCATATAGGAAGTGGTACGAAGAAAAAAAGGTTAAAAATATCGGTTCCGAAAGTGTACTTCTGGCATATTTTGGAGAACATACCAGACAAAAGAAGCCGTCTACTTTGGGGGCAATGTACAGTATGATACGAACGATGCTAGAAATTGAAGAAAAAACTGATATTTCGAAACATGGAATTGAACGTAGTTTCGAGGAAGAATATAGAGAATGTTTTAAATAAAGCTTCAGATAATCTTTTAAGTTATTTGTGATTCTTTAAATAAGTATTAAAAAAAACAAACGTGTTTGAGCTAATACAAGTATACTGGTATTATGGTATTATTGTTCTTATTGTTTTGGGTAGCATTAATAATAGGCGTATCTGGAGCTTGTCGGACGAATTAGTGAAAATGTGGCTTTTTTTGAGGAAAAAACTTCGCTTGAGATTCCAGATTCTAAAACACATACAAATAGATCATTTCTCATTACTGATCCAGTATGGGTGAAGATCATTCGAGACTACATAAATTTGAGAAAAAACATAGAAATCGATAGATTTTTTGTTCAGCTCAGAGGAGGAATAGCAAGAAATCAACCAATTGGACACAATACAATAGCTGATTTTTCCCAAAAAATTGCCACTTTTTTTGAATTTAGAGAACTGCAAATGCACCACAGTCTCTCATATTTCTTTCTAATCATCTAAACATTTGAATGTTTGGAATACGACGATTTGGGTATAGCTCACCATACATATTTTTTGCCAAAAGAGGATTTCTATTTGATTTTGCATAAGCAAATAGCATATCAGTCCTTTCGTCATTTGAATACATCTTTGATATGACTGAGTGTATAAACGACTGACAGTTCTTAACACGTATCAACAACTCATTTATTTGTCCTGCCATAGAAACCAAGCAAAGCCTACTTGTTTAAAAATGGTAAATGAAGTGAGATGCTATTTAATTGTACCATATCACACAATAGTCGTATTTTGACCAAAAACTAATATTTTCGTTACTTCCAGGATTGAGAATTATAGAAATATTCAGTATGATAATTGATTCAGAAAAAATCAGCCTTGAAACAAGGATTTCTGTAATACAAAAATGCCCAAGAAGGAAAAATACGAATGTTCGTTGTGTTGGGGTATCTTCTTATCGAAGTTATTTGGTGAAGTCTGAAGTATGCCAATAGCTGAATAGGTTTTGAAGAAATCAAAATAATTTTCAAAAGAACTAACGACAGGACCGTAATTAAAAATTTGTTGTCACTGAGGATACTAGTTATTTTAAATGAAACGTTATGAAAATATCAAGTGTGATATACCACTGAATTGTGATTTATCTTTTTAACAATATTTGTACTAAAATAGACAGGTCCGTATTTGAAAAAAAAAATGTTGATGGTGGCCGTGTTGACACGAAACGTTTAATCAAAGATTCATTGTTACATTTTTATAGTACATTTTAAATACATTAAAACTTTTTTTATACATTTTTTTATATTTTCAGAAATAACAGTTCTATTCGTAAAAAACAAATAACAGCATTTTTGGTTTTCCCTGTATAACTCCCTGTAAATTTTTTTTGACCATTGTACTGTTCTCCACAATAGTTACCTTTTCTCCCATTTAATCGTCTTCGTACATGTTACGGTTTAGAATATAGCAATGTTACCACATGATAAAAGAAACGGCCTGTATACAGGGTGAGTCAGAATAAGACCGACAAACTCCGACTACAGATTCCTTGCCTCATTTTGAGATGAAAATTTTCTATCAAGGTATGTCCTAAAATGCATCCCCTCTGAGATACAGGGTGTCAAAAGTGCGAAAAAAATTTAGATTTATTTATTTTTCTCTAAAACTCCTGGAGAAAAAAATTTCAAACTTGGTGCACTAATCAAGGTTTATCAACGTGATAATTTGAAGTTATAATTTTCAATTTTCGTAAACCAGTGGCGTAGTTACGATGGTATGTGGTCATATTTTCCTTCATATTTTCTTTGGACAACTGAATTGACAAATAAGCGTTCGACATCAGTTAGGCTCATCCATACTCAATCTAAAAGTCGTAACATTCCATTTGTCTAAAAGTGAAGGTTTCTGAGGTATTTACGAAAAACTGAAGATATGTCCTGAGAAGAGTCATAACATCCTGTCTGCTATAATCGCATAATGCAACTTCATTATAACTTATAGGAATAATTGTCGACCTCCTCAACATTTTTCAATGTTGGGAGTATTCATAACATAGTACAGGTAAGTCAGAATGAGACCGACAAACTCCGTTTTTTTTTATTCGTCATATTATTTGAACGAATTTTCTTTGGACAACTGATTTGATAAATGAGCGTTTGACATAAGTTAGGCTCATCGATACTCAACCTAAAAGTCATAACTTTCTATGTGCCTAAAAGTGAAGGTTTCTGAGATAATTGAGAAAAACTGAAGATATGTCCTGAGTATCAACGTAATTTCCTATGTGCAATAATCAAAAAAAAAAATTGAACAATTAGCAGCAGATTCTTCTAAGAGCACTCGGGCCATTTCGTATAGTTTACAAGTATCATAATCAACAGTAAGTCGGGTAGCACGTGAAAAACTATTGTACCCATTTCGCCTGCAGAAGGTGATGTCCCTAGATGCTGGTGATTATGCCCCTCGTAGATTGTTTTGTGAATGGTTTTTGAGGATGTACGAAGAAGCAAACGACTTTCCCAGATATGTTTTATTCACGGATGAGGCAAGTTTCACAAGAGAAGGGTATTTCAATAGAACAAAATCCGCATGGAATGTTCCGAAAAGGTTACCAGAAGTTTTCAGTGAATATTTAGGTAGGAATTATCGAAAATCATATCGTTGGACCATATCTTCTTCCTCCACATTTGAATGGACAGAACTACCGAGCTTTTCTTGAATATGTTTTACCAGAGCTACTCGAAGAAGTACCGCTATTGGTTCGTCAAAGAATGTGGTTTCCATATGACGGAGCACCGGCCCATTTTCAACGAATCGTTCGTCAATTTCTTGATGAAACATTCCATGATCAGTGGATAGGTAGACGCCCAAGTAACAATTTCAGTTTTGTGATAGCCCTCAGAAGGTTCTGAAGACCATAACAATCACAGCATCGATAAAACTGTTTTGCTGTAACGACATCCATAAAACCTCCTTAAAGCTGCTATAAATCTACGAGGGCCCACTCCTATGAAGGTTCTCAGGGCTATTTTGAAATGCGAGCATAAAACCTGCTTGCCTTATTCGCAGGATTCTTAATAACCTCCTGAGGATCATTATAAAACCAAATCATGGGGCTGTTATAAACCTGTATGTCATTAATTGAGGTTAGAAAATATTCCATAAATAACTACAGCCAAAACGGACTCAAATTAATCTAATTCTTCAGTTGCGAAAAATAGGGCGACTAATTTACTAGCAAAAATATAATCATGGCGTCCTGGCAGTGATATATGAAGAATATATTGGTATTCAACAACGTGAAATGTCTAATATCATCTGCGAATGAAATTTTTTTGACAAAATGACATCAGTTAGGTGGTAAATCTGCAACGCGCCCCAATAACAACGCGAAATTAAGAAAATAAACAAAATACCACATAAAATAAAAAAAAAATATTTTGACTCAATCTTTCTCGGAATGATTTGTACTATATCTAAATACCAATGAATACCAATAATTGTGTATTTCCTTTCCGTCATACACACCAAATTGCAAGAAACATGAATTGAAATTAGGATCTCTTCAGTTGCACATATTGCCGTCATAAAGTCGTTTCTCCTCAAAATAAACCATTTTAAAACCATTTTATCCTAAAAAAGTATGTTTGGTATTATTTAATCCAATTTCCAAAATATTTCGACTGTCAATTGTCAATCCCGCCTGACTTTCGTCTTTTCGTGATCGACGTGGTCAGTATACTCAGTGTCTATACTCCCGTGATAAGTATTTGGTGTCTTAGTCTCGTGAAACGTTTAATTACTAATTATTTTTTCCAGTTATCTTCACCCAATGTGATTTATTTATTACTGGTTAGGGGGAGCTATTAGCATTTAAGTAGAAATAGTTTTATGCTTTGATTTTATAGCGGTTCTCGAGAGTACATCTCAAAACCTTGATATAACCTCATCGTTAGTTTTATTACAGAACCATTGCATGGACTTGAGGAGTGCTATAAAACCATAACAAAACTAAGTTTCTATGTGGATTATTTTAATACCAAAAAGATTTATCGTGTATGTGTATAAGCCATTGTAAAACCATCATAAAAACAAATATACTTAATTGCTTAATGGTTTTATCTTATAGCCTTCAGGAGTGTTTTGAAACTGATTCATAAATCTGTTTGCTCTGGTAGCGTATTAGGAATAATATATGACCTGCATAAATCAAATTGGGCATTACCTAACCTTCATAAAACTTTCATAAAACTAGGATAAATCCAAATAACATTTAAATTGTTACTTGGGCGTGGTCCCATACACTGGCCTGCACGTTCTCCGGATTTAACGTCACTAGACTTTTTTTGTGGAGATACCTTAAATCCCTGGTGAATTCGACACCTGTAGAATCTGTTGAAGATTTAACGGCAAGAATTTTAGCAGCATGTACGTTAACACAGGATACACCAGGAATATTCCAAAGCGTGCAACAGTCAATGATACGGAGATGCCAATTGTGTATCGAACAAAATGATGGTCCATTTGAATATTTACTTTGAGCCTTTTTTGTTTTTATGTTGTGTACCCTATAAACCGTTTCTATCATTTGAGTAGATATAAATACACAATAATTGTTTTTCTTCACCAAAAACATGATGATTGGAAAATATTTTTCTAGATAATTCAGTATGAAATGACTTTGATAATGATACTTCAACATAAAATTTAACAAATCAAAAGTAGGTACTTATTTAAAGTTTTTCGCAAATATTATTTTAGTCTTTAACTCTCCTCTAACAGAAGTGTTATAATTTGAGGCTGGGTTTGTTAGTGGATCTTTCAGAATAATCATTATGCAACAATGTATGGTCACATATCGGTGAATTTACGAAATCGATTCGTTCAAATATTATGACGAATAAAAAAACCGAGTTTGTCGGTCTCATTCTGACTTACCTGTACTATGTTATGAATATTCCCAATATTAAAAAACGTTCAAGAGGTTGACAATTATTCCTATAAGTTATAATAAAGTTGCATCATGCGATTATAGCACACAGGATGTTGTGTCTCTTCAGTTTTTTGCAAATATCTCAGAAACCGTCACTGATGTCGAACGCATATTTGTCAATTCAGTTGTCCAAAGAAAATATGAAGGAAAATATGACCACATACCATCGTAACTACGCCACTGAATTGAAAATAATTACTTCAAATCATCACGTTGATAAACTTTGATTAGTGCACCAAGTTTGAAATTTTTTTCTCCACGATTTTTAGAAAAAATAAATGAATCTAAATTTTTTTCGCACTTTTGACACCCTGTATCTCAGAGGGGATGCATTTTAGGATATACCTTGATAGAAACTTTTCATCTCAAAATGAGGCAAGGAATCTGTAGTCGGAGTTTGTCGGTCTTATTCTGACTCACCCTGTATAGATACATAAAAAATTTCATTATCTACCAAAAATGATTAATCTCAGGTGTTTTTCCTTCACACAACACTACACAGTTCAATGTTTATTTCTAGGAAGAAACGGTTTTATTAGAAATTGTCATTAAAGGAACAAGATTAATGCAAATTCACGAACGATGAAAGAATAACCAACGACAACAAACACCACACAAAACGACAAGAGAAAATCTGAAATTCTAAGAACCGTCTCTGATCTCTGACAAGATTGACAGATCTAAGTGACAAGTCTTCCTGTTGATGAAAAAGCACTGTTGCACGGTCATCATAATTACAGTAGCATATGGTACATTATTGTTTTAAATACGTAAGTTCCTTTCGCGCCTATAATTCGGAATAATCTATCTCTGAAAGGTTTTTTCGGTTTTAAAAAGTCCTAAATGCGCTGTCAAATTTCTCTTTTTCAAATGACATGTGTTTTATTGCCTCATAATGAAAAACCCTGAATTGGAATACCAAATTATTTTCAAACTTGGCAAGATCTACTCAAACTACACTGATGACGCGCATGCGCACATCGTAAACAGGTCGCATACGCGGCATGCTATTCGCCGTGAAAATTGGCGGGATTAGCATTCTAGAGTAAGTTTATAATATATATTTCTTTAGTTGTAAATAAAAATAATAACTGAATGATTGTTTTTTTCGGTTTTCCCGAGAAATTTGAAGTTATGTGAAGAAATGTTAAATACAAAAGTTCCAGATCTTTTCATTATCAACGACTTCGAATTTCAACTCTTTTCGATGGGTCAACTTCCATTGCAGTTCTCGAAAAACCGTGAAATATCGCTTTCAACCGCTAAAAGTTCACCCCGTTCCACCGTTCTCCATTTTTTCAAATCCAATTTACTTTTCCTGTCTTTCGTACAATATTTTCCTCCTCTTCCCGTTGGTCTCATGCTAAAAATAATTTTTTTATCTCAAAAATGAATCAGCACAAGTCTATATGGCCATTAGGGAAAATATGTTCTAACACGTCGATTTTATTTATTAGTTGCGCATTTTCAGTCAAATCATATTTTTGATGACGTCATTAATGTTCGACTTATGACGTCATTATACAGTGCGGCTTTTTTTAGTCCCCCCCTGTTAACTTTTGAACGGTACGACGTACAAACTTGAAAAAAAAATTGTTTGGAGGATTTCACTAATACTACTTTTTGAAACAAAAAATATGGTGATTGCCTCACAGGGGGCGCAGGGGGACACATCAACTGAACATATTTAAACGGCATGGGGGGTCGAGTGCCACATTGTTGAAAAGAGAATTCAATTCTCTTTACAACCATCAAAATATTTTTGAATTTAGTTGGAGAAATTTTTCCCAATTTCGATTTATATGCCTATCGAAATTTTCTAGTTGATGTGCCCCCAGCGCCATCTGTAGTGTAATTGCAATATTCCTTATCTCAAATAGTAGTATCGATAATACCCTTCGCAATGTTTTTGGTTTCATTATTCCACAACAAACCGTTCAAATTTATCAAGGTATGACTAGTTTTCAGGTCCGCATTTATATTTGATATTTCGAATTTGAATTGCAAAAAAAATATTAACGAAATTCAAAGAAAAATTGATGGTTGTGAAGAGAATTGAATTCTCTTTTCAACGATGTGGCACTCGACCCCCCATGCCATTTAAAAATTTTGAATCGATGTGCCCCCCGCGCCCCCTGTCTAGCAATCACCATATTGTTTGTTTCAAAAAGTAGTATCGGTGAAACCCTCCAAACAGTTTTTTATTCATGTTTGTACGTCGAACCGTTCAAAAGTTAACAGGGGAGGGGGGGCTAAAAAAAGCCGCACTGTATATATTTTTCATCATCACCCTATTTTGATAACCCTTTCAAAAAGAACGCATTTTTGTGCATGGATGTCATTTTTTGTTTTATATTAGTTACCCGTGTGTTCGAGAAATGATAGATATTCATGATAATGTAATATTAGGTATGCTACCGCAAACTTTTGACGTGAATTTGGTGGGGTTAGATCAGGAGATCTAGCTGGTCACTCTGAAAATTCTCTTCTGCTATCAAAATCATCTTCATTAAGTTCATGAATTACTTCCACTTTATATGGGTGCCACTTCATCTTTTTCGTTCATTTCAAAACAGACGTTTGAAACATTGATTGCTCCAATACAACTTTACCGATAGGTTCATGAGTATTTTCTTGCAATGATAATAATACTCCCCCATAAAAACTCGAAGAGTGTACCCAAAGGCGTAGCATGTGATGGTAGAGGACGGCTATTATTATTATTTGCCGTGACGACTTACTGATTTTTGGTGGCGTATTCACTTTTCACCTGCGGAAAACCTGGAAAAACCTACAGCACTACCCCGAGTGGTCGTATCCACACTTCGAGCAAACACTAGACGTCATGATTGGAATCTAGGCAACTTACAGCGCACTTGCTTCACAACAAGGTATGAGGTCACCTATCGATACCGATGTACTTGGGAAAAACTCCCTCATACTCCGGATTCGAACCGGGTCAGATGTAAGCGGAAGATTCAAGGGCCAGCACATCGAACATACGTCCAATGCATCAAATCGCTGAGCAACCGCCCACCACATAATAATATATCCAATTGTTGATCTTCCGTAACGCCTGGTCGACCTTTCGTATAACTATCACCGACATTGTCAAAATTTCTAAATTTTTTTTCGAATTTGCTCCCCATTGAACGCGTAACGGGTCTTATCTCCAAAACCTAAAAATTAGAATCTCTATTGAAACAATACACTGGAAAAGGTGGTTTCTTTATTCCTGGCGCTGAGCGGCCAGCTCGGTTTTTTGCCTATTTCCATGAAAACGAGATTCCAATTCTGGTTGCTAGCAGCGATTCAATCAGTTTATTTGTTTGATTATCCAGTAACACCTATGATCTCGTGACATTTTGGCAGTCTTACAAAATTTGGCACAGTTTTTGGTTGGACTTCTCGTCTGGCACAGGTGAGGGTGGATTACCCTTGTCAGGTAAGAGAAATAATTTATTTTAACAGTTTGTAATCTAATGGTTAACGCATTGAACACATCCAGTGAGGTTCTCCGCCTAGGTTATTAATAATAAAAATATCAGTCTTCGAAGCCGTATCTTTTCTTCAACTTTGAACAATCGTTCCGCCGGCTACACACCGATTTAAATTATGTTTTACCTTATACATTTAGCAGACCTCTCTGTCTCTGTGCGTACTGAACTGACTACTGGGATATTTTTAGGTACCTTAATTGTTTTCGACGATTTTTTTTTCAACAGGGAGATTTATTGAAACATTTCCGCTATTTTGATTTTCCATAATTTTAATATAATAAGTGTCACTTGCGGTATCAAGACGAATCTAACGACCGAATATTCAAAATCAAAATCGATTCAGCCGTCTAGTAGTTACAAGGAGAAAGCGAATTTGTTTTTACAATATCTCGATTTTATATTTGATTTGTTACCTTAAACAAAGTTTACCAAATAAATATATAAGTTGCCTCACTCCGCTGAACGTGGCGATCCGCCTACCCCTTGCCTCTCGCTCCGATTGGGAGGCCCGCGGTCCACAAAAGACTCATTTCATTCATTCATTTCTTTATTCTTTCTAATTTGACAATTATAAATTGCATTGAATGTTGTCACATAACTAAAATTACAACAGTCACAAAAACTACAATTAAAAATTAATTTTTTTTAACAGTTACACATTCACTAAGATATGCAGGTACTAAGTAATCACATTTATCTATGAGAAATTCTAAGAAACAATTACAGAATTGGTTCAGTACTAAAATTCAAATTGTTGAAAACACTTCAATTAAAACTCAAAATCGAATAGTTATCATCATTAAGATATTCACTAACTGAGTAGTAACACTTTTCTATAAGAAAGTGTATTAGGTTTTTTTGAATACATATAAACTGTTATTCATTCTTATGTGGGGTGGTAGATTATTGAACAACCTAGGGCCCATGTAATTCGGAGATTGATTGCTCAACTTCAACCGGGCTAACTGAAAATGTATATCTTTATTGTGTCTCGTATTATAATTATGCACATCATCATTGAGAGTAAATTCCCTTTTGTTGCGAAAAACATACATACATGCTTCATATATGTAAACATATGGCATTGTCAATATTCCAAACTTTGGAAACAATTGTTTGCATTAGTGAGTGTACGACACTCTTGCTATGCAACGAATAATCTTTTTTTGTGCTATGAACACTTCAGAAATCCTTGTCGACATACCCCACAATAAAATTCCGTATCTGATTTGCGAGTCAACGTATGCACAGTAAAGAGATATTAGGGGAAAGTGGGGGAATTCCGGCCCCGGGGGGAATTCCGGACAGCCAATTTCTCCGCTGCTGTATCCCCCTCCACTATCGGGATAAGTCAGTCAGTGTATTTTAACGTCTGGCTTCAGTGTGTGTTGTCTGCGATGTAAGGGTGGACGTGTTAAACATTTCTGCGATAGTTTACAATATCGAAGGTCGTATTTATAACGCAAGTAATTTTTGAAAGGTATGTACCGACTTAAAAAATATATGAATTTATTTCAAATTATTGCAGTAATATGAATGGTTAATGGTCTTTCATGCCTCTAGCATAGAAATTCAATCTAGTCCTTATTCATTTGAGAAAAAAATGATTTACAACTTCCGTAAATATGGGGTAATACCGACCATGCCGTTGGGGGAAATATCGGCCTGGCCGGTATTACCCACAACCTATTACTTTTTTTTCAGATGCCTCGAAAATACATCAGAAAAACGGCCAAAGCCTCATATACACAAGAAAGCCTCAGGCGTGCCTTGCAAGAGATAGAAAATGGACGCAGTTTGAGACAAGTTTCAATAGCCTTCGGTATACCTAGATCAACTTTGCAGGATCGCCGTAGAGCTGGAACATCTTCTAAACCAGCTTTAGGACGCAAGCCAGTTTTCAGTAAGGCTGAAGAGGAAGCACTTACTTTTCAAATTATTAAACTTTCTAAACTATTTTATGGAATAACACCCTTGGAAGTGAAGCGCTGTGCCTATGATTATGCAAAAAAAAATAATCTTAAGCATCCTTTTGTAGAAATGAATGAAGCGGCGGGGCGAGACTGGTTGGAAGGCTTTATTAAAAGAAATAGCCAAATTTCTTTGAGGAAACCGGAGAAACTCAGCATAAATAGAATACACTCATTTAATAGAGCAGAAGTTTCTTGATTTTATGACAACTTAGAAGAACTTATGGCAAAATATAAATTTTCTCAGTCAAGAATATTTAATGCTGACGAAACAGGCGTTACCAGTGTTCAAAATCCTGGGAAAATCTACGCAGAGAAGGGCCAGAAAAGAAAGGAATTCGCAACCAGTGCCGAAAGAGGAAAGAATACAACTGTCATGTGTGCAATGAGTGCATCGGGTATGTATATACCTCCAATGTTTATCTTTGCCCGGAAGCGAATGGCTCCACAGCAAAAAAAATGGTCCTCCAGAAGCGCTTTATACGTGTTCAGATAATGGATGGATTACGGAAGATTTGTTTGTGGAATGGCTTGAGCATTTTCAGAAGTTTTCCAAAGCCTCTTTAGAGGATCCGGTATTGTTAGCTCTTGACAATCACAGCACGCATTGCACTCTACAGGCATATAATTTCTGCAAAGAAAAATGTATCATCATACTAACTGTACCTTCTCACACATCCCACCGCATCCAACCCTTGGATGTTACATTCTTTGGTCCCTTTAAAAAAGCGTATTATTCGGAATGTGACAAATACATGAGAACTCATGTGGGTGAAAGCATATCTGCTACTGAAATTGCCGAACTTTTTAATAATGCTTTTGGCAGAGTAGCGACTCCGGAGAAGGCAATTAATGGGTTTAAAGCCACAGGAATTTTTCCTGCAAACCGGGATATTTTTTCAGATGAAGATTTTTTACCTGCCGACAACTGGCAAGCTGTTCGAGGAGTTGTTTTCAATGACGAAGGAAACAACTTCGAAAATACAGCCGAAGATATACCTGACAAAACTCCTGAGATCATATCTGAAAAAATATCCGAAGAAAGACCAGAAGCAACACACAAACAACCACAAGAAGCAGTACTCGAAAAAACACCTGAACAATCATTCGAAACAGCTCGACAAAAGACGATTGATGCTAAACGTTCTGAAAGAAACGAAAAGGAAATTTCACAAAAAAATAAAACCATCAAAGCGACTTCATTTGTTGAATTACTCGAACCTATTCCAAGTTGTTCGAAATATAATGGAAATGCTAAAAAAAAGGTAAAAACAAGCAGCATTCTGAGATTTTTACTTCGACCCCAATGAAAATACTTCTTGAAGAGAAAGAGAAGAAAAAACAAGAAAAGTTTGAAAAAAAAAGAAGGCAGAAAATGTGAAGAAAGTTAAGCGAAATGTATTAAGCGACACTGGCTCCTTTGATCAAATTACTGTGGAAAAACGAAAGCCACCACAGTTACGAGAAAAAATTAGTAGAAAAGCAAAAATTGCCAAGTATCAAGTTCAAGATGAAGATGAAGAAGATCAAGAATATTTAGATGAAGACAATGCTATCAATGAAGACATATGTCTAATATGTGGCGAATTTGGTAAAAACAGAGAATTGTGGGTCAGATGCACAATGTGTTCAGAATGGGACCACAAAGAATGTACTGATATCGATGATATCAACTGGATTTGCGATTTCTGCCAATAAAAATTACTTGAGGGCAATTTCGGCCACCCGGCCGGTATTACCCTGATTGACCGGGTAATACCGGACAGAAGACAGTTTACGTTATTATTTTATAGAATTTTTAGTTTCGTTTTATAAATGTTTTCAATTATATTTTGTATTTTAGTACATAATTCTTTGTTTTGTCACTGAATACCATTTTTGTAACTATTAAAACTTTGCCATACATGAATGGTCGCCTTAGACGGCCGGTATTCCCCCACTTTACCCTAACTGAATTTTACTTAAAATATTCCGCAAGTTCCTGAATAAATAGTTCATGGAGTGAAGCTTGGAGATAATACGACCACATTGTGCTTTCCAGTCAAGGTGCTCCTCAATATAAAGACCTAGAAATTTCATTGTCCCATTAGAGCTAGATAAAGGCCTACCATTCACATTGATCGTTATTGTGTTACATGTATTTTGCCTATTGTGAAATCTATATAAAGTTGTTTTATCTACATTTAAGTAAAGGTCATTTTCATTGAAAAAGCTATTAATATTTTTCATAACGTCGGTGCCTGCCTTTTCAATTTCTGATGTTGTAGGAGCCGATATTGTCAAGGAAAAATCATCTGCATTGGCAGTATATTTGCCTGAGAGAATTCTCTGATCAATGTCAGTCACATACAGTGTGAATAGTATAGGGCCCAATATTGAGCCCTGGGGAACACCCCTCTCAATAGTTCTCAACTGTGAATAAAAAATATGTTCTTGATGTTTTGGGTAATGCTAACATACTGTGTACGATGATGTCCACATATTTGCTACTCCTCTAATACCAAATGTTTCCAATTTTGCCAATAATATTTCTTGAGACTCTCAAGTTATAGACCGTCAGATAATGACAGATTTTGCTGACTCATTTTCTCTTTTCTGGTATTTTATCCACTAAAAATTATGTCAGTGCTGAGCAGAAAAAAACAAAATTTAAAAAATCTAACGCTTATGAATATGAACATTTCATTTTCTCGATCTGACTGGTTCTGCCCGTCTAGCGTCTACCGATGGTTTTCAAAATCACATTCCTATTTCATTCCTACGGCAGCACGCTCTGACATGAAAGAAATATACTATATAATGGTACTTTCTATCCAAAAACTGTCGAACTAAGAAATCAGTGAGAATGTTGGTAAGGTAGGAACCATTTCGCGCCGCTCTATATTTCAATTTGGCTACTCGCCGCCCATTTCGGAAATCAAATTAATCTCCCAAACGACATTGTCTGGCCCTATAAGTTGTAAGTTGCACTGTTTTTGTGGGTCTTTCTATTGAAATAAAACAAATGCAAGTATTGACTCATTTCATTCAATTGCCGACCAAAAAAATCTCAATTTTCGATATCAAATCAATGTCAATATATTCAATGAGTATTCCAATCCTTTCTGAGTTCAACTACCAAATTTGAGTTTTCCAAGTGAAACCATTTCCAAATGCAATATGAACTAGGAAGACATGAAATTGAACGCCCACCTAAACGATCTCGCCCTTTTGAAAAGTGCTTAGTGCTCGAGACTCCCGAGCACTTTTCAATAGTGCTTAGTACTCGAAGCTCTTGTGCTTGGCACAGCTCTGTATGTATTGAAGTTCGCCGCATAGGGTGTCTCAAGGGGAACGAATATACAGGGTGGGTCACGGTCGACGGTACCTTAGACGTTTACGAAGAACGGGAAATAGGATCATTCTGAAAATTTGATTTCTCAAGTAGTTTCTCTTGGTCTATCGATCTAAAATATTTTCAGCAATGAAGCGTTGCCGCTTATACCAGAAAGTAGCAGCATCTTCGTTATTTCAAATTGGTCACCCTGTATATTACCGCATTTTTGAACTTTTCATTCCTTTCTGATTATTTCTGCTTCACACTTCCCTATACCTATCTCTGACGGTTTTCGAGATATTGGTTATATTCCATATTTTTTATCCCAAACATAGCTCGAATTGAATGTTTATTTCAGCGGTATTTGGATTCTTAGAAAGTAGCAATTTTGTGTTTAGTTCATCAAGATCATGTTCATTGATTCAGTATAGAGAAGTTTGTTCTGCATTATACAGGGTCGTTCAAAATTCATGATCTTACTGCTAGATACGAAAAGGGTTGAAAGTGCGTTTTTTTGAATGGAACATCCTGTATATTATTAAATATCCTGAAAGACGACTGAATTGCCTTCGAATTGATATATCATGTTTCTATACCTAAATAGCCAGAATTCCGAGAAAATAGCAATTTTCACTTGTAATCTAATGCTTGAATTATTGCCGGAAATTTTTCGAGATAAATTTACAATTAATTCAAGCACGAGGTAAGAAAATTTCACACGGAGAAATGAAAATCATCCAACAATTCATAAGAAATAACCAACGATGGTTTCACCTGAACTATTTATAACCACTTTAATATTGATATGTAAAATACTTTTTCATTTTCATCAATAAATGTTTGTCATGTGGCAAGTTGATATTTTGCTTTAATGTACAAATGGAGGTCTAGTTTTCATATGAAAGGAGATAATTATGTATTTACTAGATATTTGGAATGTGTCTGAAAGTATTTTCTCTACGATTATTGCAGAAATTGTCAATTCTGAAATCATATTTCAGAAGAAGTTCAATACACCATTTGTAACAAGGTTGTATCACAAGTCTCGTTGTTCAGCGGTAGTGTTGCGGCCTATAAGTCGCTAGGTAGGTGGTTCAATCCACGATAAGAACATAACTTTTTTATTTTTTTGTTCCAAATTTAAACACATTTATTGATGAAAATTTTGTTAAGTATTTTACATATCAATATTTCAGTGGTTATAAATAGT
Organism: Chrysolina oricalcia; assembly: GCA_944452925.2. Taxonomy (NCBI): domain Eukaryota; kingdom Metazoa; phylum Arthropoda; class Insecta; order Coleoptera; family Chrysomelidae; genus Chrysolina; species Chrysolina oricalcia. The sequence continues at coordinate 43,274,105 of OX101824.2, forward strand.
TCAGGTGAAACCATCGTTAGTTATTTCTTATGAATTGTTGGATGATGTTCCCTTCTCGGTGTGAAATTTTCTTACCGAATCCTCCTCGTGCTTGAATTAATGGCCGTAAATTTATCTCGTACATGAATGTTCAAAGAAAATTTATGTACTCGAAAAATTTCCGGCAATAATTCAAGCACTTGGGAGATTACAAGTGAAAATTGCTATTATCTCGAAATTATGACTATTTAGGTATGGGAACATGATATATCAATTCGAAGGGAATTTAGTCATCTTTCAGGATATTTCATAATATACAGGATGTTCCATTTAAAAAAACGCACTTTCAACCCTTTTCGTTTCTAGCAGTAAGATCATGAATTTTGAACGACCCTGTATAACGCAGAACAAACTTCTCTTTACAAAATCAATGTACATGATCTTGATAACCTAAACACTTCCTAAGAATCCAAATACCGCTATGTTTTGGATAAAAAATATGGAAAATAACCAATATCTCAAAAACCGTTAGAGATAGGTATAGGGGAGTATGAAGCAGAACTAATCAGAAAGGAATGACAAGTTCAAAACTGCGGTAATATACAGAGTGACCCATTTGAATTAACAAAGATGCTGCTACTTTCTGGTATAAGCGGCAACGCTGCATTGCTGAAAATATTTTCGATCGAAGACCAAGAGCAACTACTTGAGAAACCAAATTTTCAGAATGATCCTATGTCCCGTTCTCCGTAAATGTCTAACCGTGACCGTGACCCACCCTGTATACTAAATGACAACGTCTCAATTATAAATAAATCATTTTTTGATACAGTAGGGAACCTCACAGAGGAATGTAACTTTGTTCACGAATTGGAACCATCTAGGTGTCCTATTGTAATTGTTCAAATTTGCTCTCTCAATTTTCTGACTCTGCTAGATACTGGTAGTGAGATTTGTTGCATTTCAGATAGTGTTTGGGATAGTCTAGGAGAAAGTCGAAAGCAGTTTCCATTTTTCCCGAAAGTGGAGTGAAAGTGGGAGGAGCTTTCAAAGATAAAAAAGAAAGTTTCGCACCAGATCTATTTAAGTTTTGACTTGATAGAACATACTTTTAAGCAAGAATTGCTTTCAATTACGGGACTGAGTCATTCTATTATTTTAGGAATTTATTGGTTACGGTCATTATGAATTTGAGAGAAAGAAATTTTATGTTGAATTCTGGGAGCATTTCTGTAGTAATCCCCCCCGATTTCAGTATCGTTTTTCCTTATAATTAAAAAGCACTCTCGGTAACCACGTCTGCTACGGTCGGAAAGGAGAATTTCTATTTGGAACTTCCGGCGGATCACGATCTTGATGAAATATGGAAAAATGCCCGCGTGGCGGAGGCACGTAAGGAAAAAATCGCCGCTCTACTTCTGGCCCACTCAAAGGTGTTTTTATTGAGGCCCGGTTTGACAAGATTACTGATGAAACTAATTTTTTTCGTTAAACCGTTCCCAATACCTCTTGCGCATCGCTAGGCAGTATAATACGAAATTAGGAGAATGAAGAATTGGGGAATTATAGAGAGGGTTTCTACCCCCTATATTTCGCCACTGGTAATCGCAGTGAAAAAAGACGATTCAGTTCGAGTGTGCCTTGGCACTAGAAGACTGAACAGAGTATTACAGAAGGACCATAAAATGGTGAGGCCAATTGAGGGAATAATGCTGTCTCTGTCCAGAGCTGAATATTTCTCTTCCCTGGATTTTTGATAGGTTATTTTCAGGACCACAAATATACCAGTTTTCTAATAGGAACTAGATCATACCAAATCAAGGTTATGCCTTCTGAAATTTCAATAGCTGTGGGATCATTCTCTCGTTGCATAGATTTTATTTTCGGGCTTCAGTTCAAGGAATTCATGATTCCTTACCTGAATGATCTTTTGATTATTTCGGATAGCTACAAAGACCACTTGAATCTCTTAAATATAAGGTTTTTACCCGTATAGCATCTGCTGGTTTCACATTAAATCTAAAAAAGTGTAAATTCTTTTTTAAGGAAATACACTTTTTAAGTTATAAAATGGACCGCAAAGGAATACAACCCGAAGAGGGTCGCATTCAAGCAGTTGTAGATTTTCTCAATTCAAAAAACATAAAGCTGCTATTTTAGGAATTCATTATTTTCATCGAATTTTTTTTTAAGAGGTTTTCCAGTGTTGCCGAGTCGCTTCACGCTCTGTTGAGGAAAATGTGGTCTTTGGAAAAACTTCAACAAGATTCTTTCGATTTATTAAAGTTAGAGTTGAAAAGCAAGACTGCTCCATCATCCGGACATGAGCCAACCGTATTATGTCCAAACCGACGCAAGTGACGTTTTGGTCTGCTCTACGGCGAGATACTTGGTGGCAAAACATGAACAGGGACATCAAAATGGTTATAATTTCTTGTGACGTGTCTCAAAGAACTGAGGTTTCGATTTTGCCACGCCCCAAATCGCATTCGATGGTTCCGGACGGACCGAACCACTATATTGCTCTCGACTTATATGGCCCTTTACCCCGATTCAGGGGCGACGTGGCATACATATGTGTGGTTCTGGATGTCTTCACTAAACTAGTGACTTATCCTCTCAAGAAGGCAACTACGAATGCCATTTTGAATCGACTGTGTTCCGATTATTTCACCAGAAGGGGAGTAACTGGGGACGTCCTTACCGACCATGGGACCGCCACAAAATGGGGTCATGCTTTACAGAATAGAGGTATGAAGACCATACACAGTTCGGTTCGGTTAGACACCCACAAAGTAACCCTTCTGAGAGGGTGATGAGGGAGCTGGGGAGTCTATTTCGAACTGATTGTGCAAAGAACCATAACAGAAGGGTTTGGGAAATAGCTCGCATGTCTGAGCTCATGAACTCCGTAGTACATGAATCCACCGGTTTCAGCCCCTAAAAGTTACATTTTCGGAAAGTTTCAGCCTCCATACGCAGTTTGATAGACTTTCCAGGGGCTCCAGATATTGGGCATACTCATGTGAAGGTGTATCTGGCGGAGGAGACATTAAGGGGTAAGGCAGTGAGGCGTTCGCTTCTCAAACCTGGTAAGCCTTATATACCATTCGAGCCAGGGGAACTGGTACTTCTAAGATCGAACCCTGTATCTTCAGTACTTAAACAAGAAACCAAAAAAATTTCAATTCTTTTTGAGGGCCCATTCAGGGTAAAAAAACTAAGTTATTACTCATACGTGGCAGACTCTGAGGAAGAGCGTGGAACTTTTTATGCCAGCCATATGAAGCGTTACATTGAAAATTACTACCTTACGGATTCCTAACCTCGAATATACTCGGTTGTATTCTTGAAGGCCGATGAAACAGTACACTAAAAAAGGTGGTTGCACATTTTTGTCTAGGTGTTCACCAGTTCTACTAGTCGCTTTTTCATTCCTGGCGCTGAGCGGCCGGTTCGGGTTTTTTGCCTATTTCCATAAAAACGAGATTTCAATTCTGGTTGCTAGCAGCGATCTACTCAATTCATTTCTTTGATTTTCAGGTAACAACTGTGACCTCGTGACATTTTGGCAGTCTCACAAAATTTGGCACAGTTGTTTTCTGTAAGATGGTATAGAAAAGTAACTTCATTTCATCGTAGGTTTTTTCCAAAGGAGTCATGTTTTGGTTCAATTTTCTAGTGAGAATGTTTCTCTTTACAACATGAATCCCTTCCAAGAGAGGTTATCTTGTACGATGGAAAATAGTGACTAAATTCCAACTTTCCACAACTGACTTTATAAACTTTATAAACATCCTGTTCATATTTCCAATAAAATCAACATGCTACACTCATGACAGGTTTTGTAAAAAAAATATTTTCAAAGTGTCACCGCATGAGAAATAGTCCAACAATTCCATCATTACAGTGTGGAATTGCTTCTGAAGGGTATGTTGTCCAATTCATTCGACCTGCCTGATGATCTTAGAAGAGTGAAATAGATTTTTGTCGACCAAAATATATTGGAGGCCAAGCGGAAGAGATGCAATTCACGCATCAATGAAATGAACTATGTTCTGTGAGTGATACTTCTGAATAACATTCTCCCTTATCTCATTTATAGATAAGAATCTCCAATGGAATCTGGACATTCTATAAATAATCAACTATCTGAATGAAAATGCAAATTTTCACTTTCAGATTTTTTCTCTCAAGTTATATAGGGTCTTTCTGAATATCTATCAGATGTTCAATGTCCAGCGTGGCTTTAGCCTGGGAAGTAGTTGTTATCTGTTAGATATTACTATAAAGTAACTTCAAGTAACTTCATTTTATCGTAGGTTTTTTCCATTTCCAAAGGAGTCATGTATTGGTTCAATTTTCAATTGAGAATGTTTCTCTTCACATAACATTTCATATGTAGCCATTACGAAATATGGCAAAATGATCCAGTTTTTATACAAGACTTGCTTTTATTTTGGACTATTTAGGTATATGAACATGATACATCATTTGGAAGAAAATTCAATTTTCTTTCAGGATATTTGATGATATATAGGGTGTTCTGTTTGAAAAGTGGCACTTTTCACTACTTTTGTATCTATCGGTGAAATCACAAGTTCTCACCGACACTGTATAGTGAAGAACGAATTTCCTTAGTCATAACTAAGCCCAAAATTTATATGATAACAAAATTAAAACAGATATTGGATGGAAATCAATTAATTTTGATAGCGTGAAATTTCACAATGAACTTCCAAATTGTTTAAAAACATATGCTAAATGGTGATTCAAAAATAATCTAAAGAAGTACTTACTTGCTCCATTGAATCCGTTCTAATTCTGATTTCATGATTTTATGTATTGATTGATTCTTAATGTTGTATTTGCATATTATTAGCTTTATGTGGATTTTTTCCCTATTAGGAACTGTGTGTATCTTGGGAAAATAAATTGAATTGAATTGACGAATTTGTTCCAACCGTTACGTGCTCACTGTTACCCATCTTCAATATAAGAGAATTAAGCTATACTTACTGTATTTGGCCACTGATCAGCGAATGGAAATGCCTGAAAGCTGCAGCTGAATGTTCGTTCAAAACAGTAGGATCCATTTCTTCATCGTAATCGTTCACGAAGTCTCGAGTATTCCACACCAGTTTGTTGCTCACAGAGTTTTCCCAACCTAGTATATACGGCATCCACTCATAGTATGAGATATATTGGTACTCGGCAATGTTGATTTTCCGAGCTTCTTGGAATAGAGTCTCATCGTTCCAGTCGGGATTGAGTTTGGAAAGTTTGTTGGCTATTCTGTTGTGTTCTCTCAGGAGAACGACTTGTAGAACGGTGAGTTGTGGGCTTTGGTTGACTCTTGTGTCACCTGTAAATTTGATATTTCATTTATATGTTTCTAGATCAAAATGGACAATATCACTAGTTTACTGGGCGATTCTGAGAGGTGGCGCACCCATATTTCTGAGAGAAACAATCTGATTCAGAGCACAAAAATTTGGGTTTCACTGGAAATGGCTTTAGTTCCGTTTGAATATTTATTTAACTGTTTCTCAACATAGAGCAAATTCAGAACATAATGGATGGCTTTTCGTCAATTTTATGAAAGGTTACTTTCACTGAAAAAAATCCTTTTATAATTATTGATAAACGACGTTATCATTATTTTTACGTCGATTTAGTAAAACATACATTGGTAGATACTAAGAATAAGTAGTAATCAGTCGATTAACTCATTCGTACTAAGAATTAAATAAGTTTCATTGAAAAATGCTGGAAAAATGCCACTTCAATAACGCATTATTTTTTGAAACGTGTAACGAAGTTACGAAATTCCCCAGTTTTGTAAGACAGGCAGAAGCAACAATTATTTGGTAATTCTATCTCCGTTATTAGTATTCATAAAAATGTCATTCATTTTCGAGTAAAATCCGTGAACTGTCCTTGTGTAAATAGAACCCCCAGTATATACGCGCTTCAGTTATGTAAGTCACTCTCACTGAGTGCGCGACATCAGCCCCCTCCGCCTCGATTCGAATCTCCACGGCTACCTGAACGGAATTCACAGCGACAGAGTCAGTCGTTACGTTGACAGCAGTCTGATCGTCATGCCGTGCAGAGCCAGTCCAGTCGACTACGTCACAGAGTAAGTAGAAATTATTCTAAGTTCCAAAACCGTTTCGCGCAAGTCTGAAAGGGGCCGATGGAAGGGATGGCTAGGTGAGCTCTAGGCAGAAGTCGACTGTAGTGAAGCCATCGCAACTGAAGCTTCAATACCAGTTCAGCCGGTGTCGAGTCGAGTAGACTGCTGGAATCCGGGCCGACCGCCAGAAGTAAGTTACTCTGCCACATATGGTGAGATAAACGCATTTCTCAGTTCATTTATTTTGGATATATTTGTTGATGGGTTTTAGTTTTATTTCTGAGAAGGCCGTGTAAACAAACTACACCCTTCATGTTAGTATCAGTTGGTGACTTATATTTAATTTGATTTCGAAGGACGTGGTTGAAACACCCTTCACAATATCCGAAAGTAGTTATTCTGTATACCAGTGGAGCCATGATGTTGATATTTTCCGTTTGGTAAATAATTGATTTCGTTATTTCGAAGGACGTGGTTAAAACACCCTTCATAGAGACCGAAAGTGAACCATAGTGTATACCGGGTGAACCATAATATTGTCACTTCATATAAATATCTTGGCAACCGATTATTTCGAAGAACGTGGTTAAAACACCCTTCATAGAGACCGAAAGTGAACCTTAGTGTATACCGGGTGAACCATAATATTGTTACTTCATATAATTATCTTGGCAACCGATTATTCTGAAGGACGTGGTTTAAACACTCTTCACAGTGCCTGAAAATGATTCTTATGTTATACCGGGTGATCCGTTACAATGCCGTTTTGTTTATTTTTTTCTTGAACTGAGAACTGCGAACCGTGGAAATATATAGCTTTGCATGAGCTTTGAAGCTGCGCTTGCACCCCGTTTGCCGTAATTCCAGCACCGTCTATTCCCCTAATAAATTCCTCGTTACTCTTGGTGATTGCGTAACCTCTCTCTGTTGTTGCTTCCGCCTGCATAAGTATTAGTTAGCTTAGATGTTTGCCTGTTTTTTTATGTACCTATAGCTGATTATTTAGATAGTAAATGAACTTTTGGTAATCAATACTGACTTGTAATTTATTTGCACATTCCTGATCTGAAATCAAACTTACATAATCCAAGAGGATTCCAACTAATAGCAGCAAATACTCAGGAAACAGAACTCATCAAGGGCAATTTAAGCCTGCCTTTCTGGTCACATATGTTTCGGTCAAGGTCATAATCGACCCCTGGAGTATTTATAATCTTCACTGAAGCTGCCCGGAGCATGTGGAGCACACCACGCCGAAAGCTGGCGCCCGGGAAAATCCGTGACCTGGACTCGGTGCCAAAGTGATCCGTAAAGCCCAAAGAGCTTTACAAATTTGGCGCCCGAGCAGGGACTTTTTTTATGGTTTACCGAGACCGCCGAATACCGAAATTCGAGTAAAAACCGATTTGGAGGAGAAGTAATCAATTTGTAGAGATAGACCGCTGAAACTGTTCGAAAACGCTTCCGGAGGTGGAATAACACCAAAATACACAAAAACCGCCAACCTGTCATTTTTGACAGATTATCAACTTTGGCCAGAAACGAGTAATCCTACTCTGCGACACCTCGTTTGATAGGTTTTCGAGTGCGTAGAAGCGATTTCCACCACCCGTTCACCGATCAAATGCACCATTCTCGAGATACGAGCCGACAGCAGGGAAGTAAGTGCCTGACCGTGAAGCTAGCAAGACGTGAGTTCTCCAAATACCAAGAAGAAATGTCTGACGATGAATCCAATATACCAGAACCTACGGTTGTAAACCAGAATCCACCGGCGGGAGTTAGCGGACCACCAGACACCCGAGTCGGGTGGATATACCTGCTGAGGAAGGATGAGCTCGACGCCGAGTTGATCAAGTTCCGTCTGGAGACTACTGGTACCGTAGACGACAAGCGTCGACGCCTATTCAAGTTTATACGAGAGGGCCGAGCTTCGCCTATTCCGACCACGATGATGCCGTTTATCTTCCCAACCACGTCTGGAGGAACGACCGTGACTGCCGCACCACCGAGCGTCACCGTGACAAGTACAGGTGGACAGACCATCCCGAACCTACTCTCCATGGAACGTTGGTAGGCATCCAGTCTGTCCAGCCCCAGCCAGGAACATCGCCCCATGTTGCCGCCCTTGAGGACTAAGGACTGGAGAATATCCTTCAATGGAACTCAAGACCCCGCTACCTTTTTGGAAAGGCTAGAGGAGATCCGGGAGTCCCAAGGGATCCCTCCAGACCATCTCCTGCAATCTATGCCTGAACTGCTGCAATGCATGCCCGCCTTATGGTTCAGAAACAACAGGACCCACTGGGCTGACTGGCCAGCTTTCTGTACTGCTTTCCAGAGGTTTTTCTTTCCCGTGAATTACCTGATCGACCTGGAGGTAGCCATCAGCAGGAGGGTACACCATCTGCAAGAAAGCACAGCAGCCTACATCACCGACCTGCAGACTCTAATTCGCCGGCATGGAGGAATAACGCCAGCACAGGAGCAGAACTGGCTCTACCGAAACCTCCATCCGGAGTTTTGACGACAGATCCGCAGGACTGACTTCACGGATGTCCAAGAATTCGCGGGAGTCTCCAGGGAATACGAGCTGCTTCGTTCAGAGATTGAGCAAGCAAACCGAACAGCACTTACCCCTCGCACCAGGCCGCATCAAGAAACTCCGATGAGACCGTTTCCGCAGCCCGTTGCATACCAACCGCCCTCAGATCCGCCACCGAAGGGCCTAGAAACCAAGACAGTGGTCGTGGCACGAACCAGAACAACCCCACTGTACCCGCCGCTAACCTTTCTGAAAGGAAATATCAAGAATGTTGGCGATGTGGTCAGGCCGGACATTTCCGGAACGAGTGTCAAGCCGCCTCCAGAGTATTCTGCTCACGATGCAGACGAGAAGGCTCGTGTTGGAGGTCTGGAATTCAGGACCCTCGTTGCTCCGAATCAAGTTACGAACAACGTCAACCCCAACCTAACTCGACTTTAACCGCAGCCGTAGAACAAGAAGGTGACCGTCCCCGTGGAACCGTTATGATACCAGGAGGAACAGTAAGAGCCTTGCTGGATACTGGAGCCGCCAAATCCTATGTGGGAGATCTCATAATAGACAGATGGGGAAGACTGGGATTGCGCAACACCGAGACTCCGCCATGTTTCGTCAGAATGGCTAATGGGCACCATATTCCTATTGAGGCTACGTATCGCACTGATCTGACCATAGGAACAACAAGTAGCGTTGAAAGTTTTGGATATATCCTTGGATTGTCTTCCGATATGGTCTTAGGTATGGATGTGCTCAAGAGACGCCATTTCCGTTTGGAACTAGGTACCGGTAGAATCCATCTCGACGAGGAAGTCATTCCGACAGACCCACAGCCTGGTCCATGTAGCCCTATCGGTACACTCAAGCCTGCGGCACTTGTTACACCGGCCCCTGAGCGGAGAGTACAGCCCAGCAAGTCCTCATTAGTTGAGGATATGCCATCGTCCGAATGTCACCATCCATGGACTGTCAGCTCGACAATCGAAGCTACCTGTTCCCGTGTCCAAAACTTGAAGCAGTCCACCGCCTGTTCTGATCTGACCCGACCATGCATCTCTACCCCCGCACGTTCCAGTTATGGTCGTCACTATTTTTATTCCGTTCCGCCTAACCATATTAACTATTCTCAATGTCATCCGCTGCCGTTCGATAACCGTTGCAACCCCAACAGACACTCTAGTGCTCGTTTTGTCGATCATAATACTCGGGAAAGAAGCTACGAGGGTGGTGATGATGTCCGGAATTACCAGCTAGACGGAAGAACAGTATCCGACTATCAAACCCTATGTGAAAGAATCAGGAGACCAGCTCGCCGCCGGAATCGAGAAATGTTGCAGCCGAGTCATCTGCCGGAAATATATGGATGTGGATAATGATCTTTGTTGGAAGTGTGGCCAGACAGGTCATAGCCGAAGTGCGTGCCTACGTAGGCTCACCTTCCTGTTTTGTTCCCGCTGTGGATTGAAGGACACCCTGTCTCGAGACTGCCCATGTGACACCCCACACAGCCCCCCTGCAACAAGTGGCCGCTTCAGTCCAATGAAGAACCAATTCCATGACGCCGATGCCCATGCACGTACAAGAAACATAATGTGGTATGCCCAGACTGAAGAAGCAGCAGATGTCACAAGAGAATGTCACCGGAGGACGAACACAGCTTCTTGGGACCGAAGAAGAAGAAGGATGAGAGAGAATTTTTTTAAATAATAGTAAGTAACATTCCGTTTTGTTTGTGACAGGTGTACCTACCCTTAAATACAGGGTTCGGCTATTTGAAAGGGTAGGCACCTGACCGGGGTATTTGTATTTCTTTAGTAAGTAGTATGGTTGAATGTCCTATAGTCCCTCTATGAGGGTTTGTTTTTATTTTTTAATAGTTTTAGCGCATGAGAATATAAAAAAAATGTTTGTAAACCATTTTTTTCCCGAAGTGGGAAGGGTGTTTGGCGTCCGAGCAGGGACTGAAGACACCACGCCGATTCCGCGAGGTGAGTGATCAGAAGCCAACGAATCGAGCAGAGTGCCGCCGAAGGAACATATTGGTGAGCTAAGAAGGGTGAGCAGTTCTCAGAGTACAGGGTGAGCCACTGTCAATGAATGCAATGGGCCTGTAACATCTTTCATTGATAGTCGCAAACCAGATTCCCGCATACCGAGTGAGCCGCTGTCAGTGGATGCAATGTGCCTGTAACATCTTTCACTGATAGTCGCAAACCAGATTCTCTATATCGGGTGAGCCACTGTCAATGAATGCAATGTGCCTGTAACATCTTTCATTGATAGTCGCAAACCAGATTCCCGCATACCGAGTGAGCCGCTGTCAATGGATGCAATGCAACTACTTCACTACTGTAAGAGAACTTTTTTCCTATAAAAACAAACAAACTCCTAAAGCTACCCGTCACGGACAGGACTTCCGTTATTTTTTTTATTTCCAGATTCAAACATTTTATTAATATCCAATATGGTTAACATTTTCCAATCCTTATCTAGGTACATCAGGTTCTTCTTTCTCCTTATGGGAAGAGGAAGGAATAAGGACAGCCAGTTGTATACCGAGTTATGGTTGTCTCTTCCGTTAGTGAATTTGAATGATTACTTGTAGGAACGGAAAACTAATAGAATCATTTTGAAGACGCGTTTTCCTACAACTTCGCCGGTCCCCGACGACCACAAGCGTCGCTTTTACGAGGATGTATTGATATCTAGTTAGCCTAGAGCACTTCCCTACATAAACAAAATATTGCGATACCATAGCAACGAACAATAACTTATTAGAAGTGTCAGTGTAAAGTTTGACGTCAAAAAGGTAAACCAGAGTTACGCAATAAATGAAAAGAAAAAATATGTCCACCGAAATTGTGAAAATCGAAAAATTGGAGTATCGAGCCATCATCAAGTACCTGTATTTAAAAGGGTTGAAAAGTAATCAGATTTACAAAGATATGCTTAATACCCTTGATGATCAATGTTTTTCGTATGCGACCGTGATAAATTGGACTGCAAGCTTCAACAGAGCTAAATTTTCCATTGAAGATGATGTCCGATCGGGAAGGCCAGTTTCTGTGTCAGTCCCCGAAAATATCGATGTAGTTCATGACATGATTTTAACAGACCGTCGAATTTGGCTAAAACGGGTATCTGAAGAACTGAATATTTCATACCAACGCGTTCATCATATAGTTCACGTCAATTTGGACATGAGAAAAATTGCTGCAAAATGGATCCCCAAATGTTTGAATGTTGACCAAAAGCGTGCAAGGGTAGTAGCATCTCGTTCGATCTGTGCTCGATTTGAAAACGATGTAGACTTCTTAAACCGAATTGTTACTATGGATGAGACTTCAGTACATTTCTACGATCCAGAAACAAAGCAACAATCGATGGAATGACGACACTCCGGTTCTCCAAGACCTAAGAAGTTTCGTGTCCAAAAATCTGCTGGAAAAGTTCTTGCTTCAGTTTTTTGGGATTGCCATGGAGTTTTCATGATTGATTTTTTGGATAAGGGTAGAACAATAACTGGAGATAACTATTCGACATTACTGACAACTCTACGGGAAAATATTAAAGAGAAAATACGCGGAAAGCTATCCAAAGTTGTTTTGTTTTTGAAGGACAACGCAGCTGCACACAAATCTCATGTTGTCATGCAAAAAATTCGTGATTTAGAGTTTAAATTACTAGAACACCCCCCTTATTCACCAGATTTGGCTCCGTCCGACTATCATCTCTTTCTCCTTAACTGAAAAATAGTTCAAGAGGTCGTAAATTTTCTTCCAACGAAGAGGTAATAAAAGTTGTGGTGGTCTGGTTTGCAGAGACAGAAAAAACATTTTTTTTGAAAGGTAGAACGGCATAGTAGAACGGGGTGAACTTTTAGGGGTTGAAAGCGATATTTCACGGTTTTTCAAGAATTGCATCAAAAGTTGAACTCCTATCAAAAAAATCTGATTGGCGAAGTTGTTGATAATGAAGGAATCTAGAACTTTTGTTTCAACAATTTTTCACATAACCTCAAATTTCTCGGAAAAATCGAAAAAAAAAATTTTTCAGTTATTTTTTTCCCCGACTAAAAATCATAATTTTTTTCACGAAATTTAGTGGAACTATAATTTTTTATGTTTTAATTGAGCTGTAATTTTTTTGTAGGGTAATAAAAATTTTTCCTGTATTTTTTGACAATTTCAGAAAAAACGATCGCATTTTCAACTGAAAAGTTTCACCGATAAAGTTCGCCAGTTTTATCGTTGAAGCGTCTTCTTTTAGATTATATAATAAGAGAGTAGCACTACTGTGGAATTTTTTCCAAAACAGATCTTCAAAAATGATTTTTTTTATTCATTGAAATTAATAATTGAAACCTTTCCAGAATATTGATTTCATATTACCTTGATAGGTACAAAAAATAAACAAGGACATAAATGAGTATTTAATTATGATAGAAGGGCGAAAGGAGGTGAACTTTTGATGGTAACAATGGTTTCTCACGATTTGCAGCGGAAATATTCCTCCTGCAAAAAAAGGTAGAGATAAAAGTTGTTGGCAATAAAAAGATCTACAACTTTTGTATTTGATATTTTTCCTCATAACCTCGAATTTTCAACAATCGGGTTTTCACCATTTTGTCGGTCAATTTGAGGTTATGTCAAAAAGTGTTGAATGCAAAAGTTCTCGATTTTTTTATTAGCCACAACTTTTTCATTGAATATTTTCCGCTAAGAATTCACGTTTTGCCGCAAATCTCAAAAAACCGTTTTCAACCCATAAACTGCATACCAGTTTCGCCATTTTGAGAGTTTTCGTGTTTGAATATCTTCTTTCGTTAAAGTTGGAACTTCTACAATATCCTTCACCCGGTCCTTGCCTTTTACTTTCTTTATTATTTCAGGCGTTTGAAATTCGATTTGGCACCAGCCCAACTAGGCGCTCTTTCCGAGTACTTCAAAGAGGTTTGAGAAAAATAAATATTTCGCTGCAGATCAACATCCATTTGATTTAGTGACAAACACAATTTTCATGAAAAAAATTAAAACCAAATTAAAACGGTTTTTCTGATTTTTCCGGAAAGTTTGAGGTTATATGAAAAATCTTGACGAAAAAACTTGTAGATCTTTTTATTTCCAACAACTATTTCTTGTATGAGGTTAATGGTGGATTTATGCAGCAGTCATAAGTCATAAGTTTTAAATCATATGGATGAATATTCGTCAATGATTGGTTGGTCCGTTTATTCCAACCAATCACTGACGAATATTCTTCTTTATGACTTAAAACTTACGACTTATGACTGCTGCATAAATCCACAAATAATGTTCGCTGGAAATCGTGAGAAATCTTATTTATGTCCTTGTTTATTTTTGTACCTATCAAGGTAACATGAAATTTTTATTCTCGAAATGTTTCAACTATTAATTTCAATAATTTTGATGAATAAACATGAGTTTAGAACAAAGATTTAAAAAATTGCTTTTGGAAAATCAGTTTTTTCGCGTTTTCTGGAAAACAATTCCACAGCAGTGCTACTCTTTTATTACATAATCTAGTGAGCATCAAAAGACGAACTTTATTGGTGAAAATTTTCAGTTGAAAATGAGGTAATTTTTTCGGAATTTGTCGAAACATGTTAAGTTATGTTGATTTCATTGAAAATATGAACAGGATGTTCATAAAGTCAGTTGTGGAATCATCTGCGACTGAAAGTTGAAATTTAGTCGCTATTTTCCATCGTACAAGATAACCTCTCTTGGAAGGGATTCATGTTTTAAAGAGTAACATTCTCAATTGAAAATTGAATCAATACATGACTCCTCTGGAAATGGAAAAAAAACCCTACGATAAAATTGAAGTTAGTTTTTAGTAATATCTAATTGAAAACAACTACTTCCCCGGCTAAAGCCACGCTGGACATTGAACTACGTCTGATAGATTTTGCATTTTCATTCAGAAAGTTGATTATATATTGAATGTCCAGTTTCCATTGGAGATTCTTATCTATAAATGAGATAAGGGAGAATGTTATTCAGAAGTATCACTCACAGAAAATCGCTCATTCCATTGATGCGTGAATAATTGCATCTCTTTCGCTAGGCCTCCAATACATTTTGGTAGACAAAAATCTATTTCACTCTTCTCAGGGAGGTCGGAAGAATTGGAAAACATACTCTTCAGAAGCAATTTCACACTGTAATGAGGAATTGTTTTGGACTATTTCTTGTGCGGTGAAACTTTGAAAATATTTTTTTGACATAAAACCTGTCATGGGTATGGCAATTTCATTGAAAATATGGACAGGATGTTCATAAAGTCAGTTGTGGAAACATCTGCGACTGAAAGTTGGAATTCAGTCGCTATTTTCCATCGTACAAGATAACCTCTCTTGGAAGGGATTCATGTTTTAAAGAGAAACATTCTCAATTGAAAATTGAATCAATACATGACTCCTCTGGAAATGAAAAAAAACCCTACGATAAAATTGAAGTTAGTTTTTTGTAATATCTAACAGAAAACAACTACTTCCCCGGCTAAAGCCACGCTAAACATTGAACTACATCTGATAGATATTGAGAAAGACCCTATATAACTTGAAGAAAAAACCTCAAAGTGAATATTTGCATTTTCATTCAGAAAGTTGATTATATATTAAATGTCCAGTTTCCATTGGAGAGTCTTTTCTATAAATGAGATAAGGGAGAATGTTATTCAGAAGAATCACTCACAGAAAATCGCTCATTCATTCATGCGTGATAATTGCATCTCTTTCGCTAGGCCTCCAATACATTTTGGTAGACAAAAATCTATTTCACTCTTCTAAGATCATCAGGTAGGTCGGAAGAATTAGAAAACATACTCTTCAGAAGCAATTTCACACTGTAATGAGGAATTGTTGGACTATTTCTTGTGCGGTGAAACTTTGAAAATATTTTTTTGACATAAAACCTGTCATGGGTATGGCAATTTCATTGAAAATATGGACAGGATGTTCATAAAGTTAGTTGTGGAATCATCTGCGACTGAAAGTTGGAATTTAGTCACTATTTTCCATCGTACAAGATAACCTCTCTTGGAAGGGATTCATGTTTTAAAGAGAAACATTCTCAATTGAAAATTGAATCAATACATGACTCCTCTGGAAATGAAAAAAAACCCTACGATAAAATTAATATCTAACAGAAAACAACTACTTCCCCGGCTAAAGCCACGCTGGACATTGAACTACATCTGATAGATATTGAGAAAGACCCTATATAACTTGAAGAAAAAACCTCAAAATGAATATTTGCATTTTCATTCAGAAAGTTGATTATATATTAAATGTCCAGTTTCCATTGGAGATTCTTTTCTATAAATGAGATAAGGGAGAATGTTATTCAGAAGTATCACTCATTCCATTGATGCGTGAATAATTGCATATCATTCGCTAGGCCTCCAATACATTTTGGTCATATTTTCAATGAAATCAACATGCCATACCCATGACAGGTTTTATGTCAAAAAAATATTTTCAATGTTTCACCGCACAAGAAATAGTTCAACAATTCCTCATTACAGTGTGAAATTGCTTCTGTAGAGTATGTTTTCCAATTCTTCCGACCTCCATGATGATCTTAGAAAGAAGAGTGAAATAGATTTTTGTCGACCAAAATGTATTGGAGGCCTAGCGAAAGAGATGCAATTATTCACGCATCAATGGAATGAGCGATTTTCTGTGAGTGATACTTCTGAATAACATTCTCCCTTATCTCATTTATAGATAAGAATTTCCAATGGAAACTGGACATTTAATAAATAATCAACTTTCTGAATGAAAATGCATATTTTTACTTTCAGGTTTTCTCTTCAAGCTATATAGGTACTTTCTCAATATCTATCAGATGTAGTTCAATGTCCAGCGTGGCTTTAGCCGGGGAAGTAGTTGTTTTCTGTTAGATATTACAAAAAACTAACTAGAGTTTTATCGTAGTGTTTTTTTTCCATTTCCAGAGGAGTCATGTAATGGTTCAATTTTCAATTGAGAATGTTTCTCTTAAAACATGTTAAGTTATATATCTACCAAATTTTATGAGAAAAAATTGATTTTTGCGCGAGAAAAAAATTAAAAACTGTAAAATTGTTTTATTCAGATTTTCCTGGAAAATGTTCAAAAATACCGCCTTCTTGTTCAACACATATTTGGGCCGTTCTATTAACACAGTTCGGCCATCAATTGTATTAATTTTAATTTCAATATAATTTTTCAGTTTATCTACATTATAATGTTTTATTTTGTACAACTCATATTTCAGAAATCCCTAAAAAATGAAAATCTAGAAGATTCATGTCTGGTGAACCAGGGGGCCACTCAACAGGACCCTTTGTAGCAACCCATCTGTTTCCAAAACAGCCTCGAAGCATTCTTTTTACGCCACTGACATTATGTGCTGGTGCTCCATCCTGCTGAAAATAGATCATCTGACGAACCTCCAGACCAAGATCATCGAAAAACTCTTTCAACACTCTTGTTAATAAATAAATGTAACGGGGTCCGTTCAAAGAACCATTGTAGAAATTCAGCCTCTAAATAAACCACACCAAACATTAATACTAAATCGTCTTTGCGGATTGTGGGTATGGACTAGAAATGGATTATGTCTACTCCAGTAATGAAAATTATTTCTAGTATGCATCCCACGATTTGAATAATTA
The DNA here is from genome assembly GCA_944452925.2 of Chrysolina oricalcia. Classification (NCBI taxonomy): domain Eukaryota; kingdom Metazoa; phylum Arthropoda; class Insecta; order Coleoptera; family Chrysomelidae; genus Chrysolina; species Chrysolina oricalcia. The sequence continues at coordinate 43,291,450 of OX101824.2, forward strand.
GCCTCATCGCTCCATATAATATTTCTATAGAAATTTGGATCCTGACTGCATTTATTCATGAACCACCGACAAAACCCCAATCGTCTTTCAGGATCACCGGGTTCTAGTGTTTGCACTGGTCTTAATTTATAAGGAGAAATCTTATGTTTTTTCAGAATTCGTTGAATACCAGACAGTGGAACAGCTATTTCTTTAGATAAATCTCTGATGGAATTATTTGGATATACCTCAAAGTAGGATAAAACGTCAATTTCTGTATCTTCAGATATTACAAATCGTTTTTAAGTTCTCCTCTTCTCAAAAACTTTTTCATTGTTTGTGAATCGACGATGAAGCAAAAAAACGCCGATTAGGTAATTCACGATCGGGGAACGAATTGCTTTAGTGTTGGAGTGCTCTTACACTATTTTTCTGGCAAACCAAGTAGGATTCTAACATATCACATTATTCGAACAGTAGTTGACAGTTACAATAATTTATAACATACTTGAGAATATTTGACAAATAGTATTTCAACAAAGTTTCACGGCAACTTGATTGCTCATAATATTTATGTTTCATCGAATCAAACACATTTTTTCCAACCACATTCATTTGACCCTCCAGTATTTTCTGTTCTGTACAAAAACGACTCCAAAGTTATCATTACAGCAGACATATTTTGATTCACAAAATGAAAGCGGCATGCGGAATGGCTTTAAGATGGAAATTATCGTTTTGTACATTAATACCAAATAGCTCAGAGGTGTCAATTGAGTGGTGCGACATGATGATCACGGGTTTCACGAGTTCACATCCCAGCGCAATTTTTTCTTTTTACTGTCTCATTTTGCTATTAGTTACAAAATAGTGTCATTCGTATAAGTACCAAAATTGGGTGTTTGGACAATCATGAGGTTTTACTTGCCAAAACAAAGAAATTTTTTGTACTAGTGAAAGAAAGAAATATTTCCACCTAAGTCACTCATTTTCCACTTTATAATTATTATTATTATTATTATTATTATTATTATTATTATTATTATTATTATTATTATTATTATTATTATTATTATTATTATTATTATTATTATTATTATTATTATTATTATTATTATTATTATTATTATTATTATTATTATTATTATTATTATTATTATTATTATTATTATTATTATTATTGTTATTATTATTATTATTATCATTATTATTATTATTATTATTATTACATTACAATAAGGGCAGAGGTGAAACCTATTTTGCCCAAGAGAACAGAAAGTATTTATATCAAATGTATACAATGAAATGCAAGAAAACGAAAAAGATGAAACGAAAAAGGATTGAATCACGAGTAACTATTCACTTCGTAACTGTCTTACAGTATCGTATCTGTTTTTAAATGTGTTCACACTAGGCGCGGTAACCACGCTGTCAGGAAGGGAATTCCAGTTCATGAACACTCTATTTACGAAAAATTGTTGCCTTGGAGTTTTCCGGAACTTTTCTTTCTTGAGTTTGAAGGGGTGACCACTCAGCCTACCGTCAGAGTTCATCTCAAATAGGTGGGTCATGTCCAGGGTGAAGGTGTTGTGGAGTATACGATAGGTTAATATGGAATCACCTCATACTTGAGAATATTTGACAAATAGTATTTCAACAAAGTTTCACGGCAACTTAATTTTTATGAGCAATCATGTTTTATCGAATCAAACACATTTTTTCCAACCACATTCATATGACCCTCCAGTATTTTCTGTTCTGTACAAAAATGGCTTCAAAGTTATCATTACAGCAGACATATTTTGATTCACAAAATAAATGCGGCTAGCGGAATGGCTTTAAGATGGAAATTATCGTTTTGTACATTAATACCAAATAGCTCAGTGGTGTCAATTGGGTGGTGCGACATGATGATCACGGGTTTCATGAGTTCACATCCCAGTGCAATTTTTTCTTTTTACTGTCTCATTTTGCTATTAGTTACAAAATAGTGTCATTCGTAAAAGTACCAAAATTGGACAATCATGAGGTTTTACTTGCCAAAACAAAGAAATTTTTTGTACTAGTGAAAGAAAGAAATATTTCCACCTAAGTCACTCATTTTCCACTTTACGAAAAAAAGTCAAATGAGCTTTGTTGTTGAGAATGATATTACGAATCGAAATGCATGAAAAAATATAGGGTGTTTCATTGAAAAATATATCATTTTATGAAATATTTTGAAAACGAGACTGTCAATTTTTTTTGTTTCGAGAAGGCCATTAAAAATGCTACTAGTCTGCCCATTTAACCGTATTCGTAGCATCAATAATAACCAATGCAATGGTGCCGACTTAATTTGGAACACCCTGTATATAGATGAATTAATTCTGATTCTGTATTTTACCATATCCGAATTATTATTCGTACTGTACTTACCAGCCTGATAGCAAGCTTCATCTGGATTCTTCAACAGACAAGTTCCAGAAGGATTCAGTGCTCTCGGAGGCCACTGCTGCCCATTTCTTGTTTCCACTAGGAGACGACCACCTTTAAGATGACGTAACAGGTGAATTTCCTTTTCACTGTTTCCATAAACAACCGACAAATCTAGGAAATGACTTACAGATGTCAACTGGAAAAAAAAATATTCGGCATAAAATTGACAACTTCAGTTTTATACAACATTTTCGCGGAGTCGTCTTCTAAGTAGGCCAAGCTGTTGATAAAAATAAGAGGCTCTTGTCACACAGAATGAAAGACGCAAACGGCCTATACTACTTTTTGTAAGATAGTTCGTAAATGAAAACCCCGGTTTTCGCCCCAGCAAAATCGCTTTGTGGAATTTTTTAAACAGGAAATGATAAAAAAATTACATCTTTCTGTTTTTTTGCGAATGTCTCGAAAAGTATTGGAAGAATCGTTCAATAGTTGATGAAACTTGTAGAGAAATATAAAATCTACAAAATGATCTTTCATGCGACCAGATCGGTGCATTTTTCACTGAGAAAATCCGGGTAAACCTCGAAAGAGACCATTTTTCAAAAATTCATAATTTTATAAAACTGAAGGTGGACAAACAATATTGCGGGAACTGATCGATAATACTATGTGGTTCAACTGTAAGCAAGATGGTTTCTGTTGAATGTGTAGTTTTTGCACAATGGCGTTATAAAAAATTTTAACAGCAAATTTTTCTGAATGTGCAGATTTGTGGGAAATCATCTTCATTGAATTATGTGAACGGCATTTGAAAGTAGAGATCAATATCTACAATTTGTTGACTTTGGATTTTCACCTGAGAGGTGGGAAATGGGTTGAAAATGTCACTGGAAGTTAATCTACACGCTTCAAACTGCACCCAAAGTCGCCCGAACTCAACTCGAGTTAACTTCTGTGCGACTTCGGGTAGGGTGTAGCCTTTTTTTTAACTAAAGGCAACACATTCGCGAACGGTTTTCTGGAAGCTGAAAGTCGTTGGTCGAATAGAAATAAAATTAACCATACCTCAGAGCGCCAAACAGTTTTATTTAAAGTGAATATAGTCTATTTACTGATAATTTCAACTATGCTAATATTGGTTGTAAAGTAATAAGAAAAGTGTGCATTGAGTTTCTGGAAAAACAGTGAAATCTCAACTGGAAATATTAAAAGTAAATTATGAAAAATATGTTCATAATATGAACCACCTTTCAAGTAGAAAATTTTTTAGCAATTGTATACGTATACCATTGCCTCACAGTTCACTTTTAATCTGGTACTTACTTATGGAAAGTATCTTAAAACTGTAAAACATCAGTAGGTACAGGAAATAATTCCTGTTAAAATTTATATAAAAAATTATGTCAAACTCTTATCTGATTTTCCTTGGGGTGTGCACAAGTAATCTCCAATCCACAAAATCATCATCTGAACCATCAATCATCGATTTCAGGGAAGTTTGCCATTGGGAAATGTTCCTTAACAATTTTTTTTTCAATTCCATTAATTTAATAACCATTTAGTGGTTTTCGAGTGTAACCGATAGTTGGTAGAAATACGTTGGAGGCCTGGAATTAATTTGGAAAATTGATTTAAATAGTTTGCACAGAGGTGAACTCTCGTTCTCTTACCGTTGGTGGAAGATGGCATCAAACTAAGAAGTGTTTCTAAAGTGATTTTTTAAAGTATTCACTAAACAAGACTCGTGCTTTGTGATTGAAACAAATCCATCTCAGATGATATAACCACAAGAACATACTATTTCTTATGTGATTTCAAAATCAATCAGTATCTAATCAACACTTCGAGAATTCAAGCAGCAATGAATCCCCGACGACGAATTTTCTATCCATTCTCTGGATGCACCAACTTTCAGGGCAGCGAGATAATTCGGCAACGAGCCTGCGCTTCCCAAAATGTTTTGGAAATGCTATTCCGTTTTTTTAAATAAATCGGAAGCAGTCATCAAATTCAATGATGAAGAATGGTAGTTGAAGACTTTGTGATTATTTATTGCTGATATTGCATCATTTTTGAGGGAAGATAATTCAGTAAAAAAACTTCCTATTCAAAACACAGTCTATGAAGTAACAAACATTTTTGTGTTCTCTGAGAATAGCAGTGAAATTGGTAGAGTTGGGTTTTATACTGTGTATTAGTTTTTTCCTTTGAGTTCTTGTCTTCGCGATGGGATTACTGAAGTGTTCATACAGAGTGGTCAATAATGATATTACTTAAACTATGTGATATTATTTGAATAGTGATTTCTGTGACGATTAAAACGCAATAAGGGTCACTGAATCCTAGAAGGCTTTGGCCTTCTTACGGGTATGGCCAATGGGTGGAGTCTAATTAGTTCCAATGTTCCAAAGAACACCACGAAAATTAGGTCCGATGTTTGAACTAGTGACACATGTCAAAAGTAAATTTTTATGTCATTGCCAAAATCTTCTGATGAGCCCTGCTGTCACTGATCCCACTTAGGAATATGTTGGTTACCAATTTTACTGAAACAAATATTCCTTTCTTCTATTGGGCAGTAAAAACCTGCAAGAATACCGACAAAAGTCATAAATTATATTGTATTCCCAGAGGTGAGTTCAAGATCATTTTGTTTATAAATTGTTAATTAGTAGATTGAAGAATACATTTTTCCCATTTTCTTCACTGAAGACAAATACAGATTACATTTTCATTCAAACTTTCTTTTTCAGGATTGGGACAGGAAACCTTGAGAAAGAAATGGCTATCAATAGTATCAATATTGAGTAGCGTAGACTAAAATTGTGACAGAAATCAGGACTACAACTAAATTAAAAAATGAACTTAAGAAATGTATACTTAACAGATGACTTCAATTCCTTTATAATATAACAATGTTTCACTTTTGACTGTTTTTGCTTTTATAAGACTTATTTACTCATTTTACAAATTATTCTCATCAGTCGTTTTCTAATAAACAGAAAACGTTTCTTGGGATCAATAAATAAAGTGTGTGCAGTGTAAGTATAACAATTTTCGTGTTCACTAGGACTGACAAATTTTTTCTGAATTCAGATTATCAACCCATTTTATCAATTTTCAGAATCATTTTGGAACGAAAGATCCAGAAATGGTCATTGCAAAAAGTGTCCAATTCTAATAAGCACCTAGAATGGAAAAGTTGTAAATTCCAAAATTGGAACCTTTTCTTTCGAACAAGTTCAATAATTCCATATTGACGTTTATCTTGAGAAAATTGATTAAACCATAATATAAAAGATTGTGTTAGTATATTGGTAATCTCTTTAGAACAGCTGTTTCATTGAAGTGACATGGCTATATTTTCTTGTTTCAACCATATGGAGGTCATAATTCACCATCTCAAGAAACTTCTTATTCATGAAAGGAATACAAAAAAAAAGAATTCATCAGGTATATGAAGGAACTTTCATAATCATGCATAGGAGAATGTAGAAAAATATAAGATAATAAATGGATTTTCAATCAAGTCAATATTTTCTGGATGTTTTGTAATACCTATACGTCTGATAGGAATCAATTTTTGCATTAAGTTTTTTGCTTGAGCATGATTTCATCGGAGAGGCATTCAGCAAATATATTTGACATGTGTTATGTTCACGAATGCTAGGCACTTCTATAAGATTCAAATACGATACTATTTGGTTTTTGAATTATTGGCAGTAACTCGAATTGATACCCAATTTTGAAAATTTGTATTGATCAAACAATGGCATATATTGACTTAGAAGTATATGAGAGAACAGTAATCTCTAATTCTGAATAACGAACCCATTAATGGAGAAGTTTCAGTGGTTTTATAAAGGGTTTGTAACTCTGTGGATATATTTGATCAATCATTGGCAACTATTACACATCATTCTGAAAACTTCACTAGGTTCTGCCTTCTAAAAGAAACTCTTGTGTCTGCAGATGGTCGACGGCTGAATCTCCATGTTCCATAATCGCTGGTGGTCGGGCCACAGAATATCGTTGCCGTGTCCGAAGGTCGAGGCTTTTTTGTAATTCGAGTCAATTGTACACATGACCATTTCAATCCATAAAATAAATTAGAATTGGTATGTATCCATTGATATTGAACATGATATCCACAATTTACTTATTTGACATTCTTACCTACAAGTTACAATAGAAACATAGCCCAACTTTTATTTAAAAATTATCGGTTCTGTCTTATAACCCTTGCTTCCTAATTGGTGCTTTTGTGGGTTATTTGGAACATTGGAACTATTTAAAGAGATTGGAACTATTAGACTCCACCCATTGGCGATACCCGCAAGAAGGCCAAAGCCTTCTGGGATTCAGTGACCCTAACTTCGGGTGACTTGGACGCACTTTGAAGCATTTTGATCAACTTTCAGTGACGTTTCAACAAATTTTTCACCTCTCAGTTGAAAATCCAAAATATACAAATTGTAGATATTGATCTCTGCTTCCAGGAGCCGTTTACAGAATTTAAATACGATTACCCTCAAACTGGCGCATCTTGCAAGATGTGCTTTTAAATTGTTTAAAACGCAATTGTGCAAAAGCTAGGTACACATCAGACAGAAAATATCTTGCGCACAGTTGAACCACCTATTACTATCGTTCAGTTTCCGCAACATTTCTTGTCCAGCTTCAGATTTATGAAAATTAATTTTTTTTGAAAAATGGTCACTTTTTCGACATTTTCTCAGTGGAAAATGCACCGATTCGATCGTACGAAAAAAAATCCATTTCGTAGGTTTTATGAATCTCTACAAAAAATCACTTGACCTTGAAACGGTTCTTTGAATAATCTTTGAGATGTTTCCAAAAAACCAAAAAAGTTGTATTTTTTTTAAACTATTTCTTGTTTAAAAGATTCCACAGAGCGATTTTGCTTGGGCGAAAAGTAGGATATCCATCAACGAACTATCTTTCAAATATTAGTATAGGCCATTTGCGTCTTTTAGTTTTTAGGAAAAAAACTTCTATAGCTTGGTCTAAAACTAGACAAAATAGCTTACTGCTTGACTACCAGTTTAGAATATTTCGATGAGTAACAATTTTCGGGTGAAATCTATACAAGTATATAGATTTCCTTTGTTAGGAGTTCTCTATTGCCGAACGCCAGCCTATGATGGTACGTCCAGTATATACCATCCATGTGTAACGCATCGTCATATGCCGGTTTTTAGGGATCTTCAACAAAAATGTTTGACTGGCGGGAAGCAAGAAAAATAGCATTGGAATGCGAGGTAAGTTGGTGTTGACTCGAGAGTTGGTATTGAGTTTCTGAAATTATTGTTCTTGGGTTGATTGTTTAAATATATTAATTTATGTTGAAGTGATACCTATGGTTGGAATAAAAGGAAGGAGTTATATTTGTTTGGAATCGCTTGGAATTATCTTTGACAAAAGGCTTTAATACCTGTTTGATTAATTTTTGGAGTTTACTTTCAATAAAAGAAAAACAGGTTGTTATTCAGAATCAGTATGTTTCATTATATTTTTCTTGGATGTACTTTCCTCTGGTTGTTGATTATCAAACGAAGAAAATCATGTGGGAGTTCCATTCGTGGCAGCATAAACAGTTTGAAGAATTTGTGTTTTGCTCTTACGATCATTAGTTCGGAGCTTTTCTTCAATACTGAATATTTAGTAATTGTTGGTATTTGTATTGATGTTTACAAAAGTAGTGTTTTGAAAAGGGGTTTTATTTGGATATTTATTGGTTGTACATGTGTCTCAACATATTGGAAGTGAGTGAATATATTCAGTTTAGCTATCGAAAATTCAAGGACTTGTAACGTGCCTGTGTGTGAAGTTACAAGTCATTTGGTGATTGGCAAAGTGCCTGTGTCAGAAGTTGCATATCTCCGTTGTATTTATTTCAGCCTGGTGATTTGTAACGTGCCTGTGTGAGAAGTTACCTATTATTGGGCTGATTTACGTATTTATTGGCTTGTAACGTGCCTGTGTGAGAAGTTGCCTGCTTTTGTTGGATTTTCGAGAAACCAAGGACTGTAACGTGCCTGTGTGTGAAGTTACATGTCATTTGGTGATTTGCAACGTGCCTGTGTGAGAAGTTGCATATCACAGTTGTATTCATTTGAGCCTGGTGATTTGTAACGTGCCTGTGTGAGAAGCTACCTATTATTGGACTGATTTGAGTGTTGATTGGCTTGCAACGTGCCTGTGTGAGAAGTTGCCTGCTTTTGTTGGATTTTCGAAAAACCAAGGACTGTAACGTGCCTGTGTGTGAAGTTACATGTCATTTGGTGATTTGCAACGTGCCTGTGTGAGAAGTTGCATGTTACCGGTGTATTCATTTCAGCCTGGTGATTTGTAACATGCCTGTGTGAAAAGTTACCTATTATTGGGCTGATTTGAGTGTTTATTGGCTTGCAACGTGCCTGTGTGAGAAGTTGCCTGCTTTTGTTGAATTTTCGAGAAACCAAGGACTGTAACGTGCCTGTGTGTGAAGTAACATGTCAGTTCCCGTTGCATTTATTTTAGCCTGGTGATTTGTAACGTGCCTGTGAGTGAAGTTACCTATTATTGTGCTGATTTGAGTGTTTATTGGCTTGCAATGTGCCTGTGTGAGAAGTTGCCTGCTTTTGTTGAATTTTCGAGAACCGAAGGACTGTAACGTGCCTGTGTGAGAAGGTACATGTCTGTGAGCTGAATTGAAAATATAATAAATACCAACGTGCCTGTGTGAGAAGTTACGTGTTATTGTATGTACAGTACTGAGATGAGGTAAATTGACTTGCAACGTGCCTGTGTGAGAAGTTGCTAGTCAATGTGTTGAATCATTAGTTTATTTTTATGAGTTTATTGAAACGAGATTTCCTTGATTTGAAAAAAAAAGCTCTAGCATTGTTAAAGAGAATTCATTGTGTTTTGGCTCATGATATCAGCCTTTTTTGAGCGTACCCAATAATTCTTCGGATTATTGATACTTGATCATTCCGCTGGAAGAAACCATGTCTTGATTTATGTATATGTGTGTAAATAAATTCGTAGCCAGAATTGTTTCAATAAAGGAATCCATTTATAAGAACTAGGTGCATTATCAATATGAAGTTCCTGAACCCCACAAAAAAATTTAAAAAAAACCTAACACCTTGAATTAACATTTTCTGTAGTTTCGAGCTCGAAGGTTAAACAATCAAAAAAACGTTGACAAAAAGTCCGCACTCCTAAGAACCTGTTTGGACACTAGAAAATAAAAATTTTAAGACAAAACATTGACAAATTATATACTTCGTTCAGAAATATTGTTGAACTCTGTCAAAATGGCTTACTATTCAATGATAGCAGATCATTCACAACTATTATTTTTCAAATGGAGACCATTTTTTGACAAGCACTTTCTGAAAAAAGGATATTTTGACGAATCTTACGATACTAATTCATTTGCGATTGAATCCACAAATTTAACAAAATTAACAATAATTTCAGCGATGCACTTACATTTTTTTCAATATCCTAATTTCTTAAAATTTTTACTATAGTAAATTTTCAAAGTGCATTCTTCCTTCTTGAAGACACATTTCAGCTCGTCAATTGCTTCTCTCAACACGTTTCGTAACATTTGTGGCGTTGTACTTCTAAATGGAAGTAGAATCCTTTCTTCTGAGATTTCGAGAGTGGCTGGGGATGTTGCATAGTAGACCCTTTCTTTAACATATCCCCAAATGAAGAAATCTAGCTCAGTCAGATCCGGTGCGCGGGCAGGCCACCGTACTGGACCATTGGTCGCAATAACTTGATTATTGAAATGCTCTATTAAGTAATCAAGAACGTATCTGGTATTATGAGGGCGTGCTCCATCTTGTTGGAAGTAAATTGGCCGTAGAACTGCTGAAGGTAGATTATTAAGATGATTCTCGATTTCATTTTTAACTGACCTAGAAATAATATTTGTCCAATTATTCTGTTTCCAACGATACCAGCCCAGACATTGACGCCAAACCTTTCTTGAAAATTTCCCTCTCTCATTGCATGTTGATTTTGTTGGGCCCAGTTCTGAGAATTTTGCTTATTGAACAAGCCACTATTTGTAAATCGTGATTCGTCGAAAAATAGAATGAAGTTGATGAAATTTGGGTTAACTCTATAACTTTGAAGCAACCAATCACAAAACACTACTCGTCTATCGCCATCGTCAGCATACTTACAAATAATGATGTGACTGATATTTAAATGCTCGATATCCATGCTTTTTCAATATTTTTCTTGCTGATTCGTGACTTATCTGCATTTCTCGACTAATTTCTCTTAAAGAAACCGTTTTGTCAACCTCAACCATAGCAAGAACGTTAATCTCAGTCTCCTCATTTATGATAAACCTCTGTTCTGCCTCTCGATTTCCCTCTTGCCTAAAACGATTCTCAACATACAGAAAATATTGATGGGATGGATGTTGCCGATTGGGATATCTCTGAGCATACAACTCAGCAGCATTCCTTGAATTTCTGTGACATTCTCCAAACACTAACAACAAATCCACTTTTTCACTTTGAGAATAAATTATTTTGACGGACAATTGAACTGAAATTTAACGAAAATCAAGAAAATTTTACCTTCTGCTCTTAAAGCTTATGTTACAGTCATAACCTAAGTGAGTGTTTTGTTCTCCAAAGAAGACTTGATCGAAATAACTGCGAAATATTATGCATCATGCCTATCCTCGGCACACTTGACAAAAGTAAAAAATTATTATGAAGTATTTTCCTCAGTAATATTTAATTTATGTTCTTATTTATAATCCAATAGCAAAAAAATTAGTATAGTTAGATTCGTCAAAATATCCTTTTTTCGGAAAGTGCTTACAAATGTAAATGAATTATTATCCATGGCACACTTGATAAAAGTAAATGAATTATTATGAAATATTTTCCTCAGTAATATTTAATTCATGTTCTTATTTGTAATCCAATCGCAAATAAATTAGTATCGTTAGATTCGTGAAAATATCCGTCTTTCGGAAAGTGCTTGTCAAAAAATGGTCGCCATTTGAAAAATAATAGTTAGACACGAAAATGTGATTTGCCAACTTGTCTTATTCATATTTATCATACTAGTCACTAAAACTTCGCGATTGTAATATTCTGATCACCTGAGGTCCTTAGATTAGTTTACTTCCGATCATGGCTACCTGGATGTAATTTCAAAAGTGACCCCAAAAAAATTAAGTAGACATCAAAAACTTTCGAAAATGTCACATTCTAATCAAGAATTATCTCAGAAATCCAAAAATGTTACAATATACAGGGTGTTCCATTTAAAAATTTAGAACCGGAGTTATTTCCGGTGAAACCGGAAGTGGCCGGAAAGTGAAAAATATGTGAAAACTCTCCTCTTTACATACCATTTACCTATACCAAATCTCATTTTGATACACCTAATGGTCTAGAAGTTATGACTTGTCTAATAGATTTGTTGACACCCGGTATGCTTTGCTAAAAATAGCTTAAATATCATTTTAGCATGACAAAAAAGGCATGATTTTTTTGTTATTGTTCTAAAGAAGAGACCCCAGCAGATCATTTGAGTGAGAAAATTGTAATTTGTGACAGACATTTTCCTCATGAAGATTCTTGTGAAAACGACAATAGAATAATTTGAAACCTAGTGCAGTACCAATACTGTATCTGCGTAAGCATGCATGGCGAGTGATACAATTTTCTGCCACACCGCTTATATTATGAGTGTTAGATTCCTACAAAAAGTACTACACATACATAGAATCGCCTCAGAAAATCAATGTCAATATGGAAGTGCTTTTCTTTGGTGGTAAGGAAAATGCTTCTGGCCTCACTTTTTCATTCACCCCCATTGTGGAAATTGCACTAAGGTGATACAACTAGAAATACTCGTAGAAATAGCATGTTAATCTCTTCAAATGATTTAAATTAGATGCAGTTGCATATTTTGACATGAATCGTTCTAGAAAAAAAACCTCGAGCTTCCGAGCATCCAATTTTATAACTCCAATTTGAGTTTGAATTATTCATGATATTAGCTAAATTAAATTTTCATGGTTTTTTGTACTTTCAAGTTATTTTTCAATCCATTGCTTCCTTGCAATTCGCACCGATGATTTGGGGTGGTTCCGTAGGTATTTGTTGGTTAACTACAGCTGAACAGTGAGTGTGATACCAAAAATCAGTCTCTTCAGAGCGATAAATAATAATAATAACCGTACTCTACATTCTGATGACTTTTGCTGAATATTTGGGATCATAAATATGTGAAAATATGTATTCAAATCGGCTAAATACAAATAACAGGTATAAGTGCAATGAGGTTTTCAACCTTATTCTCCGAGATTCAGAATGAACATTCGTTAATCGTCATAAGTACCATAATATTTTACTAAAACCGGGCCTGTTACAAAAATCACTAATGACGCGCATGCGCATCGCGGACTAGCCTGAACATTTTACAACACTTTTGACATGGGGATTAGCATTCTAGAGTGAGTATATAATATACAGGGTATCCGGTAAACCTTGTACAATATTGAAACTGGTGATACACCAGGTCATGACTGTTCAGAATATAGGCATTTCACCTCAGTAAAAATATCACAGTTTTCGAGATAATAGGATAATAGGAAAATCGCTACCTAACCTTGGATTTTTGAGTGCCATGTATAAAAATTGAGTCGAATTCAAATATCTTTGCTGCTGAAGATTACTGATGAGTGATGCTTTTAGAAGTATAGAACAGTTTTTCAGAAAGCAAAAAAAAAATCAAGAAATGAGGGTAAAATAACACAATTCATCAATTTTTTCAAAAAAAGTTTGACATTATTGTTTGAAAGAAACAAAACCAATTGAAAGTGAACATCAATTTCAAAAGAGTGCTCATTTTGTCCAGACTATACCATGGTATGAAACAAGTTATAATTATTTTTGGGGGAAGTGATTTCCATTGAATTAGGCGTGGTTTTATTCTAGGCTTCCATCAATGTGTATAATTACGCTCAAAAATTATTTTATTTTTATTTTATAAGATAAAATGTGGAAATGATTATTAATAATAAAGAATAGACTGCTTGGTAACATTAAATAGTATATATCAAGATAATTAACTTTTCATGTAATTAAACCAAATAAAATTATCAAAATGAAATGTCGATTATCCGACAAGGCACCGATTAATACGAATTCTTGTGATAAATGTCGCAATTGTCCAAGATCCAAATTCCAACGAAGTTTCAGAGACTAACAGATGATCACTAAATTGGACCTAACCTATAAGTATTTCATAACAAACACAGTTTGTACTTATCACTGGTCCGAAACACTGAATGCAGATTTGCGGTAGATGGTGAACAGGAAGATCTCACCACTTCTGAAAATAGAGCTGATGACGCTGGGCCTAGGGTATAGGTGCATGCATAAAATGAACATAGAGAGGGTTTCACATAACAAAACATGTCAGGATACACTTCACATAATCAATCTGGTAAATCATTCGTTTTGGCAATGTACAATTTATGATTCACATGTTTGAACCTGTAATATACATCATAATGTATTTTTAAAGTTTTGATCATGTGGAATGTTGGTCACAAGATATGTTCTGTGAAATTCACAGAACGTACTAATCTTTTTCAAAACAATTTTTATCAGTGATGGAAAATACTAATGAAACCTAATGCACTGTATTCTTCTTTCCACCCCATGAATGAATAATAATATAAGACGGAATTGAAATTCGAACAGAATTTCATATACCAATACGAGTTTGGGGATCTTCAAAGTGGAATGCGAAGCGGTTCCGCTGTTCTCCTAAAATAACTAACAATGAAAATAACACTTGATTTATGTTATATTAAAATACTTCGTAGATCGTTTTCTATGCTGGCGTCCTTTCTCCCCTACAAACTGTCAAACAAAATTACATCTTTAAGGGCGTGAACTGAAAGCATTGGGTAGAGAGCCACGAGATTCTGTTCTGTCAGATTTAAGATAGGGGATGTGAGGGTGGGTCAAGCACTTTTACCTTTTAAAAAGCTGTAATACGCGAATCATCGTTCAGTGTAAAGTTTTTGAGAGAAAATACTCAAAATTATTTAAATTTTCCTGATTCTGGACACATTCTAGTTTGAACAGCATTGGGTACATGCGATCTGCGATCTGTCGAAAATTAAAACTTTTCTAACTCCTGTGTTGTGTCCGTAGAAGAAATAGTTTCCTAATGAAAAAATAAAATACAACATTGTGCATGAACGGATCTTCTGTAAATAGAATTGAAAAAATCTAGGAGGTGGCTGTCGCATTTTGTTTGAACAACTTGTGACTTCTGTCGTAGTTTTTGAAATTATTCCGCTTGTTTCATTTCATTTCATTCATTCATTCATTTCTTTGTCATGCCGTCCACACGTTATACTCTCCGAGCAAATGCGCAAATGCACTACTTTTATGGTGAATGTGGAGCATGTGGAGCTGCAGCAATAATCGTTATTGTGGTTTATAGTGTATGTTGATCAAAAAAACGTTGAATTAATATTTACTTCTATACATCTCATTGAATGCTTCTAAGCATCATTTCATCCAAATAGAATAAAATAAAAGACATTACTGACAAAGTCTAATGGATTGATTTTAGCTCAGAATAACATCACACTCTGATATAATCGAAATTCTACTCCTTCCAAAAATAATTATCGTATGTTTTATACCATGGTAGAGTCTAGACAAAATGAGCATTATTTTGTAATGAATAAAAATTGGTGAAACTCAAATCTGGCATTTTACCCTCATTTCTTGAAAAATTGTATCGTTTTCTGAAAAACTGTTTTGGACGTCTGAAAGCATCGCTCATCAGTTATCTTCAGCAGCAAAGATATTTGAATTGATCTCCATTTTTAGACATGGCACTCAAAAATCCAAGGTGAGGTAACGATTTTCCAGAAATTTAAAAAATGCTCATTCTTTCGAAACCGGTAAGATGTTTACTAAGGTGAAATTCCGATATTCTGAACAGTCATGACCAGGTCTATCACCAGTTTCAATATTGTACAAGGTTTACCGGACACCCTGTATATTTCTATGGTAATTCCAAATAACTTCACTTTATATGAAAAAAGTATGTTGAATGCTGGTAGCGTAGTTGAAGTCTATATACAGGCCGTTTCTTTTATCATGTGGTAACATTGCTATATTCTAAACCGTAACAGATACGAAGACGATTAAATGGGAGAAAAGGTAACTATTGTGGAGAACAGTACAATGGTCAAAGAAAATTTACAGGGAGTCTCGCCCTTCCCGAGTTATACAGGGAAAACCAAAAATGCTGTTATTTGTTTTTTACGAATAGAACTGTTATTTCTGAAAATATAAAAAAAATTATAAGGAAAGTTTTAATGTATTTAAAATGTACTATAAAAATGTGACAATGAATCTTTGATTAAACGTTTCGTGTCAACACGGCCACCATCAACATTTTTTTTTCAAATACGGACCTGTCTATTTTAGTACAAATATTGATAAAGCGATAAAATCACAATTCAGTGGTATATCACACTTGATATTTTTATAACGTTTCATTTAAAATAACTAGCATCCTCAGTGACAACAATTTTTAATTACGGTCCTGTCGTTAGTTCTTTTGTAAATTATTTTGATTTCTTCAAAACCTATTCAACTATTGGCATACTTCAGACTACACCCAATAATTTCGATAAGAAGATACCCCAACACAACGAACATTCGTATTTTTTCTTCTTGGGCATTTTTGTATTACAGAAATCCTTGTTTCAAGTCTGATTTCTTCTGAATCAATTATCATACTGAATATTTCTATAATTCTCAATCCTGGAAGTAACGAAAATATTATTTTTTGTCAAAATACGACTATTGTGTGATATGGTACAATTAACTAGCATCTCACTTCATTTACCATTTTTAAACATTAGGCTTTGCTTGGTTTCTATGGCAGGACAAATAAATGAGTTGTTGATACGTGTTAAGAACTGTCAGTCGTTTATACACTCAGTCATATCAAAGATGTATTCAAATGACGAAAGGACTGATATGCTATTGCTTATGCAAAATCAAATAGAAATCCTCTTTTGGCAAAAAATATGTATGGTGAGCTATACCCAAATCGTCGTATTTCAAACATTCAAATGTTTAGACGATTAGAAAGAAATTTGAGAGACTGTGGTGCATTTGATAGAAATAAAATTAGAAAATGTGTTGTTACTGGAAGTATGCGGAACCAAATAAATGTTTTAGGTAAGCAAATATTACTTCATAAAGATTAACAAAGTGACGAAAATATTTTTTTTCAATTTAGGATTGGTCAGTTACAAAAATATTTCTAATTAAGATTGTTCTTTACGAGAAATTGCCCAAGAACTAGGGATTTCTGTAAAATCTACCAGAAATATTTTGAAAAAGAACGAATACAAATGCTACAGGATACGCAAAGTTCATCACCTCAATGAAAGGGATTACGGAAGGAGAGTTCGATTTGCGATGTGGTTGAGACGTAGAAATAGGGAAGTTGGAAATATTTGTAATAAAATAATATGGACGGACGAATCAAAATTCACCAACAATGGTTGGTTTAACAGAAACATCCATTATAGGTGGAATAATACAAATGAACATTTACATAGAGAAACCAATTTCCAGGAAAGGTTCGGAATAAATGTTTGGTTGGGAATTTTGGGAACAAACATACTAGGTCCTTTCTTTTACGACGAGCATTTGAATGGTGGAATGTATTTACATTTTTTATCCAATGAGTTTGATGGCTACTTAGATGAATTGCCACTGAACATCCGCCGTGAAATACAATATTTTCAACAAGATGGTGCCCCTCCCCATAATGCAGCAATAGTAAAGGAACATTTAGATGCAATATTCCCAAGAAAATGGATTGGAAACAATGGACCAATTGCCTGGCCAGCTCGATCCCCAGACCTGACTCCTTTAGATTTTTTTGTCTGGGGATACATAAAGGATAAAGTTTTTTCGACAACTAGTACAGATATCGACCATCTCAAACAAAAAATAAGAGATGCATGTAATAGCATTACACCCATCATGCTAGAAAATTGCCACAGAAATTGTATGGGCAGACAACTTATGTGCATTCAACAAAGAGGTCGACAATTCGAGCATTTAATGTAGGTTATCATGAAGAATTCATTTTCACTCAAAAATTCAATATGAAATAAATTGTTTTCTGTTTGATTTCTTCTACTCTTAAGTAAGTTTATTTCCTAGGTAAATTGCTATCGTTCGTCTCTGAAACTACAGATATCTTTTATCATAGTGTAAACATAATTTTAATAGATACATTTATTCAAAGCGTCACTGATAATTTTTATATCGGAGAGTTAGGTTTTGTGGAATCCATAAACGACCTAACGACAGGACCGTAATTAAAAATTGTTGTCACTGATGATGTTAGTTATTTTAAATGAAACGTTATAAAAATATCAAGTGTGATGTACCACTGAATTGTGATTTTATCGCTTTATCAATATTTGCACTAAAACAGACAGGTCCTTATTTGAAAAGAAATGTTGATGGTGGCCGTGTTGACACGAAACGTTTAATCAAAGATTCATTGTAACATTTTCATAGTACATTCAAAATACATTAAAACTTTCCTTTTCCATTTTTTTATATTTTCTGAAATAACAATTCTATTCGTAAAAAACAAATAACAGCATTTTTAGTTTTCCCTGTATAACTCGGGAAGGGCGAGACTCCCTGTAAATTTTCTTTGACCATTGTGCTGTTCTCCACAATAGTTACCTTTTCTCCCATTTAATCGTCTTCGTATCTGTTACGGTTTAGAATATAGCAATGTTACCACATAATAAAAGAAACGGCCTGTTTAGCTTAACTTCAAAAAATTTTCAACTTATAGACATACCATTTCAAGTATACATGAAAATGTAAATTGAAATTGTTATGTATTATAAACTTTCCTAATGATTCAATACCCGTCGTGGTCTTAGCCTGGGAAGTAGCTGTTTTCTGTCAGGTACTTGCCTTAATAAGCCTACTTAGTAGGTGTATATGCGAGTAAATGGTTCATTATCGGTCGGCAACGACTGTTCGTTATTAAACGATCTCCCAAAGAATTCTGTTTTCTTCACATACATCTCTCAACCCGGAGATTCGGAGTGTTCTACCTCTGCTCACTAGGTGGAGCTGCCTAGAAACTGCTTTATCGCTTGAACCAGAGTTGACCAAGCAACGAAGTGTGTATTGGTTTGGACGGTGAACGGATGGCTTCAGTGCTGCCTGTGTTGACCTACCCTTTGCACTGATGAGAGGCAACAACCTCAAAACTAGTCCAACTAGTCCAAATCAAAACATAATTCTGCTGTTTGGTCACATATGACACTTGCAATTGCGTCCTCTGATATTTTGAAGAACATTGCACAAGTATCTGTTAGATTTAATTCAATACCCGTCGTGGTCTCAGCCAGGGGAGTAGTTGTTTTCTGGCAGGTACTTGCTTTAATGAGCCTACTTAATAATAATGATAATAATAATTTATTCATCATTGATGTAATACAAATTAGTAAAATTAGCAGTATTGTTACCATATAACATATGACAAATATCACAAAACATCAATTAAGAAAGGGTCATGAGAAAAAAAGTTTATTATTTTTCATCTATAGGAGATATTTGTATCAACGCGAATAAATTGAAGAAAGTTCCGCTAAGGCAAGGCCAGGGCGCTGGTATTCGATAATTTATTGTGTGTAGATAAACAATTTAGTGTTCATCTTTATTTTTAATGGTTTGAAGTTTTTACAGAATATATAATATAATAAAGTATAATTAAAATCAGAAGAAACACTTTCAAACATACATTAGGAAAGAATAGAAAAAGAAAAAAATATATTTTTTCAGACGACTAATGGGTAGTAACTTTTGATTTAGGCATATAATATTATCTATTACACCTACATGTACATATATATATATATATATATATATATATATATATATATATATATTGTGGATGACACTAAGTTTTCATTGATATTTTATATTTCTATGTTAAAATAGTTCATGAATATCACTTCGAGGAATACTTAGGATATGATTTTTTACTGATTTTCTGAAGGAATAAATTGTTTTTTGTTCTTTTATACTATACGGCAAATAGTTGTATATTGAGGAGGATATATACAGGGTGGGTCACGGTCGATGGTACCTTAGACGTTTACGGAGAACGGGAAATAGGATTATTCTGAAAATTTGGTTTCTCAAGTAGTTGTTCTTGTTCTATCGATCTAAATTATTTTCAGCAACGAAGCATTGCCGCTTATACCAGAAAGTAGCAGCATCTTTGTTATTTCAAATGGGTCACCCTGTATATTACCGCATTTTTTAACTTGTCATTCCTTTCTGAATATTTCTGCCTCATACTTCCCTATACCTATCTCTAACAGTTTTTGAGATATTGGTAATTTTCCATTTTTTTTTCCAAAACATAGCTCGAATTGAATGTTTATTTCTGCGGTATTTGGATTCTTAGGCAGTTCCAATTTTGTGTTTAGCTCATCAGGATCATGTACATTGATTCTGTATAGAGAAGTTTGTTCTGCGTTATACAGGGTCGTTCAAAATTCATGATCTTACTGCTAGATACGAAAAAGGTTGATAGTGCGTTTTTTTAAATGGAACATCCTGTATATTATGAAATATCCTGAAAGATGACTAAATTCCCTTCGAATTGATATATTATGTTCCTATACCTAAATAGCCAGAATTCCGAGATAGTAGCAATTTTCACTTGAATTATTACCGGAAATTTTTCGAGTACAGTACATGAATTTTCTTTGAAAATTCTTGTGCGAGATAAATTTAAGGCAATTAATTCAAGCACGAGGGGGATTCGGTGAGAAAATTTCACACCGAGAAATGAAAATCATCCAACAATTCATAAGAAATAACTAACGATGATTTCACCTGAGCTATTTATAACCATTGAAATATTGATATGTAAAATACTTAACAAAATTTTCATCAATAAATGTTTGACATGTGACATGGGACATTTGACATGTGACAAGTTGATATTTTGCTTTATTGTACAAATGGTGGTCTAGTTTTCATATGAAAGGAGATAATTATGTATTTACTAGATATTTGGAATGTGTCTGAAAATATTTTCTCCACGATTATTGCGGCCTATGAGTCGCTAGGTCGATGGTTCTATCCACGATAGGAACATAACTTTTTTATATTTTTGATCCAAATTTAAACACATTTATTGATGAAAATTTTGTTAAGTATTTTACATATCAATATTTCAGTGGTTATAAATAGTTAAGGTGAAACCAACGTTAGTTATTTCTTGTGAATTGTTGGATGATTTTCACTTCTCGGTGTGAAATTTTCTTACCGAATCCCCCTCGTGCTTAAATTAATTTACGTAAATTTATCTCGTACATGAATTTTCAAAGAAAATTCATGTACTCGAAAATTTTCCGGCAATAATTCAAGCACTTGGGAGGTTACAAGTGAAAATGGCTATTATCTCGGAATTCTGGCTATTTAGGTTTAGGAACATGATATATCAATTCGAAGGGAATTTAGTCATCCTTCAGGATATTTTATAATATACAGGATGTTCCATTTAAAAAAACGCACTTTCAACCCTTTTCGTATCTAGCAGTAAGATCATGAATTTTGAATGACCCTGTATAATGCAGAACAAACTTCTCTATACAGAATCAATGTACATGATCTTGATGAACTTAACACAAAATTGCAACTTCCTAAGAATCCAAATACCGCAGAAATAAACATTCAATTCGAGCTATGTTTTGGATAAAAAATATGGAAAATAACCAATATCTCAAAAACCGTTAGAGATAGGTATAGGGGAGTATGAAGCAGAAATAATCAGAAAAGAATGATAAGTTCAAAAATGTGGTAATATACAGGGTGACCCTATCGAAATAACAAAGATTCTGCTACTTTCTGGTATAAGCGGCAACGCTGCATTGCTGAAAATATTTTAGATCGATAGACCAAAAGCAAATTCTTTAGAAACCAAATTTTCAGAATGATCCTATTTCCAGTTCTTCGTAAACGTCTAAGGTACCATCGACCGTGACCCACCCAGTATATATAAAACTTTTTTGACCAACCGTTTTTGTGCATGTTGTTATTTTCAGGTTTTTTAATCCTGGTATCATGGTGGTGACTTACTAAAACGTGGAAGTTTTTACGTTTGTATTTCTCGATAGCTGCTTTTAAGAAATATGTTTGTCTCAGATCGAAGACTTGTTTCCCTGAATAATTGGTCTGATGAATATCGTGAAGTATTATTAAAAATGAGTTTCAAAATCCTTTTCTGTAACACGTCAAGGTGTTTAATACGGTTGTTCGCTGCTGTTCCCCACGCTGGAATTCCATAAGTTAGGCGTGATTCTACAAGGGCGTAGTAGAGGAGTTTGAGATGAAATTCATCTAGAAAGTTTTTAAAAAATCTGAATTTGAATAATAATCCACGAATTGATCGGGCGGTGTTTTTGATATGGATATCCCATCTCAAATGATTGTCGATGTGAATTCCTAGGTATTTTACCTGATCTGTGTTTTTGATTTCGAATCTTTTTCCATGGTTATCAATTTCAAGGCTTTTATATTCCGGCAGTTTATTGGAACGGCAGGAGAACCGTAAGCACCACGTTTTATCGAAGTTAACGGTGAGTAATTTTTGATTGAAGCAATCTATCATCATATTCATGTCATGTTGAACTTTTTCTTTCAGGACCATCCATGTATGTGCTTCATACAAAATGCTATTGGTGGTGAGAATATCATTTATATATATAGTGAAGAGTATTGAACCCAAGACAGTTCCTTGTGGGACCCCATAATCTACAGTTCGAGTTCCACTAACCTCTCCATCTATTTCGACAACTTGATTTCTATCCTTTAGATAACTTGACATCAATTGGTGTGTTAGACCTCTGAAGCCAAAGTCAGAAAGTACCTCCAGTAGTTGTGAATGGTCGACAGTATCGAACGCTTTTGCAAGGTCTACGAATACTGCCATAGAAGGTTTTCCATTATCTAACCTCTCTGATATTTCTGAAGTGAGTAGGAGAATGGCATCCTGCGTAGCTTTGCCTAAATCCATATTGTCGATTAGATATAAGATCATTTTGATTGAGGTGTTTTTCTATTCGGAGTTTCAGTATCTTTTCAAGTATTTCAGACAGAGTAGAGATTATTGTAGTTGGTCGATAATTTAAGACATGTGTTTTATCCCCTTTTTTAAACATTGGTTTTATTATTCCCACCTTGAATTGTTTTGGGTAGTACCCGGTTTCTAGTATTTTATTGAATGAGATGGTGAGAGGGTCTGATATTTCTTCCTTGATTTTTTTAATGTTTCTGAGGTAATTTTGTGGATTCCGAGGCATTTCTTATTTTTCAATTGTTTTATGATTTCTATAATTTCGTTTTTGTTGGTTGGATTCAGAAATAAAGAATGACAAACACTAGTTTTTTTTAAAGGTTTCATTGGCGGTTTTTGTATTTTTTCGGCGTATTCTTTACCCAAAGAGGCATAATGATCATTGAATATGTTTGCTATTTTTTTATTTCTTTTATTAGATGTTAATTTTTTGGTCCACAAATATTTCTCAGTCTTCCAAAGAGATTGGCTATCATTTTTGTTATTATATATCATATTTCGGTAGCATTTTGTTTTTGTGTCTTTCATAAGACGGTTCAGGCAATTACGATACTTCAAGAATTTATTTTTTATTTCTATGTCATTGGGATTATTTTTATGGTTTCTGTACATTAAATCTCTACTATTGATGCATTCGACTACATTTTTAGTTATCCACGGTTTCCTTTGAATATGTTTGCGTTTTTTCTTTAGTGAGAATGTTGAATTTCTTATATCATTTTTCAGACGGTCTGTTAAACTGTCTAGGGTTTTATCTATATTCAATGCATTGGGAAAGCTCCAATCCTGGCTTCTACGTTTCATTTTCAATTTTTTTAAATCAATTATTTCCGTGAATTGGTGCTTTTTCGATGTGATTCGATCAGCTATTGTTGCCGTAGATAACCTGATAGCAGTAGCAAAATGATCCGTCACCTTTAATTTAATTATCGTTGAGAGACTGTTCATATAGTTTTTATTTTGTAGGAATATATGGTCCAGGCATGTACTGCTCTGTACCCTAGTTATACAATTCATCATAGAGTGAAAGTTAAATTCATACAGATTATTGACATATGTCGAAGTGTCATCATCTTCTTCCAGTATGTCTTAATTTATATTACCCAGTATTATGTGATAGGCCGCATTGTATTTAGCCGTCTATCTTAAATATTCTTTCAGACTCTGGTTGAATTCTTCCTTGTCAACAATTTGTAATCTGTATAATGCTAGTAAATATATTGTTTCCTAGTAGGTGTATATGGGAGTAAAGGGTTCATCATCGGTCGGCAACGACTGTTCGTTATTAAACGATCTCCCAAAGAATTCTGTTTTTTTTGTCCTAATGATAATCTCCTCCATCTGAACATAAGTCCAGAAGAAAAGTACCACTAAATATGATCCTGGTGAGTTAACAAGGAAACATTTCGCATATGCGATTTCAACTAGGTACAGGAAAACCCGGAAAAACTTACAGTACCACCAGAGGAGTTACTGAGGCGAGAATGAGCGCATGAAACTATACGAGGGATAAACTGAACATTTTTGTGTACTTCGTAACTACAAACGGTTTTTTAAATCAACTTAACACTGAGGATGAATGAGAGTTGATGATTTTGCGAGTTACAGGTGATATTGTTGTTGTTGTTAAAATTGTTATTTCCGTCAACCGATTGCACCCCTACGCGCAACCCTCAGAAGTCTTCGAGAGACTTGTGTGAGCTAGGGAAGACGCAGCCCTTACCTTTTAACGTGTGATGCCATGCACGAGACCGATGACCATGCGAGGCTTTGAACCCTCGACCCTTCCCATCAAAAGCAAACGTTCTACCAGCACGGCCACCACGGCCCACTATTCCTTGTATATTTTTATCATTCAAGAATTGAGGTCTAACAGCTTTAGGGCGTTCTGAACTAGAATATGCTACTACTTTCACGTTAAAAAAATGCCTAGCATGTTTTCCCCACGTTTTCACTTTTCAACGGGTCATAGCTAGCCATGATAAAGAGATATTTGGTTATTTTACACAGCATTATTTGGACATTTTCAAGTACTTTGCGACTAAAAAATCGTTTTCGAAATCATTCAAATACTGATACGAATAATTAAAAATAATGTTGCAAGTTGAAGATACAGATGATAACCTTTACATCTTAATGAAATAAGCTTTGAGATCTTGGGGATTTGAGGTGCTCTGAACCAGAATCTGGTGTATGTTTTGACATATGAAACAATCTCTAGTATATTTTTTCCCTATTTACAACTTTTTTATTGGTTGTATGGAGCCGTGGAAAATGAATATACGAATATTTCATCGATCTGAACGTGATGAAATTTTCTTGAAATTATTCAATTTCCAAGAAAATATGAGGGTGTTTCAGCTCAAAATGGTACACTGTGAAAAACCCTCATAGATTCGCAAGGGTCATTCTACTCTTGAAAGCAATCGGAGATCCTATAACGATTGAAACGTCGTATTCAATCAAAAACAATTCAGATGATAGAAATCCTTAACACAGTCAATAAATAAACCTACCTGTTCCGCAGGTACAGAACCTCTAACACATCTTCGGTCTCTGTTCGTGGTAGTTCTGGCAAAAGTCATGCATGTCTTATTCGTTCCATAGCGGACTGGATCCCTGGATGGCAAAAGTATAGGATAACAGTAATCTGCCACGTTGGCTAGTTCTAGAAGCTGGCCATCTTTTGAACAACAACTAGGTTCTGGAAAAAATTCCAGGTTATGAAAAATAATGTAAATGATCTGGAATAATAAACTTCTTTATTTGAGAAATAATTACAATACATTGCATGTAGAGCAACCATTGAACAAAATAGGGTCAATCTCTCTAACACTTACATCTCTAAGTATTCTTCTAATGTGAAAGGTTCCAGGTTTAATAACATATTATAGATTTCTTTTTTATATACAATAAGATTATTGATTATTTTGAGTTGTTCTGGCAATTTGTTGAAACACTTGATGGAAGAGTTCAATGCTCCTTGTTCAGTTACACTTAGTCTATGTATTGGATATTGTAGATTTACGTGTCTGGTTGGGTATGGTCCTCTCGCTTCAAATTGTGTGAATAAATGCTTATTTCTGAACAAAAATAACAGACATTCTTGAATGTATACTGCTGATACTGTTTGTATTTTGTTTTTCCTGAAGTAACCTCTACATGACTCGTTGTACTTTAAATTTAGCATAATTCTCAATGCCCTTTTCTGAACTAAGAATACCTTTTCAATATCTCTACTATTGCCAAAACATATCAAACTATATCGTATTCTTGATTCAAAGTTAGCGTGATACACAATTTTCAGTGACTGGAAGTTCACATAATTTTTAATTACCCTCAGTGTGTAACAGATTTGACTCAGTTTCTTACAGAGTTGCCCAACCTGGGTATCCCAGCACAAAAAACTGTCAATATAGACCCCTAAGAACTTAGCGTGGTTACTAACTGTTAAGTTCTTGTCACCTAACCAAACATCAGAAGGCATGTCAGTGCGAGCATAGTTTGTTTTAAACAATACAACATTTGTTTTGTTTTCATTGAGAACCAGTCTGTTTTGTGTGAACCACGATTTGCCTCTTTCAAAGTCTACGGTTGCTTTGGTAGTTAGACTGATCATATCAGGAGCTGTGACTAACATATTTGTGTCATCAGCATAATTTATCAACTTGCAAGTTTCGTTCATTTTCATGATGTTGTTTAAATCATTTACATAAATTATGAAAAGCAAAGGTCCTGTTATACCCAGATAGCAAATCATATCGGCTGAATCTTGGTTCAATATTGGGCCAATATAGATATATTGTAAATAAAAAATCAATATTGGTCCAATATGGGTGAATATTCAAAAAACAATATTGTATTAATAATATTGGTGGAATATTGGTTGAACTAGTTTTGAATGTAGATTATCACACGAAATATTGGGTCAATATTGGTTGAATAATTTCTACCAATATCGATAATACAATATTGGTTACATATTGTTTTCCACATATAGAATAAATATTGCAATCCAAATATTCCAGTCATATCGATTATAGGGGAAAAAAACTATATTGTATTTCCAAGTTTGTTAGAATATTGGTTGAATATCATTTTCACTTTATTTGACAAATTGTAATAACTCATATTGAGTCAATATTGGTCGAATGATATACCAATATCGATAAAACAATATTGTCTTCACATCGTTTTTAACATCTAGAATAAATATCGCAATCCCAATATTCCCCTAATATCGATTCTAGGCTCAAAAACTAAATTGTATCTCCAAGTGTGATTACACATTGGTTGAATATCATTTCGCTAATATTCAACAAATCTTGTGAATTAATATTGGGTCGATATTGGTTCAATAATATTTATCGATATCGTTAAAACAATATTGTCTTCATATTGTTTCCCACATCTAGATTGAGATGAAATTTGAATATTGGCCGAATATTCAATGAAACATATTGAAATTATATCATGATCAAACCTGGATAAAAATCCGCTAGGTGGCTCTACATATAGAATGTCTTCTAAAACCTACGAAAGTATATTAAATACTTCCAGTAACTTGTTTTCAAGACAGTTCACCCAGTGGTTATGGCGATCAAAAGGCAGACTGTGGTGTCACCTTCATCAACTAAAAGACCTTTAGTAATTTGCCAAGGTATATTGACATCCACCATTATATACAAATAATATTGTACCAATATCGATAAATATTGTACCAATATCGATAAATATTTTGTGGCCATTATTGCTTCAAGAATACTTCATCAAAACTATTTCTAAAATATTCAAACAATATTCGACCAATATCACAAAATGTTCACATTTTACTTCTCGAAAATATAACTTTTGAATATTGTGCCAATATTGTCAGAATATTGTATTAGCGATATTGTAACAATATCGCCGAACATTTTGAGGCCAATATTACTTCAAGAATATTTCGCCAATATCATTCAACTAATATTGGACCAATATCGCCGAATGTTCAAATTTTTTTTCTCGCCAATATTGCATTTCAAATATTTCGCCAATATGTTCACAATATTTTACCAAGATAGGTGTGCTACTTGGGTACTGCCTTGCGGAATACCTATATTGGTTATATTTTCTGACGATTTTCCCTCACACCCATCTTTTGTGATCTTAACAATTTGTTTCCTATCCTTCAAGTAGGATTCAAACCACATTAGAGCAGGACCTCTAACTCCATAATCTTCCAACTTATTAAACAATATCTCATGATTTAAGCAATCATATGCCTTGGATAGGTCTAAGAATAAGCCCAATGCTAAAGTATCATTTTCCAATGAGTCTATTATATGCTGTATAAACTGAAAAATTGCTGTCTGGGTATATTTTCCTTTCAAATAACCATGTTGAGAATTACTTATCATTTTACATGCAGTGAGAAAGTGAATCAGTCTATTACACATTGCAGTTTTGAAGATTTTTGAGAAAGCACACAATAAGCTAATTGGTCTATAGTTGTCAATCATTATTGAGTCACCCTTATTTTTAAAAACAGGAATTATACAAGCAGTTTTCAGCAAATCAGGAAATATGCCAAACTCAAAGAAGTTGTTAATGATGTAGACTAGAGGTTCTGCTAAGTGAACACCTACATCTTTTATCAATTTATTAGGAATCTCATCTACACCACTGCTCAGTTTGTTTTTCATATTTTTCACAATAGTTAAGAATTCGATTTCCCTAACTGGATTAACAAACATAAATCTCATATTTTTTGTAATGTTACTTACATACGGCAAATTTTGATCATTTATCAATTTGTCAATAGAATCAGTTATATATTTCAAGAAGTTTTCAGATAAGTCTTGTACATTTCCCTCTACTTTTATGGAATTCCGAACATTACTTTTCCCACTGATACTATTTACTATTTGCCAGACTGCTTTGAATTTATTATCAGACTGAGTTATTCTTTGCTCATGGCTTTTTTTCATTCTCAGTGTCAGTTTATTATTATACTCCTTTTTCACAAGTCTATAATAGTCAAGATACCTACGATCTACCCTGCTGATAGCATAAAGAATATTTAGCAGATTCTTACATTCCTCTATCTCAGGATCATGCACCTGAGGATGTTTAATTTTTGTGTTCTTTATCTTTTTTAATGGAAAACATTATTCAAATTTTTGAATGAAAATATTAGTGAACTTTTCCCACTGCTCATTTATTTTATTACTTGCTGTCATATATTAGAGACCAATTTTGATTTTTTAAAGCGTTTTAAAATTTTTCCATATTTTCTCCATTAAAAAATCTCCTATAACTGTGAGAGGAGGTTGTCTCTAGTATAGTCATTGATTTTGTGAACTATATTGTATGAGTTGATCATGTCACAGAATCTGAATTTATTGATTGATTCTTCTTTTAGATTGATGTTGAAGTCACCAGCGATCACAATATCACATCTTTTACTGTTTGAAACATTCAACATTTGTTCAAATTTGGAAAAAAATATTTCAACATTTGCACCTGAAGGCCTATAGATCGAGACTATAAGCAATTTTCTCTTCCCAATGGTAACTTTACTGGCCGCACACTCAATTTGATTCATTACTGAAAATTGTTTGTACTCATCCTGTTCTACGCCTTGCATTCCTTTCCTTAAGTATATTGCTGTCCCGCCTGTTCATTAACATTTTATCTACAAAAACTTGCTACCAAGAGGAAATCCTTGAGGTTATGTGTTTTTAATTGCTCCTCCGTTTTCCAGTGTTCTGTTATACATAGAATTTGACAGTCTCGTTTACACAGTTACCTATTGATTGCATGTTTTGATGTATGACACTAATTTGACAATTTTTCTGACTCACTGCTTGTTTGTATATTAAAAATTATCCCCATTACCTTGTCTATTTTGGTCAAGAAATTGTTTGTGTTTCTCAAAGTCAAATCTTTTAATGCCAACTCCCATTGGCCAAAAATCAGAGTTGTACATTTCCTCTTTCTTATGCAAAGGCGCAGTTACAACATATCTTCTGAGTCCATTGCCTGTTATGGGAATTTCCTTCACCCATACTTCACCTTCCTCCAATTCAGCTATGCTCTTGATGTACTTTTGAATTTTCTCTTCTGTAGCTTCTCGCTTCACCCTGTAAAGGTATAGCCATACTTTTCTTTGGGCACCTGAGAAGTCATCCATGTTTGTATTTGTTCCAATGTTTTTCCGTGGTCTGCGCCTTTTCACTTCCCGAATCCCATCATTCGCGATCTGGTTAACAGTATTCGATGTTGGATCCGTTAAGTCAGTCCTCAAAATTCTAGGTGAACTTGATATTGGCTTTTGTATTTGATTGTTAACATGAGGTTCAGGTGTTAGATCAATTTGAATTGAATGTTAGTTTTTCAGATTTTTGGGACCCCTGTATTCTGGAAAAGGCTGTTTATTTACATTGTTGGAGCATTCTGCATCAACCTTATTTATATGTAGTTTGTTTATGTTTTGACCGGTTTTTTGTGCATACGTTTTTTGTCCTTCATGGTAGTTAATTTTTTGAAACAGTAAATCATTATTTATGTGCAAAATATTATTCTTATCTCTGATTTCTGCAATTAATTCCTTCAGGTATCCAACTTCAGCTTCCAGACGTTTATTATTCTCCTGTATTTCCACTTGTTTTTTCATAACCTCACTTGGCTCATTACAACATACCATTTTGTGGTCTCCCAGGAATACGATTTTTGGATTCCTTTTGGCACAACTTTTGTGTAAAACGCCATAACAAATTATACAGACATACACTGCACAGGTCTTGTTACAACATTTCATAAAAATTTCGCTTTTTTCAACTTTATCTTCACCATCAAGATCACTGGCACCTTCAGTACCCGCCATTTTGAATAGGAGAATATTGTCTGCGAAATAGAATTGGCTTAGCAGAGTTATAAGATTCGAGAATAAGTTATTGTAGTGTGCCTGGAAATTAGTCAAACATGATTATTACAGTAGGTACGAGAAATTTAAATTACGAATGAAGCTTTTTACTACGTGGTAGATCATCACTAAATATGAAAACTTAAACTTCATAAATCGTTTTAATACCAGTTCTATTTGTAACTGATGTTACTGCAGTTTCGTCCTATATGGACATTATCAAACCAGTGACAAGCAATTATCTTGACAAATAGTCAAATGGTGAGATGAAGAAATGAGTTTTTGGGTGAATGCTAAAAAAGTCATTTCTCTCGACTTTTTTGAGTTTTGGCAAACCAGAATCGTTGAAGGCGTTATGGTGATCATATTTTTCAATGCCGCATGAGAATCTTATCCAACTATTTTGTATTCCTTTCAGCTAACTCGCATTACTTTGTTATAATGAGACTGTAGATACAATTACAGTATGTTAATTTGGAAAATATCAAAGTCTCGCAGATATTCAATGTCAATTTTTCGACAAAATACTTCTACCTCGAAATATCTGCTGGAGTACAATTTAGGAGTCTTGCCTAAGTAACTAACATGTTTTGAGAATCTCAATTCAATATTCAGCTGAAGACCATAATTTCTGTATCTATCAGTAGTTCATTTGAGCTGAATCTGGAACTCACCTCTGCTGCTCTCTTTCCCCAACATTTTGACGTCATCATCAGTGACCTTCAAGTGTATGTCTGTAGGGCGATGATCTTGGAAAATATTCTTGCGCATTTGGAAACTTTCATGTTGAATGACGTTTGTACTCATAGTATTCTATTGACATCGGTGATGATATTGCTGATAGGTATATGGTAGAGATTTTCTATTATGACTTTCATGTATACTCCCTACAGAGTTTCAAATTTATAGGAGTTCATATAAAATCCATTGGAGACTAACGTGTAACATTCATGTATCGTCAATACAAATTCGATACGACATTTGCACAGGAGACACACGTCTGTCCACCACAGAAATCTGTCGACGACTATAAGGTCTCACTTCTTAGGATCCCTTTTACTGGTGGGGGGTATCTGTCTACTGGAGGACTTGAAATAGTTGTCCAAGTAGTTATCTACCGTATATATATTTGATCAACTCTCCAGCTGAATGCTGGTTGGTTCAATTAAATAATGTCTTTGTGGTAAAGTTATATGTGGTAGACTATTCCTCACAAGGATCGCGACTCCTCCTCTCACAGCGTTAGGTCGCTCCACCCTGATGGTGTCAAATCCCCTGGCTGTCAGTTTAAGATCCTGCCAGAGCTTCGAGCATCAATGCGCCAGCTCGATTTCCGATTTTTGAGTGGAATTGAGATTTTTCTTCGGGAGTGAAATTGAAATATTTGTTGCGGTTGTTTTTTACTTCTATTTCTCTTCGTTGAAAGCATTCCTTTGGTGGTTTATTGATATTTCACTTCCTGGACTTCTTTGCATTGTATGTCTTAACGTATTTTTCTGGTCAAGTAGTGTTCCGCTACGTCTCAAAATTTATAGGGCGGGTGGGGTGAGCTGACTTATTCTATGACAGGTTCCCAAGAGCTTAGGACTGTCCGGCGATCTCTAGGAATATATGCCCTTTCTCCTGCTCACCTGCCTCAGTCAGACGATCAATGAAAAAGTTAGAAAAACTCTAGATGAAATCTTGAGATTATTTCTTCTCGTGTTGCGCTCTGGTCGACTAGCCAGGGCATAATTGAACTCACTCACCTGTTAAACTGTCTTTGAGCTCAAACTGTATTCATTCAATATACTTACGAGTTTTCGGGGCGTTAGCCGCCATACCCATATCATGGGTTATAATCTGACCGAACTGCATGGTAATCAATGTGAACATCGTATCTTCTACAGGGATGTCGGGAAAGAGTAACAGGCTGATTGATCGAGCTGTGGGAAGACCTCTACCACTTTTAGCTAATGGTGTGTTGCTAATTTCTGAAAACAGAATCGACATATTACTACTTATCTAAATAAAATTTCTTCAACATGAGGTTCCATTGGAAAGTTGTTATTTTCTAGCCAAAATTTTACTTGCAATTCACCTACGTATATTCACAAATGGTTCCTTCTCTGTTCTTGGACATGGTCTGGAACTTTAGTTGGTTTTCGTACAATCGAATATTGCTGATGAGGAACTCATTCCAAATTGAATATTCGCGAAAATATAAAAATTTAAATTAATTGCTCGGAAAGTGAATAATGAGTATGAAAGTGATAAAGTATGGGTGAGTATTGGAAAAACTTGATCATAATAATAATATCAGTGGAATATTGTCTCAACCTATCGGGATTGCAATATTGTGTCAAATTTTAATTTTGGGACCATTTTGATTGAATAATTTTATAACGATATTGATGTTACCAGAAGAGAATGGCACGACGGAAGGTCAGGAAAAAAGTTTTCAGAACAAATGAGTCATCAACATGACATGATTTTAATTTAAAAAAAATTGGCTAGTGTTACATTCCAAATCAATTCATGTTGAAGATGATTTCTCATTTCATGAACCGTAATGAAAAAACCGATTGCACCCCTACACACAACCCTCGGGAGTCTTCGAGAAACTTTTGTGAGCCAGGGAAGACGCAGCCCTTACATTTTAACGTGTGATGCCATGCACGAGACCGCTGATTATGCGAGGTTTTGAACCCTCGACCCTTCGCTACAAAGGCGAACGCTCTACCACCACGGCCACCACGGCCCATATATAGTCCATAGTCCATATATAGTGGGAACAGATACATTTCTTCTTGAGAGTAAAATGATTTTGAATGTTTTTTTTCTCTAGCACATAATACATATAATACATGCCTTCAGGTTGATGATATATTCGTATATCCATTTTTCACAGCCACCCTCTAAGTCAGAACACCCTAAAACCTCCGAATCATAGTACTTGGTTCATTGAAATGTACAAGGTGTCATCTTTAACCAGATTTTTTAATTTTTTTTTCATCAGTAATTTTCGGTTATATAATTTTTTCTATATTCCTAAACTACAAGAAAATATTCAATTATTGATGTCGAAAATAACCGAAAATGACATTTTTGTACAACAGTCCAAAAAACTTGAAATTTCTGCATCTCTATTAATATAATGTTTACTTTTTTCACTGCCAAAATAATTCACAAAATAAATATGAAATATTACTTTTTGATTTATTTTTAACAGAGTCAATTATTATTTGATTATTTATCATAAAACAATTTCCTTTATCGGAATAATAATTGATAGTAAAGTTTGAACAATTACTTCCAGCATAGATTTTCGAAGATGTTCCATGATGCTGCTGATCAGAAACGTTGGATATTTTTTGAAGAGTAACAATTTCATCGGATATTTCAATTCGTTTGAAAGAAGACGGATACTTCAATAATTTGTTAGAAATCTCAATTTTGTTATTCAAGCTGTAACCTCCGAGCAATAAAAGATATAGAGAGGGCTTTCCTGTCTTTTTCTTGAAAGCAACATATCCGACGTTGTTTATAAATATCTATGCTCGGATCATGTTAAAAAAGAACATTATCGGATATTTTCGTTTCCACTCAATAATCAGGTTGGTATTCCGTATTGTTATTCACTCTTAACTTGGCTATCTAGTTTGTTTACATGCGTTGACAACTTATTTATCGTCTTGTCAGTTCAGTTTGGATTTCAGCCTATTTGTATAATTGTTTTAATCTTAATAAGTGGTAGAAGTGTTGTGTTGGATTGTTGAATTGTTATATTAGAGGACCTTATCTCTGCGAAATGGCGAAAACGTGTGAAGTTTGTGGGATGAAAAAGTTATCAAGCACAAACAAACATTCCACAAGTAAGTATCAAATCAAACCATGGGCGTCGCAGCATGGCATATACCATGTCTGATGGGCATACCCAACTTAGTTTTTAGTAGTATTATTAAAGTTGATTTTTATTGATTCCCGATTGTGAGACAAAAATACACTTTTTGTTGAAATAGCTTTAAAGAAACTTTGTACTTTGAAAAATTATTACCTATTCATAAATAGGAAAATACTTGTTGCAGTAGGTACACTGAAAAATAAGTAAATAAGCAAACTCAACTCTTCAAAACCGAATTCAAATTATAAGTCACTAGCTATAGGCCCAATCTGCTGGGTACTGGAATGTTCTGTTCATATACAGGGATTATCACAAAACACGTTCATCAGAAGTTTTCGATGTTTCCATTTGAATAAAAATGTTGCTTCCGGTTAAACCGTACGTGGACATGAACTTCTTGATTGTAAACGAAACACTGTATATCATCACAACTTTAAAATCTAATGAACGGGTTACGTAGGTATAATGATTGTTAAGACAATTATTCCTTTCTCTCATATTCCTTATGATACTTTGACATTGGTTCGTATTATATTTTCAGGTTACCAAGTAATAGAACAATTGCCCAGTTGTGGTGTGCATCACTCTCTAAGAAATCCTCAGTTATCTGTTCTAACCACTTTTGGCCTCACCATAATTTTCAGTCAGGTTGTAGAACTATAATCAGTAAAGGAGCATTACCAGTCTTGGCATTTTATGATAAATCTTCATTTGATGCGATGATAAGGTAATATTTTTCAGTTTTCTTCAAAATATTTTTCTTACCAGTAAGAATTTGAGCGCAGTTTAAGGGTTTCCGGAGTGCAAAATTCGTACTGATTATCAAATCAAATGCTTCCAGCACGTATCTGATTAATTATATTTAATTAATATTTCATGTTCATTGACCAATATAAAGTATTTATTTCGCAAAACAACAGCAAACATGAAGTTTTCTAACAAATTCGTTCATTTAGTGGATTCCAACTCCTTCCAGCGTTGAAAGACATTAAGGATGATAGCTCTGCAACTGGCACTGTTCCCAAAGTTTGAAGCATCTTCCTCTTCTACGATGACAGCACCAGAATCATTACTCGAAATACAAAATTATCGTAGAACAAAATTATCGTAGACTGCGACAACAGGCGAACAACGAACGACAGCAACGTTGTTGCCAGTTTGCCAGTTTGCCAGTTCTCGCGCGTTCACGTGAAGTCTTGTTTATATCCTCACGAATTTCGCAATTTTTCTGCGAATAAAATGGCTGCCAGTCATGCCG
The DNA here is from genome assembly GCA_944452925.2 of Chrysolina oricalcia. Classification (NCBI taxonomy): domain Eukaryota; kingdom Metazoa; phylum Arthropoda; class Insecta; order Coleoptera; family Chrysomelidae; genus Chrysolina; species Chrysolina oricalcia. The sequence continues at coordinate 43,327,144 of OX101824.2, forward strand.
GACCAATCGTTGATGCAGCCATTTTATTCGCATAAAAATAGCAAAATTTGTGAGGGTATGACAAGACTTTACCACGTGAACGCGCAAGAATTGGCAACAACATTGCTTTCGTTTTTTTGAAAGTGGTTGACATGCAATGTTTCACTTTGAGTAAGTAAGGTTATTCTGGAATTACACTGTCCAAAAAAGAACAAAGAAAAATTCAATTCTCTGCAATTTTATTCACGACGTTTCAACTCTTAAAATCTACAGTCGTTATCAAGTGTATGATAACTTGATAACGACTTGTAATTTAATTTCTATTGCCTCACAGCAATAAGCACTACTTTTTCATATTCAAAATTGACGGATGAAATGATCGTAAAAGAATTAGTGTATGCTGTGTTAGTATACGCAGCGTGTTGACAATTATCACATGTACAATAATGTACAATAAACAGTCATTTATTTTTGCACCTGTTACATAAATAACTATTTGTCCACTACATATTCATTATGGATTCTATTTATGAATGAGTTATTTATGCAACCATTTAGGAAATGTTGTCATTTGTATGATAGGAAGAGTTTAATCCAAAAATTCATTGTATTAACGTAAGAACATGTTCCTATTTCTTGACAACACTCATAGAGTGTACCCAAAGGTATAGCCTGTGCGGGTACATGGCAGCTTTTAATTGCTCCAGGGCGACTTAGTTTTCATTGGAAGCGCATTCACTTTTCATCAGTATAGAGAGACCTACAGCACTACTGCTGATGGTTGGTGTGCATTCCGAACATTAGACGTCAGAGTTGCAGCTAAATAACAAACTTGCTTTCCAACCAGGCATGTGGTCGTCTATCGATGCCGATACATGTGATAACAAATTTGTCTGCAGCGACCGTATCTAATTAATAATATATAAGAAAATGTATTAGCACGCCACTGGTTCCAAGCTTATCTCCAGTTTCAAAAACAATAACAAATCTCCCCCTCACCTACAAATCATAACAAAGGATAGCGATATGCACCTTTCACATTAATATGTGTTGTTTATATAGAAATGGCTCCTCCAATCTTTTATTGCTCGGAGGCTGTAACGGTTGAAATTGCCCTTCGCCAGTAAATGAATAAAATGTTCCACGCCTACTTGATATTCTTGATTTATTTTCGTTCTACTAACAGCTGAATCAAATCATATATACTTGTTTTCTTGTGGGGGAAACTTGGCTCTATTATTTCTGACATGATCGTTCAACGGTAGTTCATAGAAACTCAGCTCTCAGGTAACCTACAAAAAAGGGGATCAGTATACTGTTCTTATTCATGGCTTTTGCTAGGGCGACCTACCTCTGTCGAACAGACTTCTAGTATCACGAACTGACCCTGGGTACCCAACGGCGTACAGCTTTATCGTCAGATTCAAAAGCGTTCCAGATCTCTTGAGAGCTTCTTGTCTTTCCAACTAATTGAGACATGTGTACCTCCTCGGCAGATCTCTATATTTCGACAGAGATTTTGACAGAGATGAGAGGTGAGTGTAATGATGAGTCTTCTCGTTCAGATCACTGTACATGCCTGTTATTGTCTACTAGAAGGGTTGGTCTCTTCTCTGGTCGCAGTTTGTCCATATCAAATGAGGCGATTCGAGTTGATAGAACCTGAAAAATAACGAGTTGTTAGTATTTTAAGCGAGAGGTCGTTCGAAGGTTATACTTCTGTATGAACACTATCTCATAATGTCGGTATAGACTGAGATAACCCTACTGGCTATTTCGATGAGACTTACCTTAAGTATTTGGGGCCGTAGATGTCCTGGTAAATATTGTATATATTGTATTGTAAATAATGTTTATGCACTAGCGGGCGGTAAAGTACAGTTTACCGCCCGGTTCGCCGGGCGTAAAGTGGCACTTTACCGCCCGTGGGCACATTATGGCCCGGCGGGCCGTAAAGTAGACAAAATTCTCAAATTGTCTATACTCACACATCATTTCATGCAATTCCTAACACGAATTAGAATCATTTCAGTTCAATAGAGTAATAATATTTCTTCTTTTCTTTTTCGGTGATGATCTATTTATTTGAAATAGATTCTCCAATATAGCACTCAGCGACTATAGTTTCACATTCCTCATATTATGTTACCCTTAATTATTGTATGCATAACGTATGAAACGTGTAGACAATTGCACGTGTGAGTAGAGGTGTGAATTTTGAATAGCTCCAGTAAACTGTTTGAAACGGTGGTAAATAATTGGAAAAAAATAGTTCTTTGTTTACGTTGAACCCTAAAAGTACTATACCTTCCATACTTTGATATTTGAAAGCTGCTATATCAAAATTATATTAGATCCGTCTGATAATCTCAACATCTATAATACAAAATATAGTCCTACCACTTGGATGAACAAGAGAATGACTCGAAGTGGATCTACAAGTAGTCAAAGTACAGACGCGGCAATGGAACAACTTATCAATAAGGTATGTGCTAACTTTGTAAAGCAATAAGAAGGTACATTCGATGAAAAAATTGGACAAAATACACGACAAACTATCTGAGATGACGGATTCCCTACAAACAATAAAAACGAATGTAGATACGAATGCTACGTCTATAAAAACATTAAATAAAACTACCGACGAACTAGAGCAGGCGGCAAAAAGGAACTCTCTTAGAATTTATGGCATTGAAGAAAAAGTAAATGAATCTACTGTCGATGTAACATTGAAATTTATCAATGAAATTCTCGGCGTTAAGTGTGAAAAGAGAGATATTGATATGGCCTTTCGCATCGAACAGACAGGGCATTCTGATCGAATTAGAGCTATAATGTTGAAACTGATATCGAATGTGACCAAAAATGAAGTCCTTATTTCCAAACGTAAGCTGAAAGATACCAATATTTCTATATACGAAGACCTGACGAAAACGAGATATGACTTGCTCTGTCAAGCTAAAAAGAAGTATGGCCCACGCAATGCATGGGCATCGTCTGGCAAGATATTTGTCAAAGATGGGACAACAAGAAGCTAATCACAAATGAGTCGGACCTATAACTTTATCGATGTGGTAGAGCTATAAGCACTTCCCACATCAGTTCAACTTTTTTAATAGATCATTTTTTTTCCTCATTTTTTGTTCCATCTATTTTTGCATGTGAAAGAAATAAACGTTTTCTATGGTGTTTACAATGAATTGGGATGTATCGTTCTGAATAAACAAATAACTATGAGCAATGAGTTGTTTACTTCCATCACCAAAAGTAGGAATGGTGGCACGAAAAGATCAACCAGTCAATATAGCTTTTTTTAATATACGGTCTATGTTCACAGGATTTGACATGTTTTTAGAGTATGTAGTAAGTGAAGGTTATTCTGTAATAGGTCTCTCTGAGACCTGGCTTGGCCATAGTATAGCTAGTAATACGCGCTTTATACCGGAATATAAGTTGATGAGGAATGATCGTGAAGGCAGGGGTGGAGGAGTCGCCTTTTAGGTTCACAAATCAATAAAATTTAAAATAATTGAGTTATCTCCTCAAACTAGAGTATTAGAATACATTTGGTTGAGTACAATGATAGCGGGCAAACGAGTGTGTTTCGGAAGTATCTATAGACCACCGTCGGCAAATGTGCACCAAACAATAGACTGCTTGGAAAACTTGTTGACTAATTTTTTGACCGAATACGACGTGGTCTTGTTCGGAGGAGCTATTAACATCGATATGATGAACAATAATAATCTGAATACCGCTCAATTAAACAATCTGTTGCAGAAGTATGATTTGCATCAAGTCGTGTCTGAACCTACCCGTATCTCTGAAAACTCGAGAAGCTTGATAGATATAATTGTCACGTCCAACACAAACTTGATTAATCAGGAAGAAACATTGAATATGGAGGGAATATCTGACCATCACCTTATAAGTTGTAAAATGAAATTAAAAAAGAGCAAATTACCACCCACTTTTCACTCCTGTCGTATTTTTTCTGAATTTGATTATGACGCCTTTTTAATAGACTTGTATTCAATAAACTGGTTAAATATCTATGAGTTACACAATATCAATGATAAAATCACTTTCTGGAATGAAAATATAACCAAATTATTCGACTTCCATGCACCTTACAGAACCTTCAGAATATCGAAAGCGCCTGCTCCATGGTTAACTCCAAACTTGAAACTGATGATGAAATTAAGAGACCAAGCCCTATGTAGACATAAAAAAATTAAAATCGAACCCTCTTGGAACTATTATAAGGATCTAAGAAATTTTGTTAATATGTCCGTGAAGTCTGAAAAGAAGGCCTACCTTCAGTTCAAATCGAAGTCCAACCCTAAGGAGTTTTGGAAGACCGTAGATTATCTCAATATGAAAAACAAAGACAACAATATTGGTCACTCTTATGATGATGCTGACCAGTTGAATAACTATTTCATTGACAGTATACCTCAGTCTGAAGACCCATCACATAATGATATGAATGAAAAGTACTGAAGGATCAATATCGGTAATAAATCGAGCTTCAACTTCTCTCCTGTAAACTCCAGCGAGGTCGAAAAAATCGTCCAAACGATAAAATCAAATGCCAAGGGGTTCGATGCTATCGATTTAAAAATGTTGAAAATGTGCCTTCCACACCTGCGTGAAGTACTCACTCATATAATCAACTATTGTTTGATTACAAGTTCTTTTCCTGATACGTGGAAAATATCACATGTTATCCCATTCCCAAAAAATAACAATCCCTGCGATATTTCCCATTTTCGACCAATAAGTATTTTGCCCACTGTGTCAAAAATATTGGAAAAAATTGTCTCAAATCAATTGAAAGTATACCTTGAAGCTGCAATAATACTGTCACCAACACAGTCTGGATTTCGCGAGGGATATAGCACCGCTACGGTACAAGCAACATGTTACGAGCGATATTCACAGTGCATACGATTCTAGACTCAATACATGTCTAATACTGTTGAATTTTAGTAAGGCATTCGACACACTCAATCATTCACTGCTTTGTGACAAACTGAGGTACTTTGGTTTGAGTGAGAGTGCAGTACTGTTCATTCATAACTACCTGAGTGGACGAATGTAACTTACAAAAACTAAAGGCCAGACATCTGGTTTCCGCACAATTACCAGCGGTGTTCCTCAAGGTAGTATACTAGGACCTCTACTTTTCTCTGCGTACGCTGCAGACTTCCATAGGTACATCGAATTTTGCAAAATACATCAATATGCAGATGATACACAAGTATACTTATCATTTGGGGTAGAAAAAATGTACATTGCATGCGACAAAATTAATTCTGATCTCCGGTATATAGCTGAGATATCTAAATCTCACAATTTGAAACTGAATGAGACAAAAACACAACTCATGTTCTTTGGTCCTAACAAACACGAAATTTCCTTCGATCCGAGGTTCGAGATTAAACTCAATGATATTGTATTGACACCAACTGAGTGTTGTAAAAATCTTGGTCTATATATTGATTCTGATTTGAAATACAATTCTCATGTAAACCATTTGATGAAAAATCATATGGAAAGTTACGTGTATTATACACTCATAAAGATATACTGAATACATCCATTAAGACCAAATTGTGTGAGTCACTGATTCTGTCTGGATTAGCTTACTGCAACTATTGGCCTGCCTTGACTGCTAGGGAGAAAAATAGTCTACAAAAAATACAAAATAGCTGTATTAAATTTTGCTACAGCTTACGCAAATATGATCACTTTAGTAACTGCTTCGAACACTCGAACTGGCTCAAACTCGAAGAAAGATTTTCACTCCATATTTCTTGTTTGATCTATAAGAATAATAAAACACATATTCCTTTATATTTGTTTTCTAAAATGGTTAAAGTTTCGGATATACATGTTGTGCCGACGCGCGCCCGTAATGTCCACAAACACAGAACCGCACTATTCGAAATATCTTGCATATATGCTTCTATTAAAACGTACAACTTGTTGCCAGCCGAAATGAAAAATACCGATAGCTTTTTGATTTTCAGAAAACTTGTCAAATCCCACCTACTCTCCCAAAGGAACGCTGTTAAACATTAGGTAAAAATTTGGTCATTTTCTCAGTCACTATTGCTACTTTTGGTATCTTTTGTTATTTGCTATCTCTTATATATTATATATTCATTAGGTCACCTGTTGGACATTGTTAGGGGGTTGTATGGAAGAGCAACTATGTTGAATACCGCCCCCACGATATAAAATGTATTTTATTGTTTTTTCATGAAAATAAAATCACATATTATTATTATTAATTGCAATTCAAGTCAGTATTTGTGATTCGCGCTATAAAACCGCTAGTGCATAAAATTTTGTATGTATCACGTGCGTAAAATGCGTTTGAAGCCTTCGGCGTGTGATGGCCCTCGGCTAACGCCATCGGACCATTATCCACGCCGCAGGCCATAAACGCCTATTTTACGCCCTTGATACATAAATAACTATTATTTGTTGGGTTGAGGTTATCCAAAACTGACAGCAGTGACAGCCGTCATTGTAGGATTCCGCTAGACATCTAGGGATATGTTTGAAGAATCACTGTTGCCAACCCTGATTTGTTGGGTGTTTTTGTGATTTTTCCGGAAAAGCCGACGTATTTTCGCCGTTATTATACACGTAGATTCCATTTTAGAGAGTTTTCCAGCTCTTACCATAGTTTCGATGCAAACGAAGAACATTTTTCCCATTCCGATTTCTTATTAGTCAATCCGTAACGAGTCGTCTATCGATGCCCGAAATATGAAATTTTGGATCTTTTTTTTCAAATAGGATTTTTAATTAGTGAGTAAAAGAGAACTTCCACCCCTCTTCCTGTCTTGATTCAGTGCCTTGTACGAAAACCGTCAGTAGTTGGTGTCTCCAGGCTGAAAATTAATGTTTCTTTAAACATCCTTATGGGATTTATCTCAGCTGGTTGAATTTTATGCGATAATTATTTATTGGGTCCTTGTCCAACTGTTGGTTAGTGGATTTTGAAAGGATGGCCAATTTTTTCGCTCTCAATTGAGGATCAGTAAGACTAACTACACGTGAGTCATTCAAGCCATTTTGTTTCCAAGGGGGCCGTTGAAATATAATCAAATCAAACTGTACTTTATTGTCGAAGATAGAATCTCATTGACAAAGTGTTGATATCCTAAGAAATATCCTAAGAAAATTGAACTACAAAATTTTGAGGTACTAGACCATTTGGTGATTTCACAATATGTGATAAAGGAGTAAAGTTATATACGTATTACATTCACATACACAATATGAATATTGTCATACAACACAAAAAAGGCAATAAAGCATAATATGTAAAACTGTACCCACTTCATAAACATTTACATTATACAATTCACGTCAGAACATGTAATTATGCAAAACGTCAAAAATTTAACATGTTACACACTGTTCAAATAATTAAAAGTACTAAAATACAGCATAAAAAATGAAGATGAAAAGAAAAATTTCTGTCAGAATAGAATTCTTCTACAGAATAGTAGGCTTTAGATAACAGAAGCTCTTTTACGGACTTTCTGAATATAGTTGAATGTGTTTTGCCTTTAATCCCAATTGGTAAATGCTTAAACATTTTTTTCCATTCTATATAAAAGATCTCTCAATTTTTGATGATATTGGGATCGGTAAACTTGTATTGAGCTTATTTCTTGTATTTCGTCGAGGTTAACTGAAAATTTCGCTCTTGTATTTTTTTTGCATCAAGCAAACCATTTCTAAGATAAGTATGGAGGGCAAGGTCAAGATTCTATGTCTTATGCATAAAGGTCGACAGGACCCCCTGAACACAGCTCTACACACATTTCTAACTGCTCTTTTTTGTAGTACAAACACCCTATCAAACAAGAATTGGGAGCACGTTCCCCAGAAACAGATACCGTAACGCAAATGGGAATCAATAGAGCAAAGTACACATTTTTTGCTACAGTAGTGCCCAATTCATTTGCTGCTACTCTGACTGCAAAGCATCCTGATGAGATTTTTTTACATAGAATATTTATGTGACATTCTAAATCCAGATGTTTGTCTATTTGTAATCCCAAAATCTTAGCTGACATTTTGTTCTCTATTAATTGAGAGTCCAAGTAAGTATCCATTATGGAGCCTTTGAGGGTGATGATGCTAGTTTTTGAGATATTAAATGATAATCGGTTTGCATCACACCAGTCCTTTATTTTTCTAATAGCATTGCTGATCAGTTCTTGCAGTTCCCTTTCCCTCTTGCTATGCCAAAATAATGTCGTGTCATCTGCGAATTGTGTTATTTTTGCATCAATATCAATGCTGGCTAGGTCGTTAATATATATCAAAAAGAGAATAGGCCCTTAAACCGAACCTTGAGGAACTCCACAAGTAATTTTCTGTAGTCGGGATGCGTTATCTGGTAGTGTAACTTTTTGAGTACGGTCCGATAAGTAAGATCTGAACCATCTTAACGATACATCCCTAAAGCCATATACTTCAAGTTTTTGTAGAAGAATTTCATGATCCACGCAATCAAAGGCTTTAGAAAGATCGCAAAAAACTGCTGCTGCCATTTCACGATTATTTAAATGAAGATATGCGTTTTCCAATAGATGAAACATCGCATCTTCCGTGTTTTTTGAACTTTGAAACCCAAACTGTTATGCTTATTCAAAAACATTATAATTCTTTTTTTTACCAGCTTTTCTATGATTTTGGCAAGTGTTGGTAGCATCGAAATAGGTCTAAAGTTGGCAGGGTTGTTGTTGTTCTTGCAAGGGAATTACCACGGCTGTTTTTAAACATGTTGGGAATATCCCTGTTATGAAACTTGCGTTTATCGCTTCTACCAAAGCGGTAAGGGCGGAGTTTGGCAAGTTGGTGAATACTTTTATGCTCATGTCATCCCAGCCCGCTGAATTTGTCTTTTTAATTTCCTTAAGAATTTCTTTAATTTCTGCAACATCTGTAGGCATAAAGAAAAACGTCTCTGAAAGTGAGTTTTCCTTAAGGAAACTCAGAGGATGAATATTGGAACTTATGTTTTTGGATAAATTATGTGCCACTGTGTAATAATAGTTATTAATATAATCAGATTTTAGGTCGGTTTTCGTAGGAGCGGTGTTGTTTTTGCCCCTGAGGTCATTGATTATTGACCAGCATTCTTTTTGTTTGTTTGCAGACCTTTCCATTTTTTGCTTATAAAAAAGTTGTTTAGCAGTCCTTATAGTTCTACTATAAATATTTCTGTATCTATTGTATAGGGAGTTGAAAGCATCATTATTACCTAAGTGTTTCCTAATTAAGTGTAGGGATCGTAGATTTACTGGTGATACTTTAATACCTTCCGTGATCCATGGTTTTTTAACTCTAGTTTTTATTTTGCGATGAGGAAATGCAGTATTGAAAGTATTACACAGAGTTTTATGAAACCTACTCAATGGGTCGTCATTGGGATTATGTAAATCATTCCAGTTAGTATCATTGCAAAGATCTAAAAACGTACCAAATTTTTTTTTACTGTATATTCTTCCAAAGAGCTTCTTTGAACTTGATAATTTATGATCTACTTGGAAGTTAAATAAAACAGACTCATGATCAGAGAGCCCAGCACTGACAACTTTACAGCTGATTTTTTGGGTATTTGAACATACATAGTCCAGAGTAGTACTTGAGTATTTAGAAATACGTGTAGAAGAATCCACATGCATTGTGAGATCGAAAGTGGTCAGCATGTTCACTAATTCCATTACTGATCTGGAGAGTTAATTTTCAAAATTTATGTTGAAATCACCTGTAACTATAATTGATGCCTTGAGAGGGATTTGTAGTAAAAAATGTTCTAGCCTCTCCAGAAAAACATTTTCGCTACATAATGGTGATCTATAAAGGCAAAACATGTATACATCATAAGCTTTACAGTGAATTATTGAAAATTCAAATTCTTTCTCCACTAACATGAAATCATACCTTTCACATTTTATAAAACTAGCTGTTTCACATATTCTTTCGTGGAGGAGGATTAGTGTTCCTCCATGTACAGAGTTAGATCTACAGTATTTTGATACTATAGAGTAATTTGGTATATAAAGAGGCTCTCCCTCCTCTAACCAATGTTCAGTTAGCATAACAATATTTGGAAAATTTTAACTTTCTAAAAAAATATACAGTGCGGTCCAAAGGTATGGAATAAATTCATTTTTAGCGTTATTATGTATTTTATGAAAAAATCCTGAAACAGGTCAATTTTTATTGGCAATTTGACAATTTACAGTATGAAAATATTACCCCCTTCTTGCACCCCCTCTGAATTATGAGCACCCCCTCAAAAATTTTAAATGAGAAGGGGGGTCGTGTGGCATCTTGTTCGAAAGGGATTTTCATTATCTGTTCAGCAATACTAAGTTTTTCATATTTGGTGCAACCATAACTGAGAAATTTTTTTATTAAAATTTAAAAATATTGACACTGTAAATTATGTATCCGTTGAAAAAACCTGAAACAGGTCGATTGCTATTCTCAATTTGACAATTTATACTTTCTTATCTGTCTTGCTAAAAAAGTCAGGAAAAAGTCGTTGAAGACACCAAAAAATTATTCACAAAACCCATAAATAATATAATGTCAATCTAGTAAACTACTGTTATTTTGATATTTGTGAGTTGCTGGCAGACGTCGGTGTATTGAAAAATATTTTTGTGTGTATTCGATTCATCTATGGCTCATTTATCCGAAACTCAAAGAATAGACATTTTAATTATGCTTGGATGCGGTAATAAAACACGAACTCAAACGGAAGTTTGTGAAATGTTCAATAATAAATACCCTGGTCAACACGTATCACAATCTACAGTTAGCAAAATAGAAACAAAATACCGTGAAACTGGACATGTAAAAACTCGTCAAAAACCAGGTCGAAATGCTGCATTGGCTGTTAGCGATTGAGGAAAATCCGCATATGACAAGTAGACAACTTGCCGCCGACAATGATGTAAGTAAATCATCGATATTGAGAGCTTTACATAAAGAAAAATACCATCCTTATAAAGTTCAGTTGGTTCAGGAGTTAAATGAGGATGACCCTGATAGAAGGCAACAATTCTGTGAACTGATGATGGATAGAATCGAAGCAGATTTGCAGTTCATAAACAAAATTGTGTTTTCTGATGAAGCTACTTTTTATTTAAATGGAACGGTTAATAGACAAAACTGTAGATATTGGAGCAGAGAAAATCCTCATTGGATGTGTGAGGCTCACACACAATATCCCAAAAAAGTGAACGTTTGGGCTGGTATCATTAAAAACAAAATTATTGGCCCCTATTTTTTTGAAGGCACAATTAATGGTGAGGTTTATCTAGGTTTTTTGATGAACTTTTTAGTGCCTACATTAAAAAGACTTTTTCCCGATGTTAATGATCCAAATGGAATAGATAGATCAATTTGGTATCAACAAGACGGAGCTCCACCGCATTACACACGTATTGTTCGAGATTATTTGACAGAAGTTTTTCCCAATAGGTGGATTGGCAGACGTGGAACGATTGAATGGCCGCCTAGATCCCCCGATTTGACTCCTCTCGATTACTTTTTATGGGGTTATTTAAAATCAAAAGTATATTTCAATAGACCAGACAATATTGCAGATTTAAAAACTAGGATATCGGAAGAAATTAACAACATAACCCCTGAGGTCCTACAAAATGTTCTACGAGAATTCCAAGATCGCCTTGCTTATTGTCAAGAAGTGAATGGTGGTCATTTTGAACATTTAATTTAACTGTAAAACAAATTGAAATATACTTCCTAAACATTATGTTACATTATTTCCTTCAGTCTATCAACATTTTACATATTCAGAATAAATTTTCTCAGTATTGCTGAACAGAGAATGAAAATCCCTTTTGAAAAAGGTGCAACACAACCCCCTTTCTCATTCAAATTTTTTGAGGGGGTACTCATAATTCAGAAGGGGTGCAAGAAGGGGGTGATATTTTCATACTATAAATTGTCAAATTGAGAATAGAAATCGACCTGTTTCAGGTTGTTTCAACGGATACATAATTTACAGTGTCAATATTTTTAAATTTTAATAAAAAATTTTCTTCGTTATGGTTGCACCAAATATGAAAAACTTAGTATTGCTGAACAGATAATGAAAATCCCTTTCGAACAAGATGCCACACGACCCCCCTTCTCATTTAAAATTTTTGAGGGGGTGCTCATAATTCAGAGGGGGTGCAAGAAGGGGGTAATATTTTCATACTGTAAATTGTCAAATTGCCAATAAAAATTGACATGTTTCAGGATTTTTTCATAAAATACATAATAACGCTAAAAATGAATTTATTCCATACCTTTGGACCGCACGTTTAACAGCATCACAGAGATACCTTGTTCTGAGTGTTTATCTCTAAAATATCACAACTTACATCATTTCCAGGTGTACTACGTGTGGATGAGTTCTCATCATCCATATTGCTATCATAGACTGAAAGGGTAGACTCACTCTGGGACGTTTCATTTCTGCTATATAGGGAGAGATCTATATCAACAGTTTTTAGGTTTTTGTGATGGTTTAATCTGGAATGCGTTATAAATTCTTTTATCGAATCGCGAATATAGTATTTGCTTGATTTCATTTTTGAATCAACCATAAATTTGATCGACGCATTCCTAATTTTTTTCGTGTATTTGTTTATTGAGCTATTTAATATTTTATTTAACATGAAATCTTGTCTCTGATATGTCTCTGTAATTATTAGCAGATTTGTAAACCTACCTAGTGGAAGAATATTTTTCAATGCTTGTCCCAATGATTTTCTGTTGCTTATGTTAATTGTGCTATACATTACGATAACATAGTCATTTTGTCCATACTGCACTGTTTTCTGGAATAAATCACTGGTGGCCTCTGCTAGTTCCATCCTCGGGTTGATGCATTCCTCAATTGAAAATGTTGGTTCGTCTAGGATGGCTTTTAAAACTTTCGGAAAGTTCGTCATGTGTTCATCACCCAATAAATGAATTTTTTTTTGTTCTTCTCCTTCAGATCATCAACATCGATTGTTGATGTATGTCTTTCACTTTCTTTTTGAAATTCTTCATTAATCAACTCTTCGCGTTCAATTTCTTCCTCTCCAATAGCTGCATAGACCGGTTCACTTATACTTGCATCCATTGATCCATTTTTTTCATCATCAGCTGCCTTCTTTGCGCCATCTTTTTCAAAATTAATTTCATCCTCATTATTTTCTTTATGATTTCCATTGCATTTTAGGTTGAGTACATCATTTGTAGTTACCAGAGGAGTTATGTCCTTTTTAGTTTGTATATTAAGACTATCATTTTTGTCCATAATAAGAACCTTGAACCCATTATCCAGGTCCTTTTCACCTGACTTCTTCTTTTTCTTTCTCAGTTTGACTTTATTTTTCTTTCCCTAGAATAAGTTTTCGTTTAATTTTTTTCTTCATATTTATTTCATTTTGTTTCGCTCTCCGTTTGAGTCCATCCTGTAGAGAAGGTAATAATGTCTGTCTGTGTTCCTTCCTGTATAATAGCTTCAGTTCCAGTTCCATTGGTATCACAGCTTGTTTGTGTACAAACATCACACACATTGTTTTTGTTATCATTGCTTTTTGCTATAAGGGATTCCAGTGTTTGAACTTTTTTATTTAAGTTCTTTATCTCATATTCTTTTTCTTTAATCATAGCATTGAGTTCTGATTCCATATCGACTGATTGATCGAAAAATGTTTTTAATTCAAACTGTAATTTGTTAATATGCTTATCTTTTTCATCATTGTCCATTACAAGTTCCTGTAAATTTTTTATACACATTTCATGTGCACTCTCGTCAGCAGCTGATTCCAGTGTAGAATAACATTCCTTGCACACTATTTTGTGGGAATTAATAAAGTGCACATTTTTCATTCGCTGCAAACAGCTCTTGTGTAGTATACGGGAACACTTAATGCACACATAGTAAGTAAAATTAGGTTTATTCTTGCAGCACATAAATAAATTATTAGCATTATTCACAGAGTCACTTTCCTCTAACATTACAGAGTCAGCCATCTCTATTTTTTTGATATGTTCTATTTTCCCAGGGCTACTGTTACGATAACTTATTTTGGTTTATTATCCGAAACCATTGATGAGGTTATCCATAATCGAGTATTAGACACTCCTGGTGGTGAAACACGCACAGTGACACCTATAAACGAAAAAGAAACTCTTCTGGAAAGAAGGTATGTCTAAGTTTTTCTGTTATTTTTGGCTACGCCAATACTAACCATACCCATGTTCTCATCAACTTTCACATTAAAAATCTGTTGAAAATATTTTTCACAAAATAGCCGAACCGCGTTGGAAATTTTCACTTTATCCTCACCCCGCAAACTGGCGAGCAAATCTCCATTTCAGCGGAAAGAGAGTTGATGCAGAGTAATTGTTTACTAAGCAAAATAGTCTTGTAAAAGGTCTCTATATATATATATTTTTTTTTTCTTTGGTGTTTTGGCATCGACTGCTATGGTCATTAGCCATGTGTTCTTTATAGGCCTTGTTACATTTAGGTAAATGCAAAATGTCTATTCTTAGGCAGCCTCAGATACCTATATGTTTTTTGTTTTTTTTTTAAATTATTATCGGTTATATAATTATTATACCGGGTCGAACAAAAGTATGGAGAACTTCCAACAAGTTTTCTTACGATGGTCATTCTTTAAGTTTTCCACAATTTCTTCTTGGTAAATGAGATCGATCGTTGAATCAGACTGCTACATATACAGGGTAGCGACTTCAATAGTTAGACTTTCTCGAAGATATAAAAGTTTTAGTTTTGGATACTTATAAAGTAACCGGGTATCAGTTAGGGGCGAAAATTGTAAAATAGTACAGGGTAAAACAAAAGTATTTATACAGGGGGCACAAAAACTCACAATGGGTTCGATTTTGGCTCATATTCGGTGATCAATTCTACGGGTTCATGCATACAGGACGAGCCAATGCTAGTTGGATGAAATATTTGTTTGAATACCTGGTTGATCAGAACATTGCAGTTTTGAATCGAAAAGTTTTTTTTGTTTGTGCTGGTCAATACAGCGGCCAGCCACCATACTGACCGTCGTTATTCGGTATTTATTAGCGGGCATCATCCGCGATTTTTATTACAAAACTGTTGTGTAACAATTAGTCAATGGTTGATGAATATTTTTAGCTGATGTTGGTTTTCCTTTTATAAAGGGTTTCTTTGGTACGGCTACTTCTCCGGGGAACTACCGCCCACGTTGCTAACAAGAATAACCGAGCTCAGAGGAAAGATCTGATAGATCTGTGGGCACACTTGGAAATTTCTCGAGCCCTCACCTTGGCTTTCATTGGAAAACGCGCAAGTACTCTTGAGATTTCGGGAAGTGATTCGGCGGGTGTATACCCGATACATTGGTTACCTATTACTGGTTTTTAAGATTTTTTTTTCTGTCCGTGGTATTTTCTTAGTTTCTTAGTGGTAATTGAGCAACATAATAGTTCCCTGATTCCATTTTGGAAATTTCATACTGCGTCTGCGCTCTGGGCCTAAAGCTTACGACCGTTATTTTAAGTTAATTAGGGGCATTGCGGATTTCATTACGGCTTCAGTTTCCACCCCTATATTAAACTCATTCGAGTGGTATATAATCTTACAATTTATTTTTATGTTTGTTGTTATATATTCATCCAATTAGCATAACGACGTGTGTCTCTTATTGATCAACCACAATTGCATCTCACGCATATGAATCTGTTAACAATTAGATACTGAGTATTTGGACTTGTCATTTTGTTTTTCTTCTCGCTTGGTAAGTTAGGGGGGGAAAATCACTCCAGGCGATCTAGGTCGGCATTTAAATTTACCTGGCGCCATACCAATACCATATCGAAACCATCCCATCTTCACTAGGTCAAGCCGGGGGTTGCCTGTTTTATTGCGACCGTGGCAACAAATACGCTTAGTTAAAAAGTAGCGTTACAAAGCTATCTTCTGTATATGCTTTTGCTACGGAGGCAGCCACCGTGACGTTTTATGGATGTAATGTTACCCCCTGCATTGGCTAGAAGAGTAACAAAGCTTCTCCTGAAACAGTGACCTGTGTGGCTTTTATACGTTTCTTATTCAAGCCATTTTGCAATCAAGCTGGGAATTTCTTCTATTTTCTTTATCCCCATATGTTGGTCAATACATTTTCCTCTCGAATATTTCAAAAATAATCTGTTCCTCTTTGTATGAGGCAGCCGTAGGTGCTCTATGCTTGCGGTATATCTCAATATAATCAGAATTTGGAACAGTAAACGTTCCTGCGCAATAGGTCTTTGTATCAGATATTTTAACGATCAAAATAGATACAGCATCTTTGATGGCATTAATAGTTATATGTAATAATTCTTCACGGCGACAAGACCGCTGATACCTAAAATTAGGACATCCTACAAATAAAAAATATTGAAATTACTACTAATCTTACAAAATTATCAATATATCTGTATCTTATGAAGTAAATTCGTTTCGTTATCAGCATCTTGAATAAATTTCTTGATATCGTCCCTTAATAAGACTTTAGATTTCTTTCCTTGGTATCCGACGCTTTTGTTCTTAATGAGCGGGACCAATTTCGAAAACTTCCTCAAATCAATATTTTCATCAACATTGAATGTACTTTACAATATTGAGTAGACACTCCATAACGCAGGAGGTTTCAAAATTTTTCCCAAAATAGCATTTAAGCACATTTTCAGAAACCCTTTTTACATGTTTCTTTCAGCACCATTCACGAAATTGGTGTTACGATTTCTCATATATTAACTTGGATTTGGCCGGTAACATATTAGATACTGTAGTATATTTAAAGTCTAAAATAATTTATTTGACAAAATACAATAATTCAACAATTTCAACACAATACTCTAATTCATATCACAATCACTAGACTATTCATGTTCGACTTCTGCTTCACTGACCCCCAACTCTGTTGCGTGTTTTTTTTTTATATACACAGGTCTTTTCACCGAATGTTCTTGATATTTCCAGTAAGCCTTATGAACGTTCTTAGATTCGACCAGATTCTTCTCGGTGCATAGCGCGTCGAAAGTCAAATGCACTCATTCGCTGCCTGCGTGAGTGTTCAGGTCCGACATCGCCCGCAGCAACGCCACAGTGCCCCCTTCTTAGAGGTATTTCGTCCCGAAATGTCATCCTTGGAGTGTGTTGATATTTGCAGCATTCCCCATATCTGCATCGTAAAGTTCGATGGAAATAACACTCCACAGTCTTCATGTTGGGTCGTGGAATAAGATTACAGCATACCAAAATCTAGACGCCGCTGGATCGGAATTTCGTCTCCAACAATTTTGGGATTGCCAAGTCCACCAGATTCTGGTCCACCATCGTATCTCTCAGTTGGGTGAGGCTCCTCCAGATCTTCTCAGGAGGGATTATCTAGGGAATGCGTCTTGGTCACCAGGTAGTAGATGTTCCTCTGGCCGTTCTTCAGCTATAGCACACCTCCAATTTCTGGATTCTGTTTCCGTAGTGTTTGGACTTGGCCAAATTGATTGGAGAACACCACAGCGATGCCCCTGGATATTCAAAGATCTTCTGCGACGCAGTGTGCTAGGGCGTAATCGACTGGCACTTTGAAAAACTCCCGTGGCTCCTCTCGAGTTACCCCGTGTGACACTTTCTGTCTATTTGAGTATAAGGACATGAATTTCTGGAACATCATCGCATCCTCTGGTGGTCTGACCTTGCGGACTCGGTCATAATTTCCAGCGTAAGGGGCCAACCTGGCACTCTGGATGTTCAAACGGACTCGTTCGTGGATGTCTCCATAGGCTGCCGGAGTTTGCTGATGTGGTCTTCTCCCGCGGTATCCTGTCCTAGTGGCTTCCCAAACATTAGGTCACAGAGAAGTCGCAGCTCTCGGCCCATTATGATACTAGCAGGGGTTTGGTCGATTGACTTGTGTACTGCGGAACGGTAAGCCATCAGGAACAAATGGAGATACTAGTCCCAGTTGATGATCAGATACTACCTTGGACAAGTGGCGATTGATAGTTCTGTTCATTCGCTCAACCATTCCATCGGACTGTGGATGTAGAGCCGTGGTTCTCGTCTTGCGGATGTTCAGCAGTTGGCACACTCCTTGGAACAGGTTGAATTCGAAATTTCTGCCTTGGTCCGATTGCAGCTCCAAGGGAACACCGAATCAACATATCCACTCTTTCACCAAGACGTCCGCGACGATGATGGCTTCCTGGTTTGGCAGAGCATAGGCTTTGGCCCACTCGCTGAAATAGTCTATTGCCACATGATGTATTTATTTCCGTGATCTGATACGAGGAACAAGCCGGCGATGTCAATGGCGATTCTCTCGAGTGGACAACCTACGTTGTACTGGGTCGTGTCCGAAGTCTATTGCTGGCAGCGCAAACAGCACACTTTCTGCACCAGTCATTGATATCAACTTGTTAATTGACCCAGTGAAACCGTTGCCTTACTCTCTGCAGGGTCTTCGTCACACCCAGATGTCCTCCAGCAACTCCATCATGGATCTCTCGGAGTACTTTTTGTCTTCTGCTCTTGGGCACTACTTTCTGACGTATGTCCTCCACTCTATCTTTGGACTCCAATACACGTTTCAGGACCCCATTTTTCAGGGTAGAGAAATTTCATTGGGTCCCGTAGGATTTGACTGCTGGAGAATATCTTGCGATTTTCTGCCATGTCGGTCTTTGATTACTCTTTTTCAAACCTATGACTGTACTAAGAACTAGATCTCATTGTTGGTCTTTCTGAACCTCGTTGTCATTCCAGTTGTTGTTAACTGCCGTGGTTCTACAAATCACTGCTTCCTTCTCTTCTGCTCGTCAGAAGTGTGAGCAGTCATCTGGGCATGGTCTTCTTGACAGGGCATCTGCGTTCTTGTGGCCACTCCCTGCTCGATGTTCGATCTCGAAGTCAAATTTTTGGAGTCTATCGATCCAACGTGGTACTTGGCCCTCGGGGTTTCTGAACTGTAGAATCCATTTAACGGCTGCGTGGTCTGTCCTCAACAGGAATCTTCTCCCGTACACGTATTTATAAAAGTGTTCTACTCCCTTGACAGCAGCCAACAGTTCTCGTCTGGTGACACAGTAGTTACGTTCCGGTTTACTGAGAGTTTTACTGAAGTATCCGATGACCTTCTCTTGTCCATCCTGGATCTGAGACAAGACAGCTCCAAGTATTATTACTAATCTGAAGGTTCAAACGCAGTCGCAAGTAGATTCTGCAGACACCATGCTTGAAGAAGGCGTTCAACGCTTACAAAAGCCTTCTAACGACATCACCAATCCATACCTTTCCTTTAGAAGACACATAGCCTATGTAAAGAACGCCTTAAATAATGTACTTTTTGAAGCAGATATAGGCAAATTCACGCAGCAACAATTCACTCAAGGATATTTTACACAGCAGTACCTCCAATCATCCACATCATCCGTCACATATCATGACACCATCACCTGCAGCTGTATCACCACCTACTATTCCCGTTAAACAATCACCTAATGATAATTTTGAGTTGGAAGACATAACACCTTTGTAAAAAATAAAAGCGGATGTAAAATTATAAATTATTATTAAAAATCAAAGAATTTTTATTTACTTACCTTTACGTAATCACTCAAGGCTTCAATGATCACGTCGCAAACTTCTGGAATTATTTTTGACATACTCTGGTTCGATACTCGGAATAAGAATTGCAAACTGGTATTCGAGTCTCCGGTTGCAAAAATCTTAAAGTTATTAAAATTCGTTCACTTTTTAACTGTTTCGGACAACAATGAGCATAATTTTTCAAATTCTTGTTGGGACATACGTGTAAAATTATGTACGGTTTTATCATGTTTCAAATCCTGCAATACTTCATTTCCGTATTGATTGCGACGTTCATAAAGTTGTAGCATGTAAATTTTCGCTTCTTCATTTTGTTTATTTTTTTATAAAGCTTTAAAGCAATGTAGACTTCACCGTGTGGTGACCTACTTTCAATGAGCCTTAACAAAACATACGTATATGTTCCTAGTTGGTTGTCTAACGTCATTCATAGAAACCTTATCAACATATCCATGGTAATTTCCATTCAAATCCACATTTAATGATCAATTCACATTTTACAAGTTGTCACTACGATGAGAATAATTAAGTTCTGGTTGCACCATCAGAATAAATCATTACTTTTCGAATTGTTCTCATTGAAACTGCATAGGTTGTGGTCCTGTCTAGCTTTCCAAGTAGTGCTTATATTTCTGCTTACTAGAAAAGTGTGATCTGTTTTACGTTTTGCAAGTGTTGATCTAAAAATTATTAAAGGTGAATAAGGAATTTCTTCGAAAGAAAATATATCCTACTCACTTTGACATCCAATGTTGTCTTCGAACTAGTGCTTCGTATGTATGTCTGAGTTCTGGTTATTGAGAAGGTTCATAAGGAGTGTCTTCGAATTATTGTCTTTGTTTTAATCTTTAGGGTTTGAAGTGATTATAAACTAAATGTTTTGATTGTTTTCATGATCACGTTTATTTTCTATTTGTCAGCTGTCCGATGATATTTCAACTGTCAGCTGTCAACTGTCATGTTAAAATATCAGTGTAGCCAACTTAGCTTTTGGGGTTTTTGATCAGAGACAAACAAACACACCATTAATTTTATGCTGGTCAGATTGGTCGGTTAAGCATGGAACATGCAAATATCGAAATATCTAAATGTTGGTAACATAACTTCCTGGATGAAAAAACTCTTCAAAGTGGATATCGTTTTCGACTGAGAGAAGGGTCAGATAGTAGAATTGGTGGAAGCTACAGGTGTCTAGCCATACAGGGGTTCCTGGTTTTGTTCGGCTGACGAATCCTGAATTTGTTGAGTGATCCTTTGTGGATATTTCATTCTACTCATCTCACTATCAACTCCAAAGACCTGGCTTTTGATAAATGCCTATCTTGGAACAATTTGGCGTTTGAAAACTTTGTACCACGCCGACATTTTTCAGAAGATAAAACCCTTCACGGAAGGTGAGTTTTTCAACTTTTCTTTTCATCGTTTCCATGCTAACGACTGTTTAGAGCAGCTATTTACTAAAAAACATTTATAGGGTTGTAGTTGTACCCGGAGGAATTTGACCCAGAGAATTGTCACGATTCCTTGCCTGGTTGGGTATCTCCCAAGATTTGGTTGAGCCCCACGTCTTCCTGTTGGATATTTATGGTATTATGGCTCCAGTATAGCTGATTTGCTGAAGTTTAGAATGGCTGGTATTGCTTGATGAACTGTTGAATTGCTGTCAAATGTGATGAGGCCTTCTTCATTGATAGTCTTCGTAGAATCTCTTCCTTCATCACTCCAGTCCTGGTTGGCCTAGGATCTAGTCCAAAAATCTTCACGTTGGTGTCACCAGAGGAACAGGTTTCACTTTCTAATTCTTTATATTGGATGAAATCCTACAATTTCAATTTTAATTATTTCTTATTATTCAATATTGATATTATCTCCGGTTGAAGTTTATATCTTTCAACGACTATATGTAAACCACCACATGCGCTGGGAAAATTGATTTCCTGATTAAATCTTACAATTTTAACCTAAGATTCAACAGATACCAAATATTGAATATTATTAGAATCAGTCTTACTTTTGAGAAACTGTTACTCTGACCAGTGAAGATTAATTCATATTAAATGTTTGTGTGTTTATTTATGGTTTATTTATTTGTTGATTAACACTTTTCAACATCGTATGGTAAAGTCTCTTATAGTTTTGGGTATAACATGTCTAATTGTCGTTATTCGGTTGCTCAACTATCCAAACAAGTAAGTACTCTTTGACATATACATATTAAAAGTTGCTGTGGCGCCCCCTCTTATTTTTGTGACCATTCTGTTACTGTTCAATGATATAATTAAGTATAACGAACCCATAGTGCCTACCGACGAAGAGCTGCCGTCTGCATTGCTCCTTTTTATTTAACTTTAAAAAAAAGAGGGTTGCATGAACGCGTCTTGGTCATTTCTTCAAACGTGACTGTTTCCTTTTCCTCAAACAATAACCTACTAGAAAAATAGCTGCAGTAGAAATTACACAACTGTCCATTTCGAATGCTCGGGGACTTTGTACATTGTACATTGTACACAAAATGGCGGAAAGTGATAGTCTGCCTGAAGAGCTCTGTGTAATAAATGAAGAAGATGTCAGTGAAAAACCATTTACATGTTGTAAAACAAAAGGCAGTAAGTCTCTAGTGTGTGTGAAATGTGGTAACGTGTTCCATTTGTCTTGTGCAATGAGAAACAAACTTCAGTGTGTCAAAATATGCGACACCCGAATTATCTGTTCAAGGTGCTACCTACGTGGAGAAATTACATGCCAGACAGAGGTTACCAAAATTGAAATGTTGTTACTAGAAAACAATATGCTGAAAATAATCATTCGTGAAATAGAAGATAAATACAATATTTTATTAGACAACAATAAACTTCTGAGACAAAATAACACTTTGCTGGAAGGAAAACTAAATGACCAAAGAAATGTGGAGAAAGGGAATGTGTCAACTCCAAAACCAGTGAGCAAAAAATTGTATAATGAAGCAGCAAGTAAACGACGTCCAGCTGTTTCTCACGTAAATAAAGGCAAACGAACAGAGTTGCCACCTATTTCTGTAAATAGTGGAAATAAAGTTATTCCCGGAAAATAGCAAAACACAAATAATTTAATAGAAGAACAAACAAACAAAATGAATGAACTGATTAATTTGCAAAACGATATCAAAGAATCTGAAGATGACTTCAAAACTATTACTTACAAAAAGAAATCCAGACCAAGACATATGAAAAAAAATTATGGAGACGATGTCACTGAAGAGGACTTTTGTGTTCAACGAAAAGTGTGGTTATATCTGTACCGTTTGAAACGACATGTCACTTGTGAACAAATTAAGTCTAACATCAAGAAAAAACCTTAATTTCGCAATGCAGATGTGGTAATAAAGGAACTTCCAACACAAGAATCACAAAACAAGTGTTTCATGTTCGGGATTGACTTTGACCAACGACATGGCCAAAATCAGTAACTTACAGACGGTTCGACTTCCAAAAGTATAACCAATATGATAATAGAGAAGAGGATTTTTGAAGACTATCTCTATGGAACCTACGATTCAAAACAGCATAAGTGATCCCAATATAGAGTCAAGTGAGACGCTGGATCTGGAACATGTTAATTTTATTTTTTACCTTAACTTCCAAAGTATCAGAAACAAACAAACTCTAATTGAAGTAGAAGTTGAGCATTACAAATATCCACCATTTATCGCTGCAACAGAAACCTGGCTAATAGAAAATGAAATAGGTAGACTTTCAATTGAAAATTATTATTTAGTGAGTAGTTTTTGTCGAAACACATATAGAGGAGGAGGCACTGCATTATGGGCAAAGTAAGGCTTTGAAGCAACTCCTATCTCTCTATATCATATTTGTATTGAAAAAGACTTTGAGGTCTGTGGTGTAAGCTTCAAAAACCACAAAATGTTTTCTATTTACAGATCACCCACCGGTAATTTCCAAAATTTCTTATTTAAACTTGAGATGCTTTTAAATGAAGTATTTTTAGTCAGTTCACAGATATGGTTGAACGGAGACTTCAACATTGACTTCAGTACCCCATATATACAAGCCTATAGTATTTCCAATATCACTGAACAGTTTGGACTAAGATCGATAGTTGATAATAACCTCACACTCGAGTACCAAAATTGATAATGTTTTCACAAATGTACAGGCGACCTCTTTAGTAGTAGACACACCTATCTCTGATCACAGACTTATTATTACTTCTGTTGAAAAATCACTGTTGAAACTCGCCCCAGCAGAAAAATCCTGTGCATGCAAAATAATATTTTCCAACAAAAATACGCGCTACATGGCAGAATTACTCGATGCCGAAAAGTGGGTCTCTGTTTATAATGCAAAATCCTGCGACGACAAGTATAACAACTTTATTAATATCCTAACATCTCACTTCAATGAAGCATTTCCCTTGAAACAACTTCAAAACAAAAGTAAAGCTAAAAGCGCCTGGTTCTCGGAAGAAATAAAAGTCTCTAGTTCATTGTTGAAATATCTCTTTGCTCTTTAAAAATACCACCCTGATTTTAAACATATATATATATAAACAAAGGCTTATTCAACAAAAAAATCTTATTGAAAACGTCAAAATGTTACATTTCAGTAATTTAATTCAACATTCAGAAAATAAAAACAGGGCTTCCTGGTCAATCGTCAATAGACTTAAAAATAAGGAAAATTCAATGCGACCTAATATGCAACTTTTGCATGGCAATGAGCTGATTATAGATCCTGGTAAAGTTGCTAATATATTCAACAACTTTTTTATATCAGCCCCCCAAAAAATAATTGATGCCATTCCACAAATTTTCCTCGAAGTTTCTGCAGATATGGCCAATAGAACCTTACAATCCATGGTGCTACTGCCATTCACAGAAATTGATATGATCCTCATCTTTGCAAAACTCAAAAACAAACCTTCTTCAGGACCTAACGACCTTGTGATGTAATCAAAGAATTATGCTTATTTCTATTATCACCTGTCACCCATATTGTGAACTATTCTTTCGAGACAGGCACAGTCCCTGCTCAACTCACAACATCGAAAGTTATACCTGTGAGAAAAAAAATGTAGAAATGAATTGGATAATTATAGGCCAATCTCTTCAACACCATCACTTTCCAAAATTTTTTAATATTGCATGTTAGAGAGGCTCAATCCTTTTATAGAGAAATTTGATCTAATACCAACCGAACAGCATGGATTCAGAAAAACACAGTCAACTACTACTGCTACCACTGAGTCTATAAACAACATTCTGGAAGAGCTTGACAAAAGAAAATGTCCTAAAAGACAGAAATCTTTGGGAGATCGTTTGCTAACGAACAGTCGTTACCGACCGATGATGAACCCTTTACTCCCATAAACACCTAACTACGTAGGCTTATTATGGCAAGAACCTGTCAGAAAACAACTACTGCCCTGGCTAAGACCACGACGGGTATTGAATTAAATCTAAAAGCTACTTGTGCAACGTTCCTCAAAACATCAGAGGACGCAATTGCAAGTGCCCTCTATGACCAACCAGCAGAATTATGTTTTGATTTGGACGGGGTGACCACCTGCAGACTAGTTTCGAGGTTGGCACAGATGGAGGCAAGTAGAAATCAATATTTATCAATATCTCAAAACGAGAGAGGTCTTATCAGTTCACACTATTCCAGTACATTACCTGTGAAAGTAGGAGTTACTCAAGGAAGTGTAGTAGCTCCAATTCTGTTCTCCCTGTATGTGGCAGACATTGTGAACTACCTATCAGAATTTAAAGTTATCTTGTTTGCAGATGATCTATCAATTTTGGTATCTAAAGAATCGCATGATTTGAATGAACAAGCTGGTATTGATTTGATGTCAAAAATTGCAAAGTGGTTTTCAAAAAAAAAGCTGTATTTAAATTCGGCGAAAACCGAATTTCTTATCTTTCATACAAGACAAAAACAAATTGAAAATATCAACCTGACCTTAAACAACACTAATGTGAATCGTAATACCACTGTTGAGTTTTAAGGGCTCACTATGAGTGATACACTAGACTGGGAAACCCACATAACTTCTGTAATAAAAAATATCAACAATGAAATATTTCAAATACGCTGTATGTTTAAAGTCCTGTCAACTCCAGTCCTGAAAAACTTCTATTTTGCAGAAATTCAGTCTAGACTGGCATATGGAATCATAGTTTGGGGACAATCACCTGCTGCCAAACGGCTCTTTATTACCCAGAAAAAGTGCATTCGTGCCATGTTTCGCAAACCTCAAACAGAATCTAGTAGACCGCTCCTTAGAAAGCTACAAGTTTTACCCCTAATTTCACTTTATATATTGGAAATTGTCTGTTACATTTACAAACGTAAAAACGCTTTAGTCTGTCGTAATGATATTCACAGTCATTTCACCAGGAATCAGCATTTGCTCAATACTCCCCTAAATAAATTGAATCTAGTGCAAAATGGACCTCTAAGCATCGGAATTCGAATTTTCAATAAAATTCCTCAAAAGATTAGAGATGAACCTACCTATTTCAAATTCAAGAAGTCGCTTAAAAAAGCACCAATGGAGGGTGTATTCTATACTTTGGAAGAATTTTTTAATATATAAATTATTTTTAGTGTTTTCTGTGTGAAATTGTTTTTATCATTTTATCATTCGATTCGATTCGATTCGATTCGATTCGATTCGAATCGATTCGATTCGATTCGATTCGATTCGAATCGATTCGATTCGATTCGATTCGATTCGATTCGATTCGATTCGATTCGATTCGATTCGATTCGATTCGATTCGATTCGATTCGATTCGATTCGATTCGATTCGATTCGATTCGATTCGATTCGATTCGATTCGATTCGAGGCTGCCCAAGCTCGCGAGCCACTACAACGAGGCTGCCGCGCGAGCCCATGCGCCCGGTGTGGACGCGGCTAATCAATTTGTACGATCGTGTAGACAGCTACGTAATGATGGTGGCATTCGTGGCCCATTCTGTACTCGCCCATCATGGCTGATGGTGTAGAGGCGCCGTCGAACAGTCAAACACACGGCGTGCCAAAAAACCGTTTCTATAGTAACGACACAGAAAGACCACTGGATGCTGTGAAATTGTACTGGAAGTATTGATAACATCAAAAATGGAAATGGAAAAAAGCAGTTATTTTGGACTAATTTTTTCAGAAAGGAAAAATTTTTGAATACGATTTTACTGAATATATTGAATGATATTTTCAAGACAACAGCGATAACTTATGGGGACAAAAAGCCACGTCAAGATGTATTGGAAGTTGCCACAAGTTTAACTTTCGGCTTTTACAATGGCAACGAAGCTGTCAGAGTGACAGGGTGGCTCGCGACTAACTCGAGTGAAGACGGGAGTGGGTTATACAAAATGAGTCGTAATGAGATGTACGAATGTGGGCGCAAGCTATATGAAGGTGCAGGCTCACCCTATAGATTATTTATACTGATTCCCATATAACAAGAATAGTATTGAAAATTTAAGTTTCCATACTCTAAATGATACACAGCTTACTGTTTGGAGAAGTATAATTATTAAACTCCAAAATTATAGTGAAATGACTGTACGGGTACGTTCTTACACAAAACTAAATAGGTATATAAATAACTGAATATCATCAATATCGACCATACAATTGGTCTACAGGTGCAGTTCAATGACCAAATATGTTTTCAAACATTAACCAACCTCTCAGGTGAGGTTATACAAGCACTAGAAAATAGACAAGGTTAAACGTACCCAATATTACACACAAAATATATCTACCGCTGTAGGGTAGGAGAAAAGAATATGTAGCGTTTACACATTAGCATTAGGTTAAAGACTATGAAAAAGGATATCAGTAGGATACTTAGTGCTATTATCTGGTACTTGGAGTACAACGTCAGGTCAACTAGACTGGTACCACCAAGCTGATGTTAACTGCAATGCTGCTTCTTCAATAGTCACGCTACCAGTACCTGAATGCCCTACTCAATGGCTATAGTAGGTGGAAGATGGTCACACGGAAGGCATACCATACATCTATGGGGTCATGAAACTTTCTCCAGAAAGGAAAGAAATATAGTGGTAGGGACAGAACTACAGTGCCCTATACGTAAACCGTGAAATGCAACAAGAACTTGACATTTTGTTCAACAACTCGGATGACCTGATAAATACGTCTGTCCAGAACAGGCTTAGGTGCTCCCACAGTGGAAGATGCTTTCGGTAGGCTCTTTCAGATGGCAGATGAAAATATCCTGGTCAAAGAGTTAACAGCGGCACATAGGTTCAAGTACCCAAAAGGCCTAACAAATCAGATCCTAAAATACATGAAGAATTGCCAAATGATATAAGAATACCATGTGCGAGACTTACCAGAAATAATTGGTTTACATAATTCCCCGAGAGGTAAGGTTTAGAAATGAGCATACAAAGCAATTCAATCGACTACACGAAAACTGAAACCGTTTGGCAGCTGCAAGATATAATCCCTTCACGGACGATTCAAATGGAAATAAAATTCTTACACCTTACTCCCCAATTAGGTGAAAAGTGACAAGCCCAGCACACTGGTGACAGACGACAGTCAAATCGAATTAATCTTCTTCTCTCAAACTTTAGGTCAAAATGTCAAATCCATGTGCATTGTTGCCAAGTACACTTCTCGAAGAGTATTACACTCTCAACTCATTATTCTTTTTTCCACTAGCTAGAAATATATTATGAAACCATATCCTCGAATGAAACACACCCAAGTAATACTGCATGGCATAACCCATTTCGCAACTTCAGTTATGAAACCAACAAAAGTCACTCCGTACTCCAGCTGAATGCAGAAGAAACCACAATCACAAGTCTATGGCGTACTCCGCTTAGTGCGCACACCCCAGAGGTGGAATTAAAAGTGTCAACAGAGTTCCAAAAGTAAACAACTAAAGCACGAATGACAATTAATAACCTTGGGATAACTTGCAATATGACGTTGCCAAAACATGCTCACTCAAATGTAAAGTAAATCAAAAAGAGCTTATAATTTCTCCACTTTGGTGGATGAAATTGAAAAACATCAGAAAATATTGGAAAACAAGAAAACCAACAATATTTCTTGCAATGAGTATGTATCATTATCTCCACATTATCATCATAACCATACAAACTATTTTTCCTTTTTCTATAGTTTTTTCTCCATAGAAATGTATTTGGATTTTCTTCATCAGATGAACTTGAACTTGAAAATTAAATTCCTTGATACAGGTTCATAACGTGGAATGTTATTGAAATTGGAAACTGACATAGCAAAATACTGACAGCCAGTTTCATAATCAGACTTTAACGGTCAAAGTCGACTATAAAAAATGTTGGTGTTTCATAATACTTTAAAGTGACTTTAAAGCCACTTTAAGTTAAAGCGACATTATCCAGACTTCAATTACTCAAAGTGCGAAATAATCTCAAACATTGACTCACAAGTCATCAATGTCTCAGTATCTTGTTATGTCAGTTTTCAATTTCAATAACATTCCACGATATGAACCTGTAGCAAATAATATAATCTTCAACTTCAAGTTCATCTGATGAAGAAAATCCAGAAATATATCTAAGGAGATGAAACTTTATAGAAAAAGAGAAATCAGATTCGAAGATTATGATGATAATGTGGAGATAATGATACCTTTTCAGTGCAAGAATATTGTTGGTTCTCTTGTTTTCCAATCTTTTCTGATTTTTTCCAATTTCATCCACGAAAAGAAGTCCTATGTGGAGAAATTATTACGTCTTTTTGATTTTTGTAAGATATTACAAAAAAGTTATTTCAATTTATCGTAGGTTTTTTCCATTTCCAAAAGAGTCATGTTTGACTCAATTTTCAATTGAAAATTTTTCTCTTTACAAAATAACAGTAATTACACCACTAAACACTAAAAAGTGAGTTAAAGCTCAAAGCTTACCTGAAATTTTCGGCTGTTTATCGAACACATATCGAAGTATGGAATGTACTTTGTAAAACTTTATTTTTAGTTGAAGTGGATTTTGAAGATCGATTATGGAACTGGCTCTTAGACATTGAGTCAATGTTTGAGAGGTTAGATCGCACTTTGAGTTAATTGAAGTCTGGATATCGTCCCTTTAACTTAAAATGGCTTTAAAGTCACTTTAAAATATAATGAAACACTGACATTTTTTAAAGACGACTTTTACTTTTGAAGTCTGATTATGAAACTGGCTGTTAGAAATCTCTTCTTTAAATTACCCTAAAATGTTCATTTGATGCTGTGAATAGAGGAGAATCATTTCAAATCAACTTGAGACTAAAACCTAATAAGAGTTAATAATTTTGCCGGCTACAGGTAACACACTGTTTATTTTCACACAGTACTTTCAGGTCTGTGTGGTTTAGGGTGTTCTGGACCAGAACAGAATCCGCTATTGCTTTTGTGTTTAAAAAAATATGATATGTGTTACTGGCAATAGCTTTCCATAAAAATTAAATATTTGGTTATTTTCCACTTCAACAATTAACAATTTTGGGTACTTCATGAGTGGAGAATATTTTCTTTAATCAACTGAACATTTCGGTCGAATAAGAATTGATATTCTGTCAGCTTCATGTGACACCCTATTCTTAGGTTCGGAGAATTCTGGTCTGGGTGTTTCAGAGTGTTCTGAACTATAATCCGCTCTTACATTTGTTGTGCTCAAATAAATCCTAGATGTGTTTTCCTCACATTTTCAGTTTTCATCTGGCAATATTTAGCCATGAAAAACAACTATTTGGTTATTTTCTGCAGCATCAATTGAACATTTTTGGGTAATTTTTGACTGAAGAAAAATTGTTTTAAACCAAAACTTCCAACAAATGAGAGTTAGAGATCAACCGAATGAAAATGTTATGAAAATATTAGTGTGAAGTTACCCACATATTCCTAGCCACAGTTTATGACGTGTGGACCGTCGAAGTTGGGATGGAGAATAATTTGTAAATGGTGTGGCCAGACTCACATTATCTCCAGACTGACATGAAACGAACATGATTGGTTTGCAAATCTTCTACAAAAATTATTTCACATCTGTAAACTTTCAAATCCAGAATGTAGATATGTATTCAAGTATTATTTATGAGATTGAAACATATGTATTATATTATAAAATGACAAATCACGTGGCTAACATACCACAAGTGATGATTATGACTGGACAAATACAATGGAAGCGTGGTTATGTACGAGCCCAAACTTCATGATGAGAGAATTGGACGAGGGATTGCACTAGGCAAGACTTGTTGTGCCAGTAAGGGTAATGAATGTCAATTATTACCCAGTGACTTTGAAGAAAGGAACTGTTTTGAGGCACTGCTCGTCAATTTCCTCCGTGATCAGGAGTGTACACGGTACTGTTAGTCGAGACAACAACCTGACAGCGGAATTGGAAAAATTGGTAACCATCTCTTCCAAGGGCATTGAACCAGCTCAACAGCCCAGATTGAGAGAATTAGTACCAAGACATTTTCGATACCTAACAAGGAAAAAAGGGTCGAACGAATGTAGTTCAGCACAAAATTGATACTGGGGATGTCCGACCGATCCGACAATCAGCTAGAAGACTTCCTCTTGCCAAGGAGGAAGAGGCTGATAAAATAGTCAGTGATATGGGGAAAGATGGAGTTATTGAACCATCCGACAGTCCATGGTCCTCTCCAGTCGTGCTGGTGAAGAAGAAAGATGGATCAACACGCTTTTGCGTAGACTATCGTTAACTGAACGTGACGAAGAAGGACATTTACCCTCTTTCGAGAATAGATGACACCTTGACACGTTGGCCGGCTCCCCGATTTTCTCGACCCTTCATCTGAATAGTGGATACTGGCAGGTAGAACTGGCTCCTGAAGATAGGGGAAAGACAGCCTTTACCATCGGCTCAGGACTGTGACATTTCACCGTTATGCCATTCGGGCATTGTAATGCAGATTCGGGGAGGGGAATCCAGCAAATATCGACACACTCCAAGGATGACATTTCGGGGCGAAATATCTCTAAGGAGGAGGCAATGTGGCTAAGTGGCGGGCGATGCCGGGCCTGAACGCTCATGTAGACCGCTCGTGAGCTCGATTTATTTCCGAGGCGTTTTGCTTCGAGAAGAATCTGGTCGAATAGGCGAACATTCCTAAGACTTTCTAGAAATATCAGGAGCATACCGAGAACGGTGAATATAAAAAGAACCACGCATCAGAGTTGGGAAAGTCACTGAAGCGGAAGTCCAGTGATTTTTATATAAATTAGAATATTGTGTTGACGTTATTCAGGCATTGTATTTCGTAAAATAAATTATTTTAGGATGAATTTGTTCAAATATAGTATAGTAGATTCAAATTAAAAAAGAATTGAAGACATTCATAAGAAGTAACTATGTAATGTTTGAGAAGATAATCGATAGGTATTCCAAATGACGTGAAACCACTCTAAATCATTGTTTCAAAGCATTGTTCACCATCTGTTCTCCCCATTTCTTTCTTTTTTTGTTCTGTCTCTCTGTCTTCGTCTTTAATTTCGTTTCTCCCTATTTCTATAATTATTACATGTTTACTGCTTTTTTGAGTTCATTTGGTTGTGGGCTTGCTTAGGTAGCGACAACCTCACAAAATCAATGAAATTATAATTGAATTATTGTACCTCAGCTGCTGAAAACGACCTGAAACTTACGTCTGAATAAATAATCACCTACCTACTCAAACTTTCCTACTCACTTAAACTACGGGCGAATAAGATTTGAAAAGTTTCCCAGATTGATTTGTATATTCTTATGATTCAAGAAATTCAGTTTTAAGTCCTTCTCAACTAGACTCCGCTGTTGATTTTGTGCTTAAGAGGCCATGAGCGTGATCAGTCTGTCGTTTCCTGAGCGCAGAATATCATCAAGAACAAATAAAGATGGTGGTAAAATACGTTTTCAAATGAACTCAACCAAGATATTTCTAAATTGAAAAATCTCAACTGGTTACGGAAAACAGTTAATTCCGAAATAATTGACGAAAGCTATAGGAAATCAAAAACAGAAATCAGTTAAAAACTCTGTAACGAAAAAAAAAGCATCACTCACAAAAAATCTTCAACTCAATGAATAAATCGAAAACCCTCTGGGATATGGTGAATAAAAAATGTAACAGAACTAAAAACCAGCATACCATCAATCTTGTCAAAAACAATAAAACGATTTCTAATCCAAAAGAAATTTCCAACATTTTTGGAGACTTCTTTGCAAATTCGGTTATGAACTCCCTTCATCTACCGCGAAACTCATGTACAAAAGTCGAAGTAAAACATTCACATTCAATGTTCTTCAATACTGTGACCCCGGAACAGATTTCGTCATAATTCGCAATTTGAAAAAAAATTATTCAACCGAAATAGATGGCATTCCTGCATTACTACTGAAAGAATGAGTAGATGAACTCAGCCCTTATATTTCTGACCTTATCAACCTCTTGGTGTCTTCAGGTCAATTTCCTGAAGACTTAAAAATGTCAAAAGCTCTGCCAGTTCTCAAAAAGGGGAACCCATTACTTATATAAATCTATAGATCAATTTGTCTCCTTAGCTGTTTTTTCAAGGTTATTGAAATTGCCGTATATAATCAACTGATGTACTACCTGAATCAAAATGAAATAATTACACCTTGTCAACACGGATTCCGTCAAAATTTATCAATAATTGAAACAGCATCGATAGATCTAATACAGCACATACACGAAAATATTGATCAAAATAAATTTGTTGTAGGTTTATTCTTCGAACTACCTAGGGCTTTCGATACTATCGACCACTACTTTCTGGGCATAAAATTGGAATCGATGGGTATACGGGGTTCCATAAAAGCATGAAGGTTGATTTCTAATGTCACTGGATGAACGATGAAAGTCAAAATTGATAACGACTACTCGGATGTAATCGCCCTTATGTTGGTTACACCTCAGGGGGGAATTCTAGGTCTCTTACTGTTCTTGCTATACATCAACGATCTACCCCAATCAATGCAAGAGTTCTGTAATAGAACATTTTACTGCCTGGTGCGAAATGCAAAACCTCAAATTCTCTTTCATTCGAATTCAACAACACCGAATTAGAAACAATATATTCTACCAAGTTCCTAGGAACTATAGTGGACTGTAATTTAGGTTTTAATCTGCAAGGTTGAGGCAATCTGCAAGAAACTAGGAAAACTATATTACGCATTCCGAACACTGAAAGAAAACTTGCATAGAGCACATATGGTAAACATTTACTACGCACTCATCTACTCAACGATAATCTCATATATTGCAGTATGGGCACGTGCCACTGACTTATTTAAAGTATCCGTAATACAAAAACGAGATTCATCCGCTTGATATTTGATCTCAGTTACAATGAGTCATGCAGAGAAACTTTTTCACGTAATAAAATGATGACATGCACTTGTATTTACCTATACAAATTACTGACGCACACCTTTCATAACCTTTCCAAATTCAAGAAAAACAAAGATGTTTACGATTACCCAACAAGGAAAAAAAATGATGAACATTTCCAGAAATCCAAGAAATGCACTTCAGATAGTCTCCCGCATACGCTGGATCTCTCTTCTTCAATATACTACCGCCACAAATGAAGAATATTTCATGCGAAAGAACAAAAGTGCGACAAAGGGCACTATCGCCAAAACAATTTGAATAGGGAAAGTAGTATGTGTGACACATCATTGAAAAGTCAATTTCATAAGGAATTCAGCCATGTCAAGTTTTGCCACCTAACTTTTTATTTTGGCATTCTCTAGCGGGAAAAATAACTGTTCCGTATTCCAAATCTGTCAAATCTGAGATCCAAAGTCCGCTGGCTATTTAACAAAGCCAAGCGGGACGGAGATTGGCAGGGATACACCGAAAGGCTGACAAAATATTATAAAGAAATGAGGAAAGCCAAGAGGAACAGCTTCAGGAGCTTTTGTGAGACAATCACATCAAGCCCCGCAGCAGCCAGATTGCACAAAACTATGGCGAGGGACAGAGAGCAAGAACCAATGTCCCTCAGAAGAACAAATGGCAGCTACACAGAGGATGAAGAGCAACGAGCTCTCCTCTTACTGGATACGCACTTTCCAGGTAGCTTACCATTTGAACCCGGAAGATCACTGGAAGAACCAGGTAGAGCCAGACGAGAAGACTGGGAGGTAGCAAAAACCATATGCACTCCCCAAAGAGTGAAATGGGCAATTGACTCCTTCCAACCATTCAAGTCACCCGGAATTGATGGTATATTTCCGGCCCCTTTACAAAAAGGGCAAACGGAACTAATGCCATTCATTATCAAAGCAGCCAGATTCAGTCTGGCGCTCGGGTACATACCGAGCGACTGGAGGAGAGCAGGGGTAACCTTCATTCCCAAAGTAAGAAAGAAGGACCCAACCCTCCGAAGTCATTCAGACCAATCTGTCTCTCATCCTTCTTACTGAAGACAGTGGAGAAGACGGTAGATAACTACATCAGAACCGAGATACTGGAGAGGGTGACATTGCACCCCGGGCAGCATGCATACAGGGCAGGCAGATCAACGGAAACCGCTCTGTACGTGCTTACCGAAAGCATCCAAAGATCTCTCGAGTATAAAGAAATGGCCATTTGCGCTTTCTCAGACATAGAGGGGGCATTCGACAACACCTCTCACGAAGCAATAAATAGGGCACTAACGAACAAGGGAGTAGACAGAACCACATCCAGATGGATGTGCCAAATGCTGGCTATAAGAACTGCTGAAACGAAAGTGGGCGATACCAGCTTTCGGATCAGCACAAACAGGGGATGCCCACAAGGAGGGGTACTATCACCTCTGATGTGGAGTCTCGTAGTAGACGAACTACTCGGAACACTTACCGGGAACGGAGTCACTTGCCTTGGATATGCTGACGACATAGTCATTATGGCCAAAGGCAAATTCGAAGGAACCCTCTGCGATCTAATAGAATGGGAGCTAGAGACTACCAGAAGATGGTGCCTCTCTGTGGAATTGAGAATTAACTCATCAAAAACCACAATTCACTAGAAGAACAAAGATTCAGCACCTAAGGACTGTTCGCCTCGATGGATCAGATTTAGGATGGCAGCAAGAGGTGAAGTATTTAGGACTAACCCTAGACTCACAACTACTCTGGAACAGACACGTAGAAAAGATCGCTAACAAGGAAAAATCATCACTGATGGTGTGCAGGAACATTGCAGGAAAAACATGGGGCTGTAACCCATCAATACTGCGATGGATGTACACCATGATAGTGAGACCTATGATCACCTACGGAGCAGTAGAGTGGCACGGTAGAACCAAACTCGCCACAACAAAAAAAATCCTTGAGAAAGTACAAAGACTAGCATGTCTTTGCATAACAGGAGCAATGAGGTCAACTCCAACAGCAGCAATAGAGGTCATTCTGGTCCTCACCCCTCTCCATCTCATGGTGAGGAGAACTGCTTGGTGACCAGACCTGAAGTTGGCCAAAGTCGGACTCAAAGGGACAGCACACAGTGTAAGGGGATCAACCCCCACCAGAAACAACTCACCACATATTGATGGAATGTTATGCTGTACACCACAAAAGATTAAATATACTGGGATCACACCAGCTGACTGTGGAAGAAATACCACAAATGGACCCCCTCAAAATCCTAAAATTCCTGAAGGAATTGAGGCTTGAGGGGCTGCTGTAAACGAGAACACCTTGCGATAGCAGAAGAAGATGGGGCACAATATATCTAACTAGGTCGCAGCGCATCAGTCACCATCCATACCTACCAATACCAATACCAAAAATTCCAAATTATAATACTGCATTTGGAAGCTATTTTAAAATAAATTCGGAATTTTTCTAAGAGAAAAAACAAACTGGTGGCTCCAAAATGATTTGCAATTATGGTCCGATTCGATTCAAAATTAATATGTGGTGGTTTTCAAGGTCGGAAATTATGATTTGTTTGTCAATGCAAAAAAACAAGATAGTGGCTCCAAGATGGCGGACGAAATTTGTAATTCTGGTCCGATTCGAATCAAAATTAGTATGTAAAGGTTTTCAGGGATTTTCAGGCGCGGTAAAATTCTGATTCTGTTACGCACAGAATAACCTACGTCACATATCTAAGTAAAATATTATCTTCTAATTTGTATAAAACCTTTTTTTCATAAATTCAATTAATTCACTGTAGTCATACTGGAAACTTGTAAAACCTTCATATGCCAATTTTGAATCGAATCGAACCACAATTACTAATTTCGTCCGTTATCTTGGTTTTTTGCATTGACAAAAATATCATAAGA
Source organism: Chrysolina oricalcia (assembly GCA_944452925.2). Lineage (NCBI taxonomy): Eukaryota > Metazoa > Arthropoda > Insecta > Coleoptera > Chrysomelidae > Chrysolina > Chrysolina oricalcia. The sequence goes on from OX101824.2 coordinate 43,364,160, forward strand.
TTTCACCCTGAAAATCCCCACATATCAATTTTGATTCGAATCGGACCAGAATTACAAATTTCGTCCACCGAATTTATGTCAAAATAGCTTGCAAATGCAGTATTATAATTCGAAATACGGAACAGTTATATTTCCCGCAAGAGGGTGCCAAAATAAATAGTTATGTGGTAAAAATTGACATGGCTGAATTCCTTATAAAATTACCTTTTTCTACTCCTATGTTAGTAAACATTGTTTTACAAACAGTTCACTCTATAAGTAAATCCATTCTTACGCACAACTGTGCGTAAAGAATAAAAACGCACAACTGTGCGTCATGATATGATGGCTAGTATAATAGGTAACAATCAAGTTGCCTCTTGAACCACTCAAATCGTGACATTTATCTGTCTTGCGTTTTAAATATTTGACAGTGACATTGTCACTTTTTGAGATTTGAAGTTCAAATCGATACTTCATAAATTATAATCCGATCTTTAATTTTATATCTACAAATATGAGCAACTCCGATAATGAAATGAGCGCAACGCCACCGGAAATTGTTCTTCAGGCTGCTTCTGCTATGGAGAATATTCTGCCGCAAAAATCAAAGGATAGATATGAAAAAGCCTATCAAAAATTTATGGAATGGAGTATGGATAACCACGTGAGTACGTACTCCGAAAATGTATTGCTCGCCTATTTTAATATATTGACCAAAACATTTAAACCCTCCTCGCTCTGTTCATCATTTCTATGCTATATAGTACAAAATTGTATTTTCTTAGATTTAATTTGTTGTTGTTGGAAATTAAACCATAAACTGCGTTAGTTACCTTCATTTTTTTATTACTTAAAGCTTAATCAAACGCACCATCCAGTATATAAGAGTCGTAGAAAAAGTATAGTACGTATTACGTGTTGTAAAGCAATTACGCACTCATGTAATTACCGCACTCACCGCTACGCGGCTCGTGCGCAATTTTTCCATTCGTGCGTAATATGCTTTTTACAACACTTGATACGTAATATACTATTTCAATGATGTGTCACACTTACTACTTTCCCTATTCAAATTGTTTGGTTGATAGTGCCCAAGGGATAGGGGGGAGAAGTATGACAGTTGAGGTTATGATATGATTGCATTAAAAATCGACGTGTTTTTGCATTCTTTCATTCATTTATTTATTAACTACATGCCAATTACAATGTAATGGATAAGTGTCGTCAATAGCTTCACATGACAGTGAATATTGAATAATTTAAGAAACAAAACACAAGATTAAAAACATTTTAAAAAATGGTGAACATACCACAAATGAAATATAAAATTTATAGAGATTTACAGTAAGTAATAAATTCGCCGAGGTTATAAAAGCAGTTCGCTATTAAACAAGTCTTAAGTTTATGTTTGAAGTGTCTGGTAGACTGAATGGATTTGATGTCCGTTGGTAGCATATTGTATAGTTGAATACCGGCTCCTTCCGGGGATTTCTTAAAGTAACTATGGTTGTGTTTTCTACTATATATTTTATTGTTATTTCTTGTCGAGTATGAATGCACGTCACAATGTTTGGTATAGTTTGCAATATTTTGACGAATATACAGTATTATTTTGAAGATATATATACCGATTAAAGTAAGAATTTTTTTGGATTTGAAGGTTTCTCTACAAGATGTCCCGTAATCTAGATCAAACATAATTCGAAGAATTTTTTTCTGTATAACAAATACACGGTCTGTCTGAGGGGCTTGACCCCACGATATTATATTATATGACATTATTGAATGAACGGCTGCAAAGTAGTAATATTTAAGAGAAATTTCATTTAGATTTTTTTTCAAAGTCAGAATTGCAAAAAAGCATTTGTTCAGTCTGGAGCAGATATAGTTGATATGATTATTCCAGCTCATGTCGCTATCCACCTTTGTGCCTAAAAATTTTGTTTTCTTATCAATAGCTAATTCTACGTTGTTCATTGTGAGATTCATTAACTCCTTTCCTTGATGAGGACCTGTAAATTGCATGCAAAAAGTTTTTTCTAAATTGATTATGAGATGATTTCTATTGCACCAAGTAGACAATTGCTCTAAAACCACATTTGTTTTCATATTTAATTCGTCTGAGGTTTTTGCCGACACAACGACGGTTGTATCATCAGCATACATGAACAATCTTCCCTCCGATATGTGAGAAGGAAGGTCATTCATGTACAAAAGGAACAGCAGTGGCCCCAGAATGCTCCCTTGTGGAGTTCCAAGATCAACATCAAATCTTTCAGAATAAGTCTTCTCAACATTTACAATGAATTGCCTATTTTTTGTGTAGGATAAAATCCATTCGTTTATAGGACCTCTTATTCCTAAGTGATCAAGTTTTGTTGACAAAAATTCAGGATCAAGCGTATCGAAAGCACGAGACAAATCAATAAAAATGCCAATCACCAGCTCCCCAATGTCTAACTTGTCGTAGATTACTTGAACTAGCTCATTTGATGCACTTTCAGTAGAGTATCCAACCCGAAAACCATGTTGGCAGGGGGTTATTATTTTGTATTCGTCAAGATATTTCATTAGGACAGTATATACCGCTTTTTCAATAATTTTTGAAAACGGGCTCAAAATGGAAATGGCCCTGTAGTTCTCAACTTGCTGGGAATCGCCTTTTTTGAAAATAGGTACTGTTTTTGAAACTTTAATTTTTTCTGGAAACTTTCCTGACAGAACCGAGTGATTTATAATTCTTGTCATGAAGGGAGTTATCTCATTCACACAACTTTTAACAAGCTTTATTGGAATCTCGTCTAAACCACAGGAAGTTTTATTTTTCATACCTAGTATAATATTTTTCACTTCATACTCATCAAGAGCAGTAAAAAACATTGAATTTTTCTGTTTGCAGAGAGTTGTAGTACACCCTTCACCTACGGCAGAGGGGCTGATGGCCTCGACCAATTTCACAACAGATGTTGCAAAAAAATTACCAAATTGATTTGCAATGGAAACGTTGTCACTTACAGTAATGTCATTTAATTTTAGGGTAATTTTAGACTTTGAGTATTTTTCTTTATTTAGTTTCATGTTTACCAATTCCCAAATTTTTTTATTTTTGTTTTCTGCCTCATTGATCAAATTACTGTAGAAATTTTTTTTTGTTGTTCGATATTTTTTGAGAGCTGTTTTTTCCTTTCTCTATATGTGATGTTCATATTTTGATTGCTAGAAATTTTCCTTAGGCGATTAAGCTCCTGCAAGTGAGTGGATTCTTGAATTAATTCAAGAGGAAGAGGGACCTGAAAGTTCTGCTTTTGTTGCTTGTGTGGTTTATGTTTCTTGGGATGTGTTACTTCAAAACACCATAAAAAAGTTTCATAGAATGATTCAAAGACCATGTCAATGTTTTTATTACTGACATCATCAGTACTGTTTGGTTGGTTTTTTAAGAAAAGTTCTTTGAATTCCCTAATTGAATTGTTATTCACACTTCTGTAATATATTGCTTCGAGTTGCGGTTTATAACTTATGTCCGTAGATGATTTATGAGTCCATTCTATCATTTGTGCGTTATGATCTGAAATTGGGGCATCAATTATTTTGAAATGGTAGTTACTTAAATTAGTCGCAACATAGTCAATGGCTGATGAACTCGTGACACCATTTGCATTCGTCATTACCCTTGTGGGTTGATCAACTAGGGAAACGAGCTGGAATGAATCAAATAGATCTTGCAGTTTTTTGGATAGTAGATTATTTGATAACTTATCAATATTCAAGTCTCCACATATAAGAGTAAAGGAGAACTTACTCACCGAATACTCTAAAATCCTTTCGAGATTTTCGAAGAACTCATAGTAATCTCCGGAAGGAGGTCGATATACCACTATTATACAAACATTTTTGTCATATGCAATGGCTGCAGCTTCAATGCAATTTGCTGCCGACATATTACGAATATGCTTGACTTCGGAACATTTATCAGTTATTTCACATTTTGCAAATAGAACTGATCCACCATAAGTAACACTTTCACTTCTACCAGTGTAAGTTCTACAAAAATAGGAAATGCACCTATAACCTGCCAAATTTAATAATTTCAGTCTCTCTTCACTTAACCAGTGTTCTGTCAAAGCTAAAAAATAAATATTAAAGTTCCGTAGGAACAGCTCAAATAAGTCCAATTTATTTGCGAGGCATTGGATGTTCAGGTGAAGGAGGTTTAGATTTAGAGATCCGCCTGCTTCATCTGATTCTCCACTTCCGCTTGTCCTTCCACATGAAAATTTTGTTTGCGAGGAAACTTGAACCGTTTTACTGCGGCTCCCATCGGCCAAATGTTGGGGTCATAGACATCTTTTACATAACTTATAGGAAACGATAGTTTGAAAGACACCGAATAGTCGCCACGGTGCCATTCTTCGCAGTCGAATTGTATTTGAGGTGCGGTTTTTTTGAGAATTGAGAGCAATTCACCGCTGGTCATTTCATTCTTAAATCTGAACGCATGCAAATACCCTTTTTTTTCATTTGTATGGTTTTTTAGATTGTCATTCATTCCAATGATGGGTTTGTATCTGTTGGTGTTTTTTGTAGGATTCCAGTTAGACTGTTTTTTGTGAGTGTCCAAGTTTTTGCTGTTCGTCTGACTAACAGCAACTGGGTCGCATCGAGTCTTGTTATTGTTTTTTGCTATAGCAGAATAAAGATTTCGCTGTGGTTTATTCGCATTATTAGAGATTTCTTCAGACGACGGCACCGTATGGTTACTAGAAAGTTTGTTGATTGGCACCTCCTCGTAAGATGGCGCTGACTGTTCCTCAGTAGGAGTATGGAAAGATTTATTGTTGATTTGTTTCAACAAAAAGATAAGTTCTTCTTGTTCCTGGACTCTCTTTTCTAAGTGATACGAGAGTTTTCTAATAACATTCATCTCACCAATTAAAGACTCATGGCGAACTCTGAGATCTTCCAATTCATGTTGATTCTTTGAGGTTAGGGTTTCCTGGGTGTCACGAAAACACTTATCATTATTCGCATTTTGGCGCAGTTTATTCACAAAACTGATTATTAATTCACTAGATACACTATTTGGTATTCTATTTTTCACGATTATGTCAATTAATATGTCTTTTTTCAATTTATTTAATTCGAGCACTAATTGATCAGCTTCTGCTGAATCCGCCATCTTGCAATTCTATTCAAACACACGCGTTTTGAAGATATTGCTTCGTTTTCGGTGCCTGTATATACAGGGTGTTCCTTAAAGAAATGCTAATGTTTGTGGGGGTGATTATTTGACTTATTTTAAGGAAAAAACTTTCTATAAACGTATGTACTAAAAATCCTAACTTTTGAGATACAGGGTGATGAAGTTTTGAAAAAAAACAGTTTTTTAATAATAACTAGGATAATATTGTACGCATCTTCATAAAATTTGGTACATGTTTTCTGTGCATCAGGATGCATTTTGTGATGTACAAAATTTTTCGTTTTCTCTGCCAGTGGTGTCCGCGCGGGTTTTGCATTGAATATTTTTGAAGAAAAAATACTGCTTTTCTCCAAAATAAAAAAATATTTTTGAAATTCCTATCCTTTTTTGAGAAAATTTTATCTCTTTGGTTTTCTTTGTCCGGCGCATGGTTTTCGCATAAAAAAATTTAATTCGTTTTACTTCAGGATCAATTCCTCGAAAATCTTATGTGTTGTGGAAATGATTGTGCATCGACTTAAAGCAAATGAAGGGATCAGATTTGTTTCAAAATGAATGAGGATCCAAAAAATATGGATTTCAGCTAGTACAAAAACGAATTTTATTTTATTTTATGAAAGTAAGTTTAAATGAACGGATCAAAACATTAATTATTGACAATACTAACACTGATTATAAAAATTGTTAGAAATAGCCCCCTTCACTTAATAGGCATGCTTTCGCCCGTCTACGCATGGAATTACGCACACGTTCAAATATTCCTGGCCTATTTGGAATAGTTTCACACGAAGCAACTATTCGCTCTCTTAAATCATCCAAAGTATTAACGGGAGTTTTATAAACTAGAGTTTTAACGTGCCCCCATAAAAAGAAATCTAAACTGTTGAGATCAGGGGATCTTGCTGGCCATTGCTTAGGTCCTCCGCGACCTATCCAACGATTATGATAAACTGTACTTGAATGGTTTCGGACAATTAAACTGAAATCAGCAGGGGCTCCATCGTGCATGTACCATATTCGATTCCTTAACGCAATTGGCACATCTTCAATCAACTCATTTAGTTCTTCTTCAAGAAAGTGTAAATAAGACCGACCATCAAGGCGTGTAGAAAAAATGGGCCTATTAGATAATGACCAATAATTCCTGCCCATATATTAACCGAAAATTGGTGTTGAAAATGGGTTTCGGTTATGGTATGAGGGTTTTCTTCCGCCCACATATGATTGTTATGGAAATTTTGAATAGCATTCCTAGAAAAATGTGCTTCGTCTGTGTACAAAATTTGTGACTATATAGTACGGATATAGTGCAATACTCTGAAGATACCACTGACAGAAGTTCACACGCTGTGGAAAATCTCTAGGGAGTATAATATGGTATGGGTATAACAAAAAATCAAGCAAAATACACCAAACAATTTGATGACAAATATTCAGAGTTCTAGCTATCTTCCTCGTTCTCGTCTCAGGATGTTCTTCGATTTCTTGCAGAACCGCGTCCTCAATTTCAAGAGTTCTGACGCTTAGAGGTCTACCTTCCGAAGTACCTTTCTTGAAACTACCAGTTTCCCTAAGTCGGCGATGAATATCTGAAAAGATACTGCTATCTGGTATGGCACGATTAGGACATCTTTCCTGATAAATGCGTCTGGCTTCTGTTGCATTACCATTATTAAATAAAATTATACAATATGCCGATGATACCAATATTCTTATGGCCAATAATAATATAGAACAACTAATCAGCAATAGTAACAGGGCATCTCAGGAGTTTGACGAGTATTGTAAGGAAAATGGGCTAGCATTAAATACAACAAAAACACATTTCATGAGTTTTCTCCCTAGAAATGTTTCACCTGACCATGACTTACACTTACACATAGACAATAAATCCACCGAAAGTGTGGAAGCTATAAAATTTTTAGGGGTAACAGTAGATTCCAAACTTACATGGGAAGCTCACATAAATACAGTAACAAAAAAACTAAGTACTCACTGTTATATGCTGAGAAACTTGAGGGAAATAGTTTCATTTCATGTATTTAAGCTTCTCTATTATGGATTAGTACAGTCAACCCTTCAATATGGCTTAATATTCTGGGGTGCATCAACCTACTTCGATAGAGCCTTCATAGCTCAGAAAAAAATTCTAAGGGCCATGTTTAATATGCCACCATCGACATCGTGTAAGCCACTTTATAAAAAAGCAGATACTAACGTTACCTAGTCTTTTTATCCTTAAATTGATTTTATATACACAACAGAATAAGCATTGTCTTGACAAGAACGAAGACATACATTCTTATAATACAAGATAAAAAACAAATATTCATCAGCTATTTTCACGCCTGGAAATAGGTCAGCACTCACCTAAGCACATTAGAACCAAGTGCCTCAACAAGTTCAGTAACATAATGAAGCTAGACGGGAATATACAACCCAACACCACAAATAGTTTTAGTAAGAAGTTCCAGTTATTCTTAGAAGACCATACATTCTACAGTGTCGAAGAATTCCTCAATTTCTAAATATTGTGCTAGTCCAATATATGTCTCGTGCATACTTTAAATCTATCTATATTTTATATAATTTTACTCAGCAGACGAATTTCGCAATTTTAATATTGTGCTCGTCCAATATGTGTCTAATAAAATATATTTATATATTTATATCATCAATGTTTTTTTTTATGCATTTTCTTTGTAATTGACTAGTCGGATAGGTTTGTATATTGTATATTTTATTATGTGTAATGTATAAGTCTCATGGATGAATAAAGTTCTTTCTTTCTTTCTTCTTTCAGCGAGGCCATATACGTAATGCATTGCCGCCATTTCTGCATTCGTGTGATTCACCATATTTACCGATATTCAGAAAAACAGCGGACAACCAAAATAACTTCAATAACACACTTGAAAATCAAGTGAATAATAGTGCGCTAACTGATGGTAGATCGTTGTTTTTCTTTCATCGTATCCATAGTACATTTCAATAGTGAAAAACCAGGTAAGAAATACAATAGAAACAAATGCAGGTATTCGCTATGATCTTCAGATTCCGAAAAATTTCAAAATCATCACAATAGCCATATTTCATAACGAGACAAAATGAATGACTGGGAAATTTTATACGTGAATTAGGTCACCTAAATAAAAAAATTCTAGAATGAAAAAATGTTTCTGAATTATAACTATGTTCGAGAAAATTTATAATCTAAACGCTCAATTTTCGATTCTAATATATAATATGTTTATATGCGTTTTTTTCTATACAATGTATTATTAAAAACGAAGAATAACTTATACCATTAGAAAGTTCAGATTTCCTACTTGAGAGTAAATTAGACTTTTCCTACAAGGAGGTTTTTTCAATTTTCCATTTTGTTCATCCCAGCCCAAAATATTCTATGATTTTGAAAATAAAAGTACTTTTCGATTTTTTTTTTACTTCAGAATATCTATTGACTACTAAATTTTTTCTTATAATAACCAATATACTCTAAACTGATCATTAATAAAAAATCAGCGAGATTAGTAATTACTTGTGCGTTCACTGTAAAATTTACTCCACCAACTGGTATAACTGGTCAATAATACAAAAATTGTTAACAAAAGTCGCCATTTCCATTAGCCGGTAACAAACCTTGCCATTTTCAACAAAGAATATTGAAAAATTGGCAGAATCAATAAGTCTCTTTTAATAAAATCTATATGGGGTAGTTTGTATATGTATAGAGATCCCATCAAATTTTACCAGATCGCAATAAATCGAATTACCTACTGTTGACAGTTTTTATTGGTTTACCAAATTATACCTCTCAGCTGTGAAAAGCATCGTGAGGTACTGCTGCAGAAGTAGGTACATAGAATCAAACGTCCTCTACAAGCCTGTCTTTGTTTGAGATCGATACGACGAACCGTTCTTGAGTTACTCTTTTTAACAAAAAAACCGTCCCGAATATGAACGCTCTCATGGCCTCTTAAAAATATCGTCAGCTAGTTTTCTTACTTCTCTACCCTTTAACTGACAATAGCTTGCCATGAAAAAGAAATGCGACAGCATTAATTATACATTTTTAGGTAATTTGCGAAGATAGAAAAAAATTTGACTTCAACCAAACATTATTGATGAATAAGAACTGATAATTGATACTGTAGCTAAATTCAAATGACACCTTGTATGAATGATGGTTTTTCGGGTTTTTAGGCCGACGTTTATTTAGAGAAAATCTCGATGTTTCGCCAACACGAGTAGTTGGCATTTTCAGGAGAAATGTAACCCTTCTTCAGTTATGTTGAAGTTGTTGGGATTGTTTTTTGATTTCGATTGCTTCTCGGAAGAGTCTTGGATAATATGCATGTGTTGTGGCAATTACTTGGGTTTCTTCGAACTTCACTCTGTGATTGTAATTTTTAAGTGCATGTTCTGCGACAGCGGATTTTTCTGAGTGTCCTAACCGGCAATTGGCCTTATGTTCCTTCATTCTGGTATTTGTGGAATACTTCGTGATGCACTAAGCTCATCTGGAGTGTGCCGCATTCCATGCACCTGTGGCAACGTTTATATCGGAACCACGAACCGTTCCACTAATACCAGAATGAAGGAACACAAGGCCAATTGCCGGTTAGGACACTCAGAAAAATCCGCTGTCGCAGAACATGAATTTAACAATAAAGATCACAGAGTGAAGTTTGAAGAAACCCAAGTAATTGCCACTACGCATGCATATTATCCAAGACTCTTCCAAGAAGCAATAGAAATCAAAAAACAATCCCAACAACTTCAATAGAACTGAAGAAGGGTTACAATTGAACAAAGCATAACTACCTGTTCTCAAGAAAATGGTAATAATACCATTAACGGGTAATTAATGAATCCGAGGGGGTACCCGACGCAGGGACGATGGCACCGGACGCAGGTACGAGTACGTCGACCCATAAATACTGGCTGAGACAACGCATACCAAAGAAGTAGTGTTCAGTGATCGAAGCTGTAAACATTTCTCTTGAAAGTGCCAACTACTCGTGTTGGCGAAACGTCGAGATTTTCTCTAAATAAACGTCGGCCTAAAAACCCGAAAAACCATCATTCATTCAACGATGGACGCGAAAGCCTTTCACACCTTGTATATTTCAACTATTCCATCACTGAGATCTGCCGATTTTAGGGTGTTCTGAACCATATTGTGATAGTTTCGAAATAAAAAATTCTCTAGTATGTTTTTGTCAAATTTTCATTTTTCAATTGAACCTGGAAAATTGATTTACGAATATTTCATCAACCTAAAGGTAGATATGTCTTAGTATTGTCGGGAATATCAAGCAATGCCCTTTGAAATATTTTATTGCACTGATCTATTGGTTCTTGTTATCAATTGATTCGGTCATGACTGCAGGTCATTATCAATTGCGAGTTTGATGACTAGCGAATTGTATGACCGTGACTGTGCATACCACATAAAAACAAAACATTTCTATCTATATATAAATATAAGGTGATTGGAATCAGGACACAGTTAGTAATAGACTCCGATAGAGGAGAGAGCCCTAGCGCTCAATTAGCCTCACAGGCTAGGTCCTTTTGGCCTTAGCTGTAAGTGATGGTTTTAGGTAAGAGTTTTATTAGTCCCATATTATATTATTGAATGTCCCTTATTTTATAATATGTATATAACTTTCCCCAGTATCCCTTTTGTTGTATAATAAATGTTTATATTCCTTTGCTACCCCTTGAGTTTCAACAGCTACCATCTGTAGCTAAACCCTAAGTCGCATTTAGTATAAGGGAAACAACCCCTTATACGACTCAGGATGCTACCCTAGTAGCCCTAGTCGCGAAATATGGTGGAGACGCAGTGCTCGTCCCGGGGGGGGTGGATTCGTCATAATCAACACCACCCCCATAATTACTTCACCCATTGTCCAGGACTATGGTGGAGGCGTCTTGCTCGACCTGGCGGGTTTGTTCTTCATAATTAACCCCACCCTGTCCCTTATTACCCCAGCCATAGTCTAAGTACTATGTTGGATGGGCCTTGCTCGTCTTGGAGGTTGATTCGTCTTGATTAACTCTATTCAGAATTGTGTACAAAATGTTTCACGGTATCTTCCCCTCAACCAGGAAAATATAAATGTGAATACAGAAATTGAAGTTTTCAGAGTCACTCGTATTTTTTTTGGTCCATATAGAGCAAGGGTTTATTTTTTCTTCGTATTGTGTAGTATTTCTAATATAGAAGTTTCATAAATATTTGGACAAATATTCAAAATGAATTTGAGTATTTAGGCCTAATTTTAGTAATTTGTTTTAGTATATTATAAAAATGAGAAATTTTTTGCAAGTTTTATGAATTTTCCCCAGGAATTTCATAACGAACTGAGAAAAAGGTATACAATTCCGAAAAAATCAAAATGATTTTATCTGAGTTTGTCCCGACTCAGGTATACTGTGGATGTTCGGTTAATTCGTGTATCATATATAATTTTTAATAGAAGGTTTTCAATATTTTTAATAATTTTTACTAGGATTTTCATACAGAATTCAGAGTTGTCTTGTACCAAACCTTGAACAAATATCCAGGAAAAGGATATAAATGAACATTGTTCATCTTCGGTACAAAGGGAAATTATTATTTGGTTGTTTTTAATAGATAATGATTTTTTTATATAGCAGGAACCGTCAACGACAGCAAGAAGGAAAGAAGAAAAACACTACGGCTATGAAAAGTATTGCAAGTATGACAAAATAAGAGAATATAACTGAAAGAATGCAAAAAAGTGAGATGATTGTTTAAATAAAAAGGAGAAAATAATGTTGATTATTTGAATGAATGTGAGAAAATGAATGTCAAATGTAACTTCATGAGAAAAAGGTGTCACTGTGTAATAATGCGAGTTCTATTGAGAAAACTGTGGAGAAAAATGTAGATGAATGCCTGAATGAAAGGGCATGTTGAGAAATGTTGAGTAAGAGGGAAATATGGAAGCTGCATATTTGCCTGGAAATTTTTGTATCTTGAAAGTGTTGAGGATGAGGAGTTTGCCTCAATTGTTGTGCATAATGATAGAAGTGACCGTTGTGGTATGAAATGGTTAAAGGTATCATTGAAACACAATGCGAAGAATTTTTTCTAAGAATGGTGTCTCATTTTTGAATAATATTTTGAATATTTTTGTAAATGACATATTGTGTAGTTTTTTATTTTGATTTTTTGAAAAATATATTCTGCTTTGCATGCTTTTGGAATTCTGCTCATGACGTCTTCGAAATATCTGGAGCAATTGATGTATGATCGACTTTTTTTTGGAATATCGTGTTATGAGAATATTTATTGGGTAATAGGTTACCTAGGTCCATAAAGAAATAATAGAAGAATTGAATGATAGCCGGAAGAGGCTGTTGTGAAGGAGTTTGCAGGAGAGACGTGGGAGAAAATCCTCAAAGTGGAATTGAGCGTCTATCTGCTCTTGAAGTGTTGCCAAGAGTTTTGAGATTTTTTGGTAAATGGTATTTGTGATATACATGCTCTTGATGGGTTTCCGAAAAAATCATTGGTGAATGATGTTGGTTTTTCTCGATGTGTTGCCGAGAAAATAAGTAAATTGCGATAATGTGAGATGTCGATGTACGAGAGAAACAGTTGCACGGAGAAACGTTTTTGTATGAATGAGCCATGAGAAATTGTAAAGAGTGTGAATACGAAATTTAAAGTATGTACTTGAACTGCAAAACAGAATACTGAAGAGATGAAAATTATTTAGAAAAAACATGTGAAAAGATTGTGCAATATTTTAAAGTAATTTTTTGACCCTTAAAATTTAAAAAAAAACAATTTACTCATTCGATAATATGAAACTCTTACAGAAAAAAATAAGCCATGAATCGTTAGTGTAGCATCAATCTCCGAGCAAGAGTAGCCATATTGAGTGAACATCTTTTTTGAGAAAACTTCATATATTTTAAAAAATAATCAATATCTATCAGTTTTCAAAGAAAGACTTTTTTGGCTCGTCATAGGCTACACATGACGGTGAGTAACAAGTTTGAATATCTCACAGTTAACGACTTATAGAAAACCCGATTTATCACGGGTTTTCCGATATAACTCGAAAAGTATGAATGATATCGAAAAATAATAGGTCAGTCAATTGATAGATCTTTTCAATACCTATAATTTCTTAATTTGATTTTTTTCGATCGGAGCTGTAGTTTTTTAGTCATCAACAAAAAATTGCTTTTCGCGACTGTGCCAATTTTTTAGGTTATGTTCAGTAATCACGATCGAGTCGCATGAAATAGAAACTCATGCTGAATTTCAATTTCCTATACGCTTATATTTTTTATTTTCGAATATTAATTTTTGCACGCACTTTTTCCAATTGCTTGGACTATTTACAGATTACTTGTGGAATCAGATCTGGGGGTATCAGAGTTTTTTTGTGTTTGTGTTTTGCGACTTGTTTCCAGCTTGGCGAATCTATCTGTGCCTATGTTTTCTTTGATTTTTCACTTTTCGATTGGTCCTCTAGCTGTGGAAAATAGCTATTCGAATGTTTGATCGAGAAGGTAGATATTTCTGAGCACTATGACATCAAGAATATAAAAAAATTATTAATTTCATTCTCTATAAGAAACATAAGAGTGCGACTGAATTGGAGTAGTTCCGAGATAAAAGTGAAGCACTCCTCCACTAATGATGACAGATTTATTTCACCTACTGAAATATTTTTTGTCTCCAGATTAAAGAACTATGGGAGAATCTGTGCCTCCATTCTTAGTAGATAGCGGATCGTAGGAATATTTTACACAACTGTATGAATTTGGATTTTCATACTCACTATCCTCATAATAGGCTGGCAATAACCTGTTGTATTGAGTATTTGGCATTCCCCATACTGGATTTCTCATATTGTTACACGATCCATCGAATGACCTATATTTGGTTTCTGGGCAGCGATCTGGTGGTTTTCCACATCCAACGGCACTTACGTCTCCTCTGTCAGATGGCTTTTGAAGAGAGTTGACCGCACAATTGCCGTTTGAAATCTTGGACTGACTGCCACTAAAAAGCAAAATGAAATGTTGATGGATGAAATGTACACCGACATGGTCCGAAAGAGATGAATTTATTTCAATAAATTATGCGTATGTTATTAGGACTATCAGATATTTTAGAGACAAGAGATATCATTGAAAATGAAACTGTTATTTTCTTCGTTGGTAGTTCATCTCTTTCTATTTTTTGTTGAACTATTCGTACTTTCAAAGCTGATAGTGTGCTAGTTTAGAAAAGAAGCACAGATAAGTTCTACAACAATATTGATGTGCATCTCTTTATATTTTCTGATGAACTATTCAGAGTTTCAGAGTGTAATTCAAGAAATGAGGCGCAGGCTAGTTTTATAACGATTTTGTCATCGTGTATCATTTTTATTGGCCATTATTATGTATTCCTTTTTCTACAATTGACACAAAACCTTCAAAAAAGCCAAACCAAATTAGCTACTGGAGCTTTGACAGAAGCAAAAAGAACATGTTGTCTGATCAACAAGTTGAAAAACGTGAAAAATAGAGATGAAGCCCATAAAGATATGAGCGACAGCTATTCGAAATAATATTAGAAAAATAGAGGTTATCTTGTACGATGGAAAATAGCGACCAAATTCCAACATTCAGTTGCAGATGATTCCACTCCTGACTTTATAAACATCCTGTTCATATTTTCAATGAAATCAACATGCCATACCCATGACAGGTCTTATGTCAGAAAAATATTTTCTAAGTTTCACCGCGATGATCTTAAAAGAGTGAAATAGATTTTTGTCGACCAAAATGCGAAAGAGATGCAAATCACGCGTCAATGAAATGAGCAACTTTCTGTGAGTGATAGTTCTGAATAACATTCTCCCTTATCTCATTTATAGATAAGAATCTCCAATGGAATCTGGACATTTAATAAATAATCAAATATCTGAATGAAAATGCAAATTTTCAGATTCAGATTTTTTCTCTCAAGTTATATAGGGCCTTTCTCAATATCTATCAGATGTAGTTCAATGTCCAGCGTGGCTTCAGCCGGGAAAGTAGTTGTTTTCTGTTAGATATTACAAAAAAGTAACTTCAATTTTATCGTAGGTTTTTTCCATTTCCAGAGGAGTCATGTATTGGTTCAATTTTCAATTGAGAATGTTTTTCTTTACAACATGAATCTCTTCCAAGAGAGGTTATCTTGCACGATGGAAATTAGCGACTAAATTCCAACTTTCAATTGCAGATGATTCCACACCTGACTTTATGAACATCCTGTTCATATTTTCAATAAAATCAACAAGTTTTCAAGGATTCAACCGCACGTAAATATTTGCAATTGTTATTAACAAAATAAGATAAAAAAAAAGGTTATTTAGTTTTTTGTTTATAACTCGAAGACTATTATTATTTAAGAAATTTTGAAAAAGTTCCGTGAACAGGAGGAAATTTCCAATAAAAATGTCCTGGAACTCTATCTTCATTTTTTATAATTTTAATTCACAGCACAGGCGCACCGCTGCAAATGACAGTATATCACAGAAAATAATTTTTCATTATACCTATCTGAGAACACTATATTTACATGCTTATTTATCATACTGAAAAAGGGTTTTTTTCGTGCGCCTTCACGGAAAAATCTTTTCGTGCGCCTTCACGGAAAAATTTTCCGTGCGAAGGTGACACTATAGCTGCCTATTTACATGCTAAAATTAAATAATATGTTGGTGACAGTTCTCTAGAAATCTCAAATAGTTTGAATATTTCCTTACCAACAAGGTAAATAACGCTTGTATTGTGGAAATATCTGGAAATTTTTGTACCTTATATATTTCAAATAATACATGTTTTTGTTCCTTCATCATTGAAAACAAATGATTCTTAACAATCTGTGGTTTTCAGGTAAATATAATGAAAAATATCGTTCATTACTCGTCCATTAATGCTTTTCTCTACGACTATTATTATATTCTACGTTCATTACATATTGACATTTAATTGAAGAATAAAGATGATTCCAAGACACCGTGGATCCTAACTCATTATTCAACGGCACTCTGCCAATCACAGGTTCAGAATTTTCAGAATCCACGGGAACTGAGAGGTTTAACAAACAAATTTCTCAAGAAGGCAAATAAATCTGAAATCCAAAATGAATGAATGAACGAAGTATCTATTATTTTCATAAATAATATTTAGATATTATTATAATACGACTTTAGGAGTATTATACTACGGCCGCTCAGCCGTACTACACAGGGGGCCTAAAATCTTTATTTGAAGTCGTAAGATCACGAAACAAAAACCAAAATGATCCTTATGAAAAATCAGGAGGGAAGCCGAAAAAAAAAGATAATAATAATAATATTTCCCTGTCAAAATGACAAATTGAAAAAAAACGCTCTAACTTTCTTATTTGAAGAGTTACATAAAAAGTTATCCGAAAGAAAATGACCCTCGTCAAAAAAAAGGTATGAGAGTGAGAAAAAAAAATTTTTTTTAAAATAAAATTTTTGAAATCGTCGTGTCTGTTGGTCTGTGGACATTTCAAAACGCTGTCATTTCTACATTTTTGGAGATATCGCTTCGAAATTTGAACTACGTCTAAAACTCGAGGACAATAAAATTAAATTAATTTTTTTTTCGATCGGAAAATCTGGAAAATTTTTAAAGGGTTTTTACGTTTTTTTAAAACGATATCGATACAGGTCAGGGAAGTGATTTGATCCGGTTCATATTTTTGGAAAGTATACTCCTATAGGCCGTACACAGGTGTATAGTTTTTGAGAGAGATCGGAAAATGCTAACAGGCTTTTCCGGGCGATTTTCCGAAAAGTGAAAAAGTTGAATAAAAACCGTACCGATTTTTTTAACTCAATTTCAAAGGAGGCAATGTATAGAGCTGAAATATACAAGAAAATCTTTCCTCTTTGAAAGTTTTGATAAAATGAACGAAAAACTGTGAAAACTTGAGAAAACCGAAACAAAACACACGAGTTTTCGAAAAACCGAAATAACTCACGAACGGTTGATACCATCGGAATTTACCAAGATATATTTTTTGACCGCCTTAATGAAATCTACAAAAACTATCCAAAATTTTTTTCGAAAAAATCAATAGCCCAGGAAATATATTAAAAAAACGAAAACATTGAGATATTGACCGTACTAATGATAAAATTGGAATTCTTAAAATCGCCCCGAGTACGTCTCTACGAACTCCACTGATGCTCCAAACCGTTTTTCTCCGACACTATTAGAAAGTGGAAAAAAGATGGAAAAACAGAAAAACACTTAAAACGTCTGTATTTGTGTCTAAAATCGCCAAAAACTCAAAAACGAAACTAGATATCACAAAAATGTGTACGTATAGTTATTGTCCTCAAACAGGTCTACAAAAAAGTCCAAAACACTTTTTCCATATCATGATACATAACTTCGGAAAAATTGACTAAACTTTAAAAAGTGAGCATTTTTTGACCGGAATTTTGAAAAAAAATCAAAAATTGAAAGATATCAAAAAATGTATCTGAACAATTTTATTGTACTCGAAGAGATTAACAAAACATTCAAATGAATTTTTTTCATATTTCGAAAAAAAAAAAATTGAAATGTGGACGTGGATGAAATTTCGCCTTTTTTGTGTTTTCAAACACCAAAAAATCGAGAACGAAATGGGATATCGAAAAAATGTATATCATTAATTTTATTGTACTCAAGAAGATCTACAAAAAATTGATCGAAAATTTTTCCATATCTTGAGAAAAAATATTTGAGATGTGGACTTAGAATAATTTTCCTTTTCAGTTGGTTTTTTAATCACGAAAAACTCGGAAACGAAACGAGATATCAAAAAAAATTATATAATCAATATCATTGTACTCAAGAAGATCTACAAAAATATTTCAGATGTGGACTTAGAAAAAATTTTGAACAAAAATAAAAAACTGAAAGATATAGAAAAAGAATTCGAACAATTTTATAGGCGATTTCATATAAGTGAATTCAGGAAGCTATAGTCCACATATAGCTGTACAAAAAAGTAAATAGAGTTTTTTCATTAAGATAATTATAGTTTAAAAAATGGGTATCGTTGAAGTTTTCCGAGCTATAGGTGGATCCACGCGGGTCGTATTATCAGATAATTATTGTAAAATAATTATAGTTTAAAAAATGGGTATTAACATCAACTTCCGAGCTTTTAGTTTTAATAGGCACTTCAAATTTCTACGATCTAGACGGATTCCCGTTACAGGTGCATTGCCGTTAGAGGTGGATTCCCGGTAGAGGTGGATTCACACGTGTCGTATTATAGACATCCGAATTTCCGAGCGAAAGGCGGATTTCCACACTCACTTGTTAAAACTCTGACTATCGTATAATCGTAAAGAAAGTATAGTCTTCTACTCGCGTATGATAGCTATTATTTTTTCTCGGATAATTCCGATTCATTTGATACTCATCAATATTGATTTAGGAAAAGCAGAATGGAAGCGGTAAATAAATTAACTAATAATATCCTTGAAACGTCTGAAAATAATAAACCATCCGATCTACCGAAGTCCTTTGACTGTCATGAAAAGCTCCTGGAGAAAATGGAATATTGTATGGATTAAGAGGTGTTTCTAGAAACATAATTGAATCTTACAACAAAAATAGAACACAAAGAGTTTTTAATAATAACAATTCAAGTAAAGAACATTCTTTTATGCAAATAATCTACTTTGACATATGTCAATGAAACGTGACTTCGATTCAAATACAGATGACACTTCCTTTTCTCTCCATGTTGATAAATGTACTGATTTTGATGAAATAGGAGCAGATGCTACAGCCCATGACAAAGCGTGGTTTGATCATAATTTTGGTGGTTTTTGTCTTCCTTCTATTTATATTTCTATCAAGTTTATAGACCGTCAGATAACGACAGATTTTGCTGACTCATATTCTCTCTTCTGGGATTTTAACCACTGGAAATTATGTCAGTGTTGAGCCCAAAAATTAAAAATTTTGCGATCGGACGTGTGCTAGGCATATAGAAATTTCACTTTTGCAGAAAAAAATTGTGTTTTTTTTATTTTCTCGTTTATGGCATTTTAACACATGAATAGGTATAGCAATTTAGTAGTGAGGAACCAAAGCCATTAGATTTGCACGTGCTTAAAGGGTTGAAATAGGGGCGCGAACTTGTGAAAAAATAGTTGGTTGCTTTTGCATTTTCTCGCTTATGGCAATCAACAGAATGAAATTTAATATCGTTAGGAACCCGAAAAAAATTTCCCATAAGCCGGTCAGCTATTGAGGTATATTTTCCGGACGGAAAATTTCATGAAATTTTGTTTCGTTTTCCGGCAAACTTTCTCGTGAACTAAATAATGTGCAATAGAAATTTATTAATGTAAAAGTCTGTCTTATAAAAAGCCATAAGTCTAGTTCGTGCTTATCATACTATATGAAACTGGAAAACTTGCAGAAAAACACAGGAAATTTTGTTCATTTTCTCGTTTATGTAAATTGGCATGTAGGAAGAAAAACTGATTTCAAGACTAGAAAAAAAAGCCATAAGTCGGAAACATTATTACGATGTTTTATACAGTGAGGTCCTGAAGTAACGGATACATTAATTTTCTACGTTATTATTTTTTAAGAAAAACGTCGAGTTACGTTTTCGAAAAGACACTCTGTAACATAAAAAAATCACCCCTCCTGCACCCCCTCAAGGTGACAGTCATTCACCCAATTTTTTTAATGGAGCAGGGGGTCAGTTAAAAACCCTTGAGATTCACCAATCCATAGAAGAACAGAATTTTTTGGGGTTTCAAATATTTTCAGAAATTCCAAGGAACCTATGTTATGGGTAGTTTTTAGAGAAACCGAGAATGGTAATCTAGAAGATCAGCCCAACTTAGGTCACAACTGTACTTGTAAGTCCAGTGCTAGGACATGAGAGGCTTGTGCACACATATCCAGTGTGATATGGTTCCTAGGATATGCAGGAACCAACAAAATATTACATTTCCTTCTGTTCACCATTTGAATTGTACCGAAGACACTGCAAATCGATTTCAACCTATGGTCCAGAACTGCTTCTAATCTGGAAATGAGTTCTATTTTTCAATCAGAAATAGAAGCAATTTATTATTCTGGAACTTCCACTTCTAAAAGGTGAACTTGGCCTGAAGGACAGGCCACTATGAAAAAAACGCGCCGGAAGCTCTGCCTCTAAGGTGGTGGGGAAACGAACTAGTGTTTTTTATATTTCTGCGCACACTGGCTTGCTGTGTTTACTTTTTTGTGAACTTTGATTCGCCACATCTTGTCACATAGTCACAATAAACAGGTAAAGGGCATAATCACATTATTTCAAAAATCTGATGTTCCGTATTCAAATTCGAATGATCATCCGATTATGACACAGCAAGCCAGTAGGCGTGGAGGAATTACGCAGTTAAGATATTTAACTTATAGGGGTTGACGCAAAATTGCTTGAATTGTCTTCACAACCCCTATCAGTTTGTCACAATAATTCCCATAACAATTTTTTTTCACTCTATAAAAAATTATTTAAAAAAATAAATTATTTGGTTCCAATATTACTATCATACTTCCGACTTTTTTTATGGCCTAAGAATGAAGTTTGCAATGCATATGCTAAATCCCATGGAGGAAGAAATGAGCAATTTTATCTTTACTAATTTGTCCCAGCAGAATTTTCATATAGTTGTATTTATTTATGCAGTGTGACCCATTTAAAATGGAAGCACTCATATCAAACTTTAATTTTTCAACCGATTGCAATAATTTTTTTTCAATAGGTTGACACTCAGAAAGTCCATCAGGACACCAAATTTAATGAGTAATTCTTCATTTTCTTGGCCAACTGTTCTCATTTTTCAAGGTTAAAAATCTAAGATTATTTTTTTAGAAGAAATCTCACCAATCCACTAGATTCGCGACATTTTTAAATAGTTCTTGTTAAAAGTTTGTTGAAACTTGTCCATCAATAAGAAAGTAATAAAAAATTAAAAAATTAAATTTAAAAAATATGCCGTTTAATTAACCCACCAATTCAATTTCAGAACTCTTACCAAAATTTGGAATAGACCAAGAAGTCTCGAAATATCACTGGTCAGAATTTCATCAACATCTATTCATAAATAAGAAAATTACAGGATAACAAAATTTGAAAAATATGTTGATGGAATTTCATAAAAATATCATTTTATTTAATGATTTTTAATTGTTATTTATCAATAGATTTTGATGAAATTCTGATCAGTGATATTTTGAGACTCCCTAAATCCAGTGGTGTATTCTGAATTTTGGATAAGAGTAGAAATTGAAATGGTGGGTTGATTAAACGGCATATTTTTTAAATTTAATTCTCCCATAACTATTTTATCGAATAACGAATTTCAACAAAATTCCAAAAATACCCATTTGAAAATGTCTCAATTCCAGTGGTGTAGCCTGATTTCTTCTCAAAAAATTGCTAATAAATTTTTCAGTTTTTTACCCTAAAAATGAAGATTTACTCATGAAATTTGGTGTCCCAGTACAATTTTTGATTATCTACCTAAAGAAAAAAAAGCATTCCAATCGGTTGAAAAAAGTATGATTTATAAGGGTGCTTCCATTTTAAATAGGCTACACTGTATAAAACATCGATATCATGTTTCCGACTTATGGCTGTTTTTTTCTGGTATTGAAATACTATTTTCTTCTCACATGCCAATTCCCATCAACGAGAAAATTAAAAAATTTCCACAAATTTTCCTACAACTTTACAACTTATGGCTTTTCTTGAGGTACATGCAAAGCTTATGGGAATTTTATTATGATAATTATCCATCAACAGAATCATATGGTTCAAATGCCATAAAGGAGAAAGTTTGCCGGAAAACGAAAAAAAAAATTCACAAATCTTTCCGTCAGGAAAATATACTTCAACAGCTGACCGGCTTATGGGAAATTTTTTTCGGGTTCCTAACGATATTAAATTTCATTTTGTTGATTGCCATAAGCGAGATAATGCATCAGCATCCAACTATTTTTTCACAAGATCGCGCCCCTATTTTAACCCTTTAAGCACGTGCAAACCTTATGGCTTTGGTTTTTCACTATTAGATTGTTATACCTATTCATGTGTTAAAATGCCATAAACGAGAAAATTAAAAAAAAAACAAATTTTTTCTGCAAAAGGAAGATGAATTTTCTATATGCCTAGCACACGTCCGATCGCTGAATTTTAATTTTTTGGGCTCAACACTGACATAATTTCCAGTGGTTAAAATCCCAAAAGAGAGAAAATAAGTCAGCAAAATCTGTCGTTATCTGACGGTCTATTACAATGACATGCCAAATTCTGATGACACTCAATATAGACCGTCAGATAGTGACAGATTTAGGTGCCCCATTTTCACATACAAGCCTCGAATAGGGTTGAAAAGTAAGTCGATGTTGAGTAAAATTAAGGGAAATTTACGAGTGGCTCGTGGGGAAAACATATGAAAAAATCAAAAAGAATTTCCATTAAATTTTCCGACGACAAAATCTACTTTTCCATTCACGCGACTCAAGCCATTATGTTTTTCGGTGTAGTGACGATGTAGGTTTTCATAGTTTCGATGAGCTTGCGTGGGAAAACCTGATAAATCTCGATTTTTCTTTACAAGTTACAGCCTCATTCTAACCCTTTAGCCACCTTCAACACTCAAGCCTTTGATCTTCTGAAGCCAGGTTCTATTAATTAATGATTAGGTGAACACGGCTCGCGTTAAAATATGGAAAATCGAATTTTCCATGGAAAATCGAATTTTCCATATGTTATCCCCAGGAGCCACTCGTAAATTTCCCTCCATTTTACTCAACATCGATGTACTTCTCAACCCTATTCGAGGCTTGTATGTGAAAATGGGGCACCTAAATTTGTCACTATCTGACGGTATAATACTTTTTATATATTATTTCAAAATCGCCATAGCTCTTGATATTCCAAACCGATTCCGAACAATATTTGGGAATATAGAAAGTGCTAGCGACTGTATATGGTCACTACAATGATAAATTATGTTCGAATACAACTGAAACAGAGATACGTTTATTTTTAAATTATCATTATGGACATCTTAATGATTTTCACATGATCTCAGTAAAATTTCTAGAAATGAGTACATCTTGATCCGTCTTGGAGTCACATATCAGTAATCTTTGTGGAAAATTGGCAAAAACATGTTTACGCTATTCGTCGCAGAGCTAAATGTGAGCCAAGAAGCAATACTATGCCTTGTTAACAAATTTCACGAAACTCGAAAGAGTTTTTACTTCACATAAAGCTGCTGTACGTAGCAATGAAAGAGTTAACAATAATGTTAATTGCAAACCACTGTTTTGAAATCTCGGCAATATGACACTGTTTGCCGAAATCGTCTATGGAAATGTGATACTTGTAAGGAAAAATATACATACTTTTACAAGACATTCTAATGTTCACACCTTCTATACTCGCAACAGAAATAACATTGTGCCTTATAGGAATAAAAGCAATTAGATTTTTCGTCATATAAGTGAACTATAACTGAAATCTTTGAAAAAAAAAAAACACGAAAAATCCTCACCGGACAGATCCCCTACAAGATTGATGATTGCAGTAAATGATGACAACTAGTGCTTTTTACATCTTACTCGGATGTTTAAAATGTACAGAAGAAACCGATACAAATTTCCGATATTTGTGATCTATCAATTCTGTAATGATTGCGTTATGTTCTTTGTCCTGTTGTTTTAAGGCGTTTTTTTGTTATTTTTTGTTACATCGCACTCTATAATGTTCTTATACTATGTAATGTTGAACAAGGAAATAGATTATCTATATTTCTATCCAGATTTTTTTTAATTACTCAGTTAACAAAATCATTCATTAATTAATTATGCATGCTGTCATGGAGCTCAAAAATTTAATGTATGGGAGGGGATTTTTGTAATTCACGTTAACGGACCAATTTTCATCAAATGCACTACATATTTTTACAGAAATTTTATAGAAACTGTTAAGGAATATCTAATTGTTATTGTTCTTTGATTTTATTTACCGTGTATATGTATTTTGATTTCAGTTTTTCTTTACATTTGAGAAAAAGGGAAGAAGTTGAATAGTGCGAGTTGTAAACAAGAAAATATACATATATCATTTTTGGAAAAGAAAGTATTCTATTGTTAAAACGATCTACAGTACAGTAGTAAAGTTATATTGGTCAAGGATAGGCGAGGAAATTGGACCAAAATGTGAGGCAGAAGTTCTGGATTCCTACATTGAGGAATTCAGTGAAGAAAGTATGGAGAGTAACCCAGTTTTGTAAAAATAAAAGCGCACAACCTTTTACAGCAGAAATGGTAATGATACCCGACGCTAGATTGGCTACGTTTATGAAACCATTTACAAAAACTGGAGGGGACCACTTTGGACCTTTATATGTGACGGTAGGAAGAAGAAACGAAACAAGATGTTCACTTGTTTGACCACGAGAGCCGTTCACATAGGAGTTGCCTGGTCTTTGGATACATCATCAGTCCTAATAGCCATCAAGAGATTGGGTGCTTGACAAGGTTCAGTGACAGATATATATTTAGACAACAAGATTCAATTATGCTATTATTCTTTGATTTTATTTAACTTGAATTTGTATTCTGATTTGAAGTTTTTCTTGACATTTGAGAAAAAGGAAAAAAGTTGAGTAGTGTGAGTTGTATGCAAGAAAATATAAAGATGTCATTCTGGGAAAAGAAAAATTCTGATTGATAAAAGGAACTACAGAACAGTAGTAAAGTTACGGAAACTGAAATTGAACCTCGTATTGAACAATCAGGAAAAGTTGGAAAATGGAAAATGAAATTCAAGTAGGACGGAGTACCACCCCATTTCTATAGCATGGCTAGAGAGATTCTGGATACAAACTTTCCTGGACGATGGATAGGTAGCAGGGGAAGTACAGGATGGTCACAGAAATCTCCGGATCTTACACCTCTAGATTTTTTCCTGTGTGGGCATCTGAAGTCAAAAATCTACGCCACTGAATTCTAAACAATAGAATTGTTAGAATGCAGAGTGAGATAAACAAATGAAAATGTAGATGAGCAGACTTGCATCAAGTAAGTAGGTATTTATACTGAGTCACTTCATTCTCAATATTTAGGAGAGGGCCACATCGAAGCCTTGATAATATGATTTTTGGGTTTGAGAAAAATTGTTAGTGATAAAAAAAATCAACCAAATAATTGGTTTCGATTATGAATTCACAGATCATACTCGTAAGACTAGAGATTCTCCAGTGGGGGTACTGTTTATCGTTAATAAACACCCTTTTCCCCCTTTTTCAGTTGAATACATCAATATATTCATTTACAAATTATTGATTTTTTTTGCTTGCGAAAATGCCTTTGAAAGTGATCAACGATTATTGCTATTTTGAGAGCATAGTGCTAAGTGCAAAGGCGAATAAAATAAGAATGGCATATTTGGAACTTACCCCTTTTTAAAATACGAAGAGACGAATTTGCGAAGTTCTGTGAGAAAAGCTTCGGTTGATGCTTCATCTTTGAAAACATCTGCACTGCACTGACATCTCGCAGACGTGAAAAACGCATCCAGAAATATGAAACAAACAACTGTCGTCAACATACTCGGATGGATCTGAAAATATAGGGGATTTTAGGATCGTATAGCGACATAAATGGTATATGCCATAAATCCTTCTTGAAAAAATCACTCCGGAAATATTTTTCTTCGAAGAAATTCTCTGTGGAAAAAAATATCGCTTGCGAAATGTCTACTGAAAAAATATACTAATGCATGGAAAAAGCAATACCGGTTGAAAATGTTTTGGAAAAATGTATCTCTGCAATAAAATGATTTAATGCTGGATAAAAAAGCATAAACCCTATTAAAAAAAATCTTAAAAAATTAAAGATGTTTGTTGAGAAGCACGCCCTCAAATGTCTAGGTTAGGTTAGTTTGTTCTGGTTAGATCAGACTTAAAAATTACTCCTTACAAAATGTATGTGTTTCATCGAGCAACTGTTGTTTCTTATCATGCAACGGTGATTTCAGTACGTTTGTACGTAGGTGCGTTTGAATTATTTCAGATAACATACTGAATTTTCCATTGTGCAAATGTGCTTAATATAACAATCGCTCATTCCAACCCATTAAAAATTATGGGATATTCCTATCAAATGAGTTATCGAATCAATTTTCAGTCTACCTTCTCCACTGAACAGAGGCGGACTCAAAAATTAGGTTAGTTCAGGTTAGTTCAGGTTTGAATCTTGAAATTACGATATTGAAGTTGTCATACATGATTATTCTCTGGACGATTTTTTTTCAAATTGAACTTTTCTGAAGAAAATTTGCCACAAGAGATTTTTTACACAGGAGATTTTTTCCACAGTTTTGTCACAAGGGATTTTTTCTATTGAAGTGATTTCATCCTAGATTCACTTAAACGACTTGAACATAGGTGAATATGAAACACAGATTGCAGATTTCATAAAACCGAGACATAGTACTCGCTATTATACAGCGATCTGTACAGCTGGTGGGATAGTTAACACCAAATAAATCTGCTCTGGTAAATAAAGAAAGATCTTCTAAAAAATTTAAGTAAAAATTTCGTTCAAGTGGTAAAGTTGATGTGAAGTGTCCTTTGAGTACATACAACTGTTATCTGGCCGTAAGTTGCACAACAAGACCTAATACTCTCATACTTCGATTGTAAATATCAAAACAATTAATTTGTCGCTGGGAAGTAAATTGACAAGGAATGTTAGAATTTATTCCACCAACGGTTAGTTCAAATGACTGAGACTAAGCAAATGTCCAATAATGATTCATTCTCTGAGTTATTCGAAGCAATAAAATGTGGAAACGATAAAATCAAAAAGGAAATAATAGGGCACATTGAATCAGAAAATAGTAGACTACTGAATATCATAAAACAACAAAATAATAGAATTAAAGAACTAGAAGTGCAACAAATCTGAAGAAATAATCATAAGCCTTGAAAGGAGAATTATGAAGAATAACGTCGTCATATTCAGTCTGGAGATAGAAACTGGTAATTACATTGGAGGAATTATTATTGAACTTGTTGTTGGGAATTGATTTATCCGAACGAGACCTCAATAATATTTATCTCTTGAAAAATACCAGAAGAGAACCGGCCATCAAAACTGAATTTTTGTCTTTTTCATCGAAAAATACTATTTTCCAAAATGTTCACAAACTCAAAGGCACAAAAATAATAATACTCAATGATATGATCTATGAAGATCGTTTGATCAACAAGACATTGGTGAAGCATATGAAAGAAGCCAGATCTAAAAATTTAACAGCTAAAATAAAAAATAACACGTTGATCGTTAATGGGGAAGTGTACACTGCTGAAGAACTGGAGAAGTGGGAGACCGGAGAAGAAGGAAAAATAGGAAACGAGAATACGGAGAGCACGGAAATGAAAGAAGGGAACTCATCAAGTGCACCTGCTACTCCTAGTAACCCCCGTGTGGTATTCGATATTGAAGATAGCGAGAACGAACTACTGAATCAATCTATCAAACCACCCCATAAGAAACCCAAAGTACAGCCCTCTAAGATAGGTGAATTTGTTGCTCATAGAACTCGAAAAAGTATGTACCATATGGGAAAAATTTTCATTATTGGAGTATTGAAAAAAATATTCTGGGGAAAAGTTTGTGCATGTCCGATAACCTAAAAATCGATTAAAAAAAAAAGGGGTAAGATGGCAAGATATCAAAAAAAGTTATTTTAAAAAGTCACTTAGAATTCAATTTTATACACATAAACAAAGTTTCAAGATATAATTCAAAAAAATTGAAAATAGCAATTTTTTAAAAATATTTTCCCATCTATTTCAAAATATTATTTTTTTTCTTATGAATAGCTTGACTATACTGAAACATTTGCATTTTAATGATAATGACAAAACTTTCTCATTTTCTCCACACCAGAGGGCACTAAATTAAAAAAATTGGTTTTTGCCAGAACCCTCGCTGTTACATTGGTTCTTATCTAACAGTTATATCAGAATTCCAAGACTATTGTGTTGATATGGCAATCTAGAAACACCATGTTTCCTGATTTTGTGCAAAGTGAAACGGTCATGCACGATTATCATCGGAACTTGATTATAATCTGGAAATTACCATGTTTTTGGAGTGTCATGTCGTCACAATGGTCGTAGAATTCGGATATAACTGTTAGATACGAACCGATGTAACAGCAAGGGTTCTGACAAATTCCCATTTTTTCAATTTAGTGCCCTCTGGTGTGGAGAAAATGAGAACGTTTTGTCATTATCATTGAAATGCAAATGTTTCAGTATAGTCAAGCTATTCATAAGAAAAAAAAAATATTTTTAAAAAATTGCTATTTTCAATTTTTTCGAGTTATCTCTTGAAACTTCGTTTATGTGTATAAAATTTAATTCTAAGTGACTTTTTCAAATAACTTTTTTTGATATCTTGCCATCTTACCCCTTTTTTGCCTTTGCATTGCAATTTTTTTCATTTTGCCGCCATTCTAGCGATCACGTGACATGTGTCAAAATCGATTTTTAGGTTAGCGGACATGCACAAACTTTTCCCCAGAATATTTTTTCCAATACTCCAATAATAAAAATTTTTCCCTATGGTACATACTTTTTGGCGGTCTCTGTATATATAGTCATTTTCTGTAATTTCATTTATACGGGGTGTTTCATAATAAATGCGCAGGACTTCCGGATGTGATAGCTCAATCAAAAATACGAAAAATGTTTTTATTGACTTACCCTTTAAAATTCAACATTTTCGAGATACAGGGTGTTGAAATTTAAAGAAATTATAGTTTCTTGCGAATATCTCTGGAACCGTTTATCGCACAAAAAATTGATTTTGAATTCATTTTCTAATCATAATAAGCTATGTTTTGTGCAGATTTTTTATTTTTTAAAATTCATAATTGGTGAAGATTTTGAAGTGGTTGTGGGTGTTTTTTTCTCCAACTTCTACGCCACTGGAAAAAGTATGATTTTGAGCCACCTACTCACACCGCCAATGTTTTCTACACAAAAAACGTACTCTTGGTCATAAGCTCTAAAGTTGACCGTTTTCAAGAAAAATCAACTTTCATGTTGAAAAACATGGTAAATTTTTTTAAATCATTTTTTTCCTAATTATACAAAATTTATTTAAATGTTAAAACAAGTAACAAAACCAAACGTTGACTTCATAATTGCAAAAAAAAACTTTAACAATCATACTCAGTTGAATTGTTGGAAATGTCCGCCGTTAGCTTCAATGCACGCAGCAATTTTTCTAGGAAAAAACACTATTTAAACAACATGTATAGAAAACATTAGCGGTTCATATAGAATGCTCAAAACTTTATTTTTTCCAGTGGCGTAGAAGTTGGAGAAAAAAACACCCACTACCCCTTCAAAATTTTCACCAATTATGAATTTGAAAAAAAATAAAAAAATCCGCACAAAACATAGCTTATTATGAGTAGAAAATGCCTACGGAATCTGTTTTCTGTGCTATAAAGGGTTCCAGAGATATTCGCAAAAAACGATTATTTTTTTTAAATTTCAACACCCTGTATCTCGAAAATAATGCATTTTAGAGGGTAAGTTAATGAAAACTTTTTTTCATATTTTTGGACGAGCTATCACATCCTGAAGTCTTGCGCATTTATTATGAAACACCCTGTATATTATATCATTTTATATTTCGATCTTCATCATTAGCTATATAAATTATGTTACATTTCGGTCATATCAATGTTAGATCGCTTCTAAATAACTTTCATTCATTTACGAAACACTTACAAAAATTTGAATATGATATATTAGGAATATCAGAATAGGAAGGAATAGGTAGCGAAGAGCTACAGATAAAACATTATGAAATTATTAGACAAGATAGAATTGGGCGAGGAGGAGGTGTGGGGTTATACATAAAGAAAAATTTCAAGTATAAAGTTTTGCTTCAGGATTCAAAAGACTTCCTTGAACAAGTATGGATTGAAATTTCAATTTCAGGCAAAGAAATTATAATAGGAATCATCTATCGGCCGCCTAATGCTGATTTATTGCCATGTTTTAATTATTTCGAAGATGCTTTAACAGATTTTCTTAATGAAACTGATAACATTTTAATACTTGGAGATTTCAATGTGAACATGTTACATGATAATGCCAATAATGCTGTAACACTTTAGCTAACACGTTTGGCATAACACAAATAATAAATCAACCCACAAGAATGTCTGTTAACTCATCTACTCTGATAGATTTGATATTCACCAACTTAGAGAAGTTAATTGATTCCGGTGTGAGGAATATTGATGTTTCTGATCACATGCTCATCTACTGCTCCATGAATATTGAAGCTGATGTCCCAGATGATCATTCGTTCAGTTATAGGCATTTACGTAATATGAATATGAACAGATTTCAAATTGACCTTGAAGGAATTCCTTGGGACATGTATACTCAATGGAAGACATAGATGATGAAGTTATATTCATCACAAATAGTTAATCTCAAATTCACGTTTCGGATATTACTGGATTTTTGTTTTGTTTTTTTTTTTGTGAATTTGGATTATTAAACGTCTTATTACTATTATTATAAATGCATGCTACCCAAGAGCAAATGCTAGTAGCTGATAGTAGTAATAGTATTAGTAATACTATTACTACTATCAGCGAATTATAAGTTCACAAACGCATAGGAAAAAAACGAAAATATTACTACAAATATGTTTGCTGCAAATTCTACTTTAGATTCCCTGGAAAACAACCTCAGAACATCACTCCTATTGACAGTCAACTGTCAGATGCAGCATGGCGTAGTCAGAAATTTTCTTTGGGAGGGGAGGCTAGTATAAAAGGTCTAATTGTCAACAAATGGATGGGAAATTGCCTCATCCGGCTAGCTCAAGCGTCTCCAAGTGCAGCATCGTCGCAATTATCCAGCAACTCTGGAACTCTTCTTTCAGGATCAGTCAGGAACAGTACGAATTCTTTCTTAATGTCATTGGTGTTAACTAATGACGTTTTATCTATCTAGGCCAGGCCGTAGATTTCTAGGGGAAGCTATGACCTGGCCAGAAATACTAATGAACTCCAGAGCCACCCGGGCTACCACTCGGTAGGACAACTACACACTGGTCTGTGGCTTGTCAACAAACACTTGGATAGTTGGAAGTTAGGACGCATTGCCTCTTCCGGCTAGCTCAGACCGCCTATCCGAAGTACAGCATCGTCGCAAAATCTCAGCAACTCCGGAGCTCCTCAATTATTTGGAAAACCAGCAGGAACGCGTCTGACATACGAATTATTTCTCGATATTGTTGGTGTTGCCAACCAACGAAGTCCCATTAATTCGCATGCCAGGCCGAAGATCAGTCACTACCAGAAATACTATTTACACTTAAAACACTACTGAGCCATCCAGAAGTGAGAGCTTCGCTCCTGGGAATTGTCCGAGCCATCGGGCGGCTCCTGGATGACTGCCTAAAACAGCCATTTGAGCCTTTATTTATACCATTGCCAAAACTTCAAAAACTGTAGTATTTCTGGCAGATTATGACACGGCCCCCCATTAAGGGATCGCTTGGCATGCGGATGGAACGTCGTCGGATTTGCCCTGAAAAGGGCCAGTTCTCTCGAACGTGTACCTAAAAATAAAACCTAAAAGAAAACTTTGTTACAGCTACTGGCTATCCAAATCTTGCAGATGTTGTTGCAGGCTTATCGTAGGAATTCCAGGTTAGTCCTTTACGAAACTTTTACGGGATGTGCCATATATCCACATTCGCTCATTATCCAGCTTCCAAAGAGGCTTCGCCCATGCCCACTGGCTAGGACAATCAACCGTTCGCGAGGTAGCTTTCACTATGTCGAATTACCCCAGCCTCCTGGCTTAGGAACAACTGGCTGGCTGTGGAATGGAACACTACCATCGAACCCACGAAGGACATGGGCATCCTCTATTCCACTGGCATAACTCGCTTCAGAATCATTCCGAAAGTGCATCCAAGAAAACTTTCCGATAAGTATCTCCGAGTTACTGGAAAAGTTGTTAAGTTCTTCGAGGGCCCCGTCTTCCACTGGAAACGGTCGTAAACTCCAGTTTACTAGCCCCACGTTGGGCGCCATATCAACAAATGCGTGCACTCGGATAGTTGGGAGTTAGGACGCATTGCCTCTTCCGACTAGCTCAGACCGCCTATCCAAAGTACAGCATCGTCGCAAAATCTCAGCAACTCCGGAGCTCCTCATTTATTTGGAAAAGCAGCAGGAACGCGTCTGACATACGAATTCTTTCTCGATATTGTTGGTGTTGCCAACCAACAAGGTCCCATTAATTCGCATGCCAGGCCGAAGATCACTCACTACCAGAAATACTATTTACACTTAAAACACTACTGAGCCATCCAGAAGTGAGGGCTTCTCTCCTGGGAATTGTCCGAACCCTCGGGCGGCTCCTGGATGACTGCCTAAAACAGCCATTTGAGCCTTTATTTATACCATTGCCGAACTTTTAAGTCGGCCAATGGTATCGCAAAAGTATCGCCTCCAGATATACTCTTCGAGTATTTTTCCAAAACTTCAAAAACTGTAGTATTTCTGGCAGATTATGACAGGCTCCATGATGACTGAAGATTTCAGCCAAAATGGAGCTCTTTAATAGATAATGGACACATTTACTTCGGCCAATTCCGAAGCAAAGTCGTTGGTGGGCGGAGCCTATCGGAGCTCCGCTACCAGATATACTCTCCGAGTATAATTTTATTTTAGTATTTATGGCCGAGGATGACATAATACCCAGTAATATATTTAATTTTATAAAATGACAAATTGCCAAATCGTTGAAACTTTGAAAGATTTCGGGAGGGGGGTAGAGCCAAAGATCATTCTTTGTATGCAGATGATACGACAATTGTCACTGATGCTCAAACCCCAGAAGAACTTGTGCAGAAAATCAATATCTTGTCAAAATATGTTTCCGTATGGTGTAGTAAAAAACCGTATAAACCGTATGTCTACAGTTTCACTTCATTACAGAAATTTCAATTAATTATTTTGTTCGCGTTAACAACAAGAACACATTCTTTTCGGATAAAGTAAAATTTCAGAGCTCATTTTTAGATGCATATATGAATGAAATAAATAACCATCTTGATCAGGTTTGTAGAACACTCAACAGTAGTTACTTTTGCAATTTCGCAGCTGAAAAATATATTCCTACTGGAGCAATCGATAAATGCGTAGTATTCTCTCTCATATTCACACATTTCATAAATTGATGTCTTTTGGGAGAGTACTTTCAGTGCTCGTAGAGTTTTGATCAGTCAAAAAACGATGATTTTCCTAATTTTACTTTTGTCTTACGCGTAGAAAACATTTTAAAACGTTCAAATTACTGGCGATACCATCAATTGTCTTCTACAAAATCATAACTTATTTTTATTTTCAAGATCAACACATATTCAAAAAATGCTGTTTCTCATGATCATCCTACGACGCATGGTGTTTCATTTAGAGTGACAAAGCTTCTCTTTACGGAAGCAATCCAAATTTTTATAATAAAAAAGAATGTTTCAATCATCTCCCCAGTGATATGAAAAATGAGAAAAATATTATTGAATTCAGGACAAAATTGAAAATTATTTAGTGGAATCCTGCTTTTACATAAGCGAGTATTTTGTAAAATCTTGAAAATTTGTAAAAAAACCAGAAAAAGTTGGGTATGAAATTTCCAACTGAATGTGTTCCAAAGTCTGCTAGGATAATATCTATATAAAAACAAGTTGCACGATTAGAATGATTTGTTATTTTGACTATTTTAGTATCTAATCCTATCTGTAATGTTTCGTGGGGTTTATTGCGTATTTGCTCGAATTTCGCCACTGATTGTCTCTAGGTTGTTATTAAATGATAAATATAACTTACAAAGCTCAATAACTTATGTTTTGAAAAATTGAAAGTTTCAAAATTGGGTTGAGCACCAATATGCCGCCCTCTTTGAAAGCTTTACGAAATTAAAGTTTCAACAAATGTTTCACAATAAAAAATAATTAAATATTTTTATACATCAATTCTATTCTGCACCATTGAGTAACACACATAACTTTACAACAGGCCTTTTATACACGCCACTCGAAGTTATTAGTGTTGCAACTCGTACTACGCCGTCTGAACCTGGGTGTAGTTGTACGACTCGCCCTAAGCTCCATTTCAACGGGGGAAGGTTGTCCTCCTTGATTGTGACCAAGGAATCAGGTTTCAACAGCTGGGGATGATTTCTCTTCCATTTATGTCTTATCTGGATCAGAGATGTACTCCTTTGACCAACGATGCCATATATCTTGAACTATTTTTGGACACCTTTTGAACCGGGACAAGATGGACTCTTTAACACCAGTGAAATTTGCACAGGGTACTGTTTGCAATGGTTCTCCAATAAGGAAGTGTGCAGGGGTAAAATGGGATTAGGATCGTTAGGATCACTGGAGAGAGGATACAAAGGTCTTGAATTTAAACAAGCCTCAACCTGAGATCACACGTTAGAGATGATGTTTGATCTATTTGACACCAGCCTCCCATAATCCTCCAAAATGCGGGGATTTTGGCGGTATGAAAAGCCACTGAATACCCTCCTGATTTAATTCAGTTTGAACATCTACATTGATGGATCTTAAGAATTTTTTAAGCTCTTCATTGGCTCCAACAAAATTGTTTCCGTTATCGGAAAAAACATGATTACATTTACTTCGTCAGGCCATAAATCTATGCAAACAAACTAAAAATGATTGAGACGTCATATCACTAACAAGTTCAAGATGAGCCGCTTTAGTAGCGAAACATATAAAGACGCAAACATGTGTCTTTGTCACATTGAAATTTCTAGTTTTACGGTCACGCAATTGAATGGACCACAATAATCAATTCCTACATGTACAAAAGGTCTAGCAGGAGTCACTCTCAGCTGTGGTAAGTCTGCCATAAGATACTCTGATTTCAAAACAGGAATTGTCCATTTATTACCCAATACCTTTCCCGTAGAGATGCAAATAATAATTGAGGTCCAGCATAGCATAAAACTTTTTGTTGATGATTCACAAGTAGTTTTGTCAGTTTATGATTTTGCGGTAAAACAATTGGATGTTTTTTGTCGATGTCATAATTGGAATATTTGAGCCGCCCTCCCACGCGTATTAACTTGTCACCATCAAAAAAAGGATTGAGTTGCAATAATTTACTCTTTTTCTCGATTGACTTATTCATTTTGAGCTGTTTCCATTCAGGTGAAAATGATTCTTTTTCAGCTAATCTCAATAAAATAATTAATGAGTGCTTCAGCTCTTGGGGACTAAGAGGTCCACTATTCTTTATTGAGTTTGAAAGTGAATTAATTTTAAAACTTAGTATATAAGCCACGATACGCTGAAGTCTCACGAAACTTGAAAATCTTTCGAATATGGTACAAATATCTGAATTGACAATGAATACAACTGATATCTGTTTTTTGACCTCTTCAAAAAACTCAACAGATATTGTTTCAGAATTCGATTCGATTGGCCATTTGTTGGATGAATGACTCAGCCAATCTGGACCACACCACCACAGATTATTATTACTCAAATTCTGTGGATCAAGATCTCTAGAAATCAAATCTGCGGGGTTTTTCTCAGTTCTAACATGATGCCAGTCATTCTTAAGCTGAATTTCCATAGGTCCGTCATCCGTTGTTCGATTCGGATATTCTGACATATTTTTTCGGATAAACTAATTTACAGTTTCCACTCTTCCGAAACCTTTCAAAACGATCGTGTGTTTTAGTGAGAGCATTTCAGTGGAATTACACCAACTTTATGTCAAATGTCAACTTATTTTTTGAAAAAATGGCAAAAGTGGAATATGTAGATATTTATTATTTGAATCAGCAGAACGGAATGCATGACCAGGATGATTACTATTTAGAGGATGAAATAGTTTATGTATAATCTACCTGCTACACATTACTGATGACTACAAACCTCAATGTTAAAGCTAGTTTTTCTGCCGGTGCGATGGGTTCTCGTGTATAATACATTTTTGTGGGTGCAATAACGATACTTAGGGCCAGTTTCACAGGTTCCAGTTAGCGTCCATATCAATTAAGTAATGGTTAGATTATGAACCTGTCAACGCCAGTGAAAGAATGTCATTCACCGTCTAAACTTTCAGTTAGTTATCTGAAGGTTAACTGGGACCTGTGAAACTGGCCCTTAATAATTTGTTGAATGTGTCACTAGTCATTCTCAAATGATTGAAATACTGTTCACTGTTTGAAAGTTGCAATTCCTTTACCAGATCGTTGAAAATTCCATGTGATTTTATCTTCTAGATATCTCTGATCCAATACTTTGGAGGATTTCTTTTTCTCTTTTTTCTCAATAGAATAATCGAAATAAGCAACAATTTTTTTTGTATTAATTGTTTGCATTCATTCATTTTTAAATCTGAAGTTGTCAAAACATTCAAAATTGAGGTTGAATATCC